>CM032336.1:46665462-47250631 GCA_019022515.1 Quercus aquifolioides | reverse complement strand
GCAAGTAAAGAATTGATACAAGAGAAATGAAGACGCAATATCTATATTCTATAGCAATGGTGGAGCCAGAGGTTATCTTTGGGGTTAAATTAGGAGTGTTTTGGCTAAATATTGTGTAAATTGGAGTTTATTTGTGATATAGGTAATGTTCAAAGTTATTTAGGGAAATGAGGAAAGATGTGAATTTCAGCAATGGTATTGCCATAATTGTGAGAAAAAGTAAAAGAGAGGAGAGAGAAATGATGTGATGGAACAGAGAGAGAGAAAAAGTTATTGTGGCAATGTGATTGCTGAAATAGGAGGAGAGAGAAAAAATGAATTGTGGTAATGGCATTGCCAAAATAGAAGAAGAGAGGAGAGAGAAATAAAATGAATTGTGGCAACAGAAAGTTTAAGGATTGGGGACTTTCCACATGTCTCTATTGATGAATTTTGCTTTCATGTTTTAGATCTAAAGCTATGTTGACCAGGTCCCATGTTCAAGTCCCAATGGACGAACTGTGGGATTCTGTCTACAACTAACTCAAGATTTTAGCTCTCTTGTGGGGCTAGGATGAGATCTGTGGTCACCCCCGACCACAGTAGTTATAACTCAATCCAACATTCTCTAGTGGAGAGTGCCCCTATGATCACGCCCAGAGGGGTGAGTTACAATGATCGCCCCCACCCCTCTTCTCAACTTAGCAAAAAAAGCTATGTTGACCGGTTAGATTTGCTCTCATATTGGAGATTCAAGGTGAAAGACCTCATCCGTGGAACATACTGATAAATTGATAATAACTCCAATGACTTTTTATATAAGAATCAGATCATTTTTTTAATATATAATTTTTTTTTATCATATATAACTCAATAATTTTATGAGCCTTTAAAGCATATATTCATAAAATATACAAGTAAATAATCACTTTAGTAAAAGGTTTTTTTTTTTTTTTAGAAACAAACTCTTTTTAATTTTGTGTTTTAGAGAGTTATGAATATAGAGAATGCATGCTTTTTCTTTTAATTAGAAGAAAAATATACTATGAATTTTATAGTCAAAAGTTTGGTACATACCCTACATTTCTATTTTCTTGCTTCAATGCCATTGCCACAATTCTTTTTTTCTTTTCTTTTTTAAACAAACGGAGACAATCAGACAACTTTAAGTAGAATTTTTTAATATTTAAATATCAATCAAATAATAATTACTTAACTTTTTTATATTATACCTTTTTTAATTTAAAATCCATTCTTCTTGTTTTTTGAATTGCAAATTGAGCTTTTGTATTTAAGTTTTACTAACATCTCAATTTTAAATGATAAGTAATATAACTAATCCACTTATTATTTCTGGTTTTATTATCAATTTTGGAAAACTATAATATTTTTATATAATTTAAAACGTTAAATTACATATTTGAACATCTTTATAATTAATTTTATTATTATCATTCTGGTGTATAATATTTTATTATCTTCTAAAATCAACGTCTAGATACTTTATATAATCATATCTTTTCTATTTTAAGCATTGGATTTATCTATTCCAGTACTGTCACGTTAGTAACATTCTAAGTTGTTCCTCAAAAAAAAAAAAAAAAAAAAAAAAAAAAAGTAACATTCTAAGGGGGTGTTTGGTAGAGTAGTTTGAAAATTGTTGTTTATTGTTTTTTGAAATACGTGTGGGTGAAAAAGTGTGTTGAAATGCGTGAAATGCTGTTTAAAAACTAAAAAATGTTGTTTGAAATGGCAAACCAAACGGGGAAGCTTTTCTTGTTGTGTGTAACGAACTGCTTCAACAGGAATAAACCGTGGCTAGGTGGTCTCTTTGTCATCTAGTGAATAAGAATTTAGCTTTCTCTTTACCAAAAAAAAAAAAGAAGGAACTAGAATCTTGCCTTAAAAAAAGATAAAGGAGGGGGGAGAGGGGAAGATAAAGAAAGGAATTAGCTAACTAATAAGTTGTCCCTTCGTCTATCTCAAGATAATAAACATTGAATCTACAAGGAAATCTCCTAGAATCCACCAAAAAAATAAAGGTGAAAAATCTCTAAATTTTTATTAAACTGAATTTTTTTTTTTTTTATATATACAAGATAGAATTCTACTCTATCCTAATTTAAGTGTATATGTGTATGAAACTCCATCCTGGAGACTTGAACCCCGGCCCTTGCCCCCACATGATAAGTAATATAACTAATCCACTTATTATTTCTGGTTTTATTATCAATTTTGGAAAACTATAATATTTTTATATAATTTAAAACGTTAAATTACATATTTGAACATCTTTATAATTAATTTTATTATTATCATTCTGGTGTATAATATTTTATTATCTTCTAAAATCAACGTCTAGATACTTTATATAATCATATCTTTTCTATTTTAAGCATTGGATTTATCTATTCCAGTACTGTCACGTTAGTAACATTCTAAGTTGTTCCTCAAAAAAAAAAAAAAAAAAAAAAAGTAACATTCTAAGCTTTTCTTGTTGTGTGTAACGAACTGCTTCAACAGGAATAAACCGTGGCTAGGTGGTCTCTTTGTCATCTAGTGAATAAGAATTTAGCTTTCTCTTTACCAAAAAAAAAAAAGGAAGGAACTAGAATCTTGCCTTAAAAAAAGATAAAGGAGGGGGGAGAGGGGAAGATAAAGAAAGGAATTAGCTAACTAATGAGTTGTCCCTTCGTCTATCTCAAGATAATAAACATTGAATCTACAAGGAAATCTCCTAGAATCCACCAAAAAAATAAAGGTGAAAAATCTCTAAATTTTTATTAAACTGAATTTTTTTTTTTATATATATACAAGATAGAATTCTACTCTATCCTAATTTAAGTGTATATGTGTATGAAGCTCCATCCTGGAGACTTGAACCCCGGCCCTTGCCCCCCACACCCCGTAAGCACTTATACTTGTAGAGTGACCATCACACCAAGGGTGTGCGGTAGTATTAAATTGAAATTTGAATTGCTTTGGAGTCTAAAGCGTTTAAATAGATAAAATTACCCTAGGCCTACCAACTACATATTCCTAATTTGGCTAGGGAATGCCTAAAAAACGCTAATTTGCATTAGGCACGAAATTAGGTTAGAATATAAGAAAGAAATTACCAAATGATGGACGACCATAATCCCCTCAGGCAACCTCCTCGTCCTGACAAGGAAGTGACAGACGAAGAAACCATTCCTCTTCGTCACTAGTGGGACACACTAGACGAAGAAAGGGTATGCCAATGCATACATGACTGGCATATACGTTACAGAGTCGCAATAAACCTCTTTACCGTTGGAGCACCGATGACTCTCTTATTAACACCTCAAGGGAGCGTTACAAATAGCCCATTCAAGCCTCCATTAACAGCACTCCCCAACGGCTAGGAAACAGAGGCAAATATATATACACATGTACCTCACACATACTAGGATATACAAAAAACTCTTGTTCACACACCCTGATATTTTGAATACTTTTATTCTCATTCTAGCCTTTCTAACTTTAGCATCAAAGGCTTTGTGGCAGGCACCACACCGGTGTCCCGCGCTTCTTCCTTTTACCATCTATTTTTCAGGATCAGGTTAGTTGTAGACGATCCCATTCTGGACGATTATTCGACTAACGATCCGAGCATCATCACCAAAAATTGCAAATTTGAGAAAATTGCAAAATCAAATTCTACCATCTATAGGAGACGCCCTAGAATAGACAAATCATTATTCTGAATTTTAATTTAAAATTTATAACAAGAAGAAAAATTATCATAAATAGCAAAAACGATTATTTGAGGCTCTAAAAGAAGGAATTTGCCAGAAAAACAACGTAGGTTGTGGCCAAAGGCGATGATTTTTTATCCTTTTATCGATTCATTCATGTCACCAATTCTCATGCAATTAATTCTTGGCTTTGAAGATTTCTACTAGTACTTTTTACTTCCTAGACTTCTATGTGTTGACTTCTGATAATCTCTCTCTTGTAGGAAAGTTTGAGCTATATATTTTACATCAATCATTACCACAAAAAAAGTTAATGATTTGTACAAGTATTCCTTAATCAAATATAATAGTATTCCTCCTTAATGGAATCCTAAATAGGGGTGACAATTCATGTTCATGAGTCGGGTTTATGTCGTGTCAACTAATGAGTGTCCGACTATATGGGTCAATACTAACCTGACATGTTTATTAAACGGGTCAAGATTCCTTAACCCTAACATGACATGTTTATTAAACGGGTCAGTCGTGTCTACCTCTTTATCAGATTTTATCAAAAAGAAAAAAAAAATTTGTATTAACCAAATTAATATGAATTATGAAATACCAAACAAATAAATATTTTAATATAAAATTTAGAATTAACGAGTAACTGCATCACAAATAATCATTCAAAACTAAAGCATATCTCAATATTAGAAATAATCAATCATAATATGTCAAAGAAAATAAACCACAACAATTAATAAGTTTATATACATAGGGTTTGAAGGGTATATTGATAAAATATCATTTAATTAAACGGGTCAGATGGGTCAAACGAGTTTCATGTGATGGACACTAACTCAACTCATTTATTAAACAAGTCAGTCGTGTTAATCCGAATATGACACGAACTCATTAAGCCTTAACCCATAACCTACTAATTTCGTATCGTGTTGTGTCGGGTTCGCGAGTCGTGTCTAATTTTGTCACCCCTAATCCTAAACATCTTCGTTGGAAATACAAAAAAGTGTCAATTAAATTATATATTATTCTCATACCCATTATGTTTGTCAAATTGATACTAACTAGCATGTAACACATGCATACACACAGAAATGTTGAACAATATTGATAAAAAAGAACAAAATATGGAATAATTTTATGAGTATTTATTTGAATTTTTTAAATTTTAAATTATTATTATTATTCAAGGGAAAAAATGTAGATTATTGTTTTGAATGTTGTATAAGGAATTTGATAGCATGAAATACTATGGTTGATAACAATCACTTAAAAAAATTCTAATGAAATTTTTTGTTTATCAATTGGGATTTGAAACAAAAACAAAATTGAAATCCACATTTAAAAGTACCTCATGCATGGTAATGTTAAAGTTTTGTATTATGTTTATATATGCAGTGATGATAAAGTGGTCTTAAACTCTTACATATGAATTACTTATAGTCATATATTAATGTTAATGTTTCTACAACTTGTTAGATCTATTCATTGTAAAAGAAAAAAAAAAGTTACATTCCAGTGTCGCATCTATTAATTGTAGAAGAAAATGTTATAGTGGAATTATATTGAATCACATGACAACTTATTGCATCTATCAATTGTAATAGCAAAAATGTTATGGTGGAATTATATTAGATAATATGATGTTAAATCACAAATTTGCAAGTTCTCTTACCACCCATTTTCAATCTCTTGTACACAATTGCAATGTTTGAATTTCTCCTTTATTGAAGAAAATAATATGAATTAAGAGCTTTTTGTCTAATTCTATTTGACATGTGATCTTTATACGCTTGTTTAGAATGTTATGGATATTTTTCAAGCCTCTTTTATTGGTTCCCTCAATTTTAGCGTATAGTAAATACTTATGCACCGGAAAAAAGAAATATTTTTTTTATGAAACATGGTGCAAAATTAGACCATAATTGAAATTCAATGGATTATCTTCAGAAAAGAATAGATTTGATGTTCTTATAAAAATTATAGTTTACAACATGTATCTAGAAATAAAAACCATTTGCTTTTGCAAAATCTGAACATCCATAAACTTAAATACACTGTTGTATGCAACAAATAGCATTACAAAACAAAATCATTAACAAAAAAAAAAAAACTAAACTTAGCTAATTTAACTATTATATGGCTCGATTGAGGTGAATAATCACTGTTTTTCTTTTCAAAAACCAGAAGAGAAAAAATATTACATATATGAGTTGCTTTTTATCTACTCCAACTTCTATTACATCCACACACCAAAGTGTCAAACCACAAAAACTTTCATGGATATAGTAGATAAAGCTGATATAGATAAAGTTTTAAGCCAAAACAAGATTACCCATCACGAAATTCCTTAATTTTTTCAACTTCTCATTTATCAACATCCCATGATTCCCATCCAATTAGAGTATAATGAATATATATATATATATATATATATATATATGCACACACATGCACACAAAATCAAACTGAAATGAAGAAAGAGAACAAACAGATAATTAGAGAATAATTTTTTAACTCACCTAATAAAGTTAAACTGAATCGGTTTGAGGACAATCATAAAAAATCGCGGACATAGACAAAAAAAAAAAAAAAAAAAAATTAGCTAATGATGCGAGCGAGCTAGCTTTCCGATGCAATATTGTCAAAGGCTCACGGAAACCAACCAGTTTATTTATAGCATCATGTTGGTTATTCATTCGCCGGGTTAATTAGCTAATGATGTTAAAGGATATTTTGCAGTGAAACGGGGGCCATCATAAGACTTGGTTTTTTTTTTTTTTTTTAAGAAACAAACGCACACAAAAGAAAGAAAATGCAATTCTAACGTAAAAATAGACCATAAACTTTACTCAAAAGGTAAATAATTTTCTCATCATTCTTTAAAAGTTAATTACTATAAAACTTGGAATTTAATTAAGCTAATATTTCATGTCATTAATAAGTAATATGTCTCTCTTGTCCACATCTTTTGCGCAGAACATCACGTTAAAAAAGAGGACTTAAAAGCCCGTTTGGTATGTATATTTAAACAACAGTTTTCAGTTTTTTTGAAAATTCGTGTAGGTGAAAAAATGTGTAAAAATACGTATAATGTTATTTAAAAACTGAAAACATATGTTTGAACTCGCGTACCAAACGGGGCCTAAAGAACCCAGAACCTCACCTTAAAAAAAGATAAAGAGGCGGCATGTAAATTTTTTAATAGAAAGGGAACATGTTAAATTAAAAATTTTTATTAAAATACCTACAATTGATATAACTTAAAGAATATGATTCTTCTAAAAAAGAAAAAGGTAAATAATTTGATACTAAGAAATAAACACGTGATAACTATGGTAATAAAGGAGTCAAGAGTTTATCTTTCGGGGCCAATTCAAAACTAAATTAATGTAACTTGCAATGTAAGGCTATAACTTTAAAATTTTCTTTTAATTAAATAAGATTTATTTTACTTTACATATTTTGTTTCTTTAAATTGAAAATCTATTCTTTTTTTTTTAATTAAACATTTCTATTTAAATTTTGCTAACATTGCATTTTCTAATGATAATTTTCTAATGATAATTATATAATGTAACTAAATAACTTTCTTCTTGTCACATAATTGAGCTTAAGTTGGATTTTATAAATTTTAATTTTGCAAACTCCTTCATGAAAAAACAACTATAACAAGTTTGAAAACAAATCCAATCAAAATCGCTCAATTGCATATTTGAACATTTTTATAATTATTTTTATTGTAATTTTTTGTTGTTGTATTATTTCATTTTTTCTAATTCTTTTTTTTTTTTTTTTTTTTGTGAATTTCATCTAAATTTTTTGTTATATTTTTATATTGCTAGTAACCAATTTATTAAAAGAACGTATTAAGATTTAGTTAATTTTTCTATTCTTTTTTTTTTTTTTCAAAATTTTTATATTGAGATTGATCTAGTCTAATTAGTCCTAATTCAATCCTTTATTTTTTTCGAAAGTTAATGGGTGTAAATTGCATTTTTGCCTAATTATTTTTATCCAAAAGATAACTAAGTCAAAAATAATAGTTTAACTTTTTTTTTCAAATTAAAGTGAGTTCATAGGGGACATAGTAAAACAAAAAGAAATAATAATAATGATAATAATAAAGTATGTGCTCTAATCCAACTTGCACTCTAGACCCAATAAATTTGATGAGAGATTACAGGGCTAGTGCCGGAACGGGCGGCGAGGGAGGAGATGATGGACCAATAAGACAAGGTCAGAGGCTGTATGGGTTGTACGAGTAGGAGAAGAACCAAGGATGGTGTTTCTTATTGAGGCTAGAATGATTAAGATTTAAGGGTGATGCTAGTGAAGCCCAAATGGTTGTCCACAAGCTTTCGCATTGCTGGACCAAGAAATCGATCACTAAGTAACAAGACCACTGAAAACTTTTGGTTGATTAATTGAGATTTCGATCACTTCCTTTATCTGTTTGTTGAAACAAAAATACAGAAGTAATGAAGTTTAAAATTTTAAGGCAAATGGCATAGGATTGAGGTTGCCAATTCAATTAATTGACAGTGCACATATTACTTTTGAAAAAACAAAATCCTTAAATTGTCCAATCTTTTGCATACTGAGGCATTGAAGACTCTCAAACAACTCCTCTTTTTGTAGGTGTTCGTGATCTAGATTTGCAGTGAAAAATTTATGCTAGCTTCGTCAATGATATTACTTATTTTTCATTAATGTGGACATTTTGGATGTACTATTAGTGGATAGCTGATGGTATTTACAACTACGTACGTAGAGGAGGTCTTGATGTCAAGACTTCCTTCATAGTTTTTTTTTTTTTGAGAAACAACACTGTGATTTTATTAAGTTGAAGGCAAATCTGCCTGATACATTTCAAAACAAAAGGACGGAACGTCCTCCATTAAAACAGAAAAACCTGTGACATGTCGTGCATGCCTAGCAAGGTTATGAGCTACGCTATTTCCTTCCCTACCAACATGCTGGAATTTTACATTAGTAAGCTGATTTGCCAAGCCAAGTGCTTCTTTTATGAGAAAGCCGAATGGAGCAAAACTTGGAACCTGATCCGTTAAGCCTCTAATGACAATGCTGGAGTCGCCTTCAAATATAACTCTATCAAGACCAATTTCTGCCGCAAATTCCACTGCCCGTGTGGCTGCCAATGCTTCCATCTCCACCACCGAGCTAGTCAGCTGAGCATTCTGAGTTAGAGCAGCCATTGCAAGACCTTGGCTGTCACGGATTATCACTCCAAGACCAGCCCTGCCAACATCATCAAAGATTGCTGCATCAAAATTAGCCTTATACCAGGTTGGAGGAGGAGGAATCCATCTTGCTCGCTGTCTGGTTGTCGGTGCTGCCAGAGAATGCCGAGGTTGTGCAGCTCGGTATTCAACTAACGCCTCATAAGCTCTCTGCACAATCAGATTTAAGGGAAAACCTGGTGGAGCTGATCTGACCTTGTTCCTCCGGAACCAAATAGTCCAAGTCTGCATAGCAAACAACTCAGCACTACATCCTGACTTAAAAACATGACTGATCAGGTGGCTAAATTCTGGGAAGACGTTTTGGCCTCTAAAACTCCATTGAGGATCCTCATTCCACACTTGTGCAAGGACCGGACAAGACCACAAGGCATGGATAACATCCTCTTCGTGTTGGGCACAGAGAGAACACTTTGAATCTTCCACCACGCAGCGGCGCTTAAGATTATTCAAAGTAGGAATAGCGTTTTTGCAGGCCCTCCAAAGAAAATTTCTGACTTTACATGGCACTGATAAGCTCCAAATTTTCTTCCAAAGTGGTTTCATCAGCTCGGCTTGGGAAGGGGGCTGCGAGTTCACCAACTGAGCCTCTGTCTTGAGGAAGTAATACCCGGACTTTGTGGTGTATTGTCCGGACTGTACATATGGCCAAAATAGAGAGTCCTCAGAGACATTGCGGGTTAGAGGGATTTTTACAATCTGGTCTGACTCCATCTGGCTAAAAATATTAGGCAGCAGCTGAGTATTCCATTGGCGAGTTGAAGGATTAATTAGAGAACTCACCTTGGCATTTTGTAATTCAGCTGTGAGAGGGCATTGGAGGCTTGGGCTTTGCAAAGAAGGCAGCCATTTGTCCCCCCAAAGCTTGATAGATTCTCCATTGCCCACTCTCCACTTCGCTCCTCGCCTTATAACCTCCCTACCTTTCAAAATACTCCTCCAAGCATATGACCCACCATAGCCCTCCTTAGCTTCCATAATAGAACAATTTGGAAAGAACTTTGACTTAAACACTTTGTAAAACAAAGAATTTGTGTTGTGCAGCAACCTCCATGTCTGTTTTGCCAAAAGAGCATCGTTGAATAAAGATAACTCCTTAAAGCCCATACCACCTTCTGATTTTGGCTCACACATTTTTTCCCACTTTACCCAATGTATTTTCCTACGATCTCCCCTTTGTCCCCACCAAAAGCCACGAATGAGTTTTTCAATTTCATTACAAAGACCAAGGGGAAGCTTAAAACAACACATGGAATATGTTGGGATAGCTTGGACCACGGCCTTAATCAAAACCTCTCGCCCCGCTTGTGATAGTAGACTTTCTTCCCATCCTTGAAGCTTCCTCCAAACCCTCTCCTTAATGTAATCAAAGCTAGCCCTTTTACTCTTCCCTACAAATGATGGCAACCCCAAGTACTTCTCATATTGCACAATTTCCGGAACCCCTAAAGCTTCTTTGATTTCATTCCTCATGTCAAGAGTGGTGGATTTGCTAAAGAAGATTGATGTTTTGTCTCTATTAATTTGCTGCCCGGACATGCTTTCATAGGATGCAAGAAGATCAAGCACCTTTTGACATTCATTTATATTAGACCTGCAAAACAATAAGCTATCATCCGCAAAAAGCAAATGCGTTAGTTTTGGAGTTCGTCTACTCAAAGCAAATCCATGTATGGAACCCTCACTTCCTTCATAGTTGATATAATAAATAAAGATAGAACCAGTTGTAATACCTGATATTTTGCCATGAAAACTTATAATCTTTTCATAAAAAGAAAAAATAAATAAATGGTGGAAGTTTTGATGTCAAGTGAAAATTGGGAGTGAATAATGGGCCACAAAGCTGATTTCAATCAAACAATTAACACGGCTATTATGAGCCATTGATCATGACTCGATGGTACATAAAACTGATATAAGTAAATAATAACAAGCATGCTTTTTAGATCCTTCGCACAGGGGAAAGACATAAGAAAAATAGCCTTTATAAAAAAAATTGACCATAAATGACAATAATGTAACAGGGAAAATCACATTTCTATTAACCGGTTCGCCATTGACCGCATCTACCTAATTAACCTCCTAAGCATACCATTAATTCGAGGATGCTAATTCACTGATTCAAAAATTAACAAGCATCAATCAGCCTATAATCTTTTCTCTATATTGAGGGATTAAACTAATTAACTCAAAGTACAACCCATTTTCCACTTTGCTAAAAGAATTAGGAAGGACATGACCTCTGTTGGGTCACGTAAAGAGTAGAGGGCTTCTGTCTCCTTTGGAGTAGTAGAAACAGCTACAGGAAATCCTCTTCCAATGCTTTTAATCATCTGCAAACATTTATTTACGTACAAATTATATTAGTATGGATCGAAATACATGCCTAATTATTCATCAAAACTAGCAACAAAGTTAAACGCATGATATCAATAATGTTGCAACATCCACCAAGACTATCTTTAGCAACATTTTCTGGATGCAATCAATATTTGAAATGGAAGAAGAGGGGGTTGATTTTTTTTTTTTTTTTTAAACAAAAGAGGGGATTGATGATTCAACAAGGATTTGAGAAGAATCGCCACATTTTTAGAACCTTTTAAAATTGGTAACAATAATGAATTACTATCGAGTAGGTTATCCATACCTTAAAAGCATCCTCATCAGTTTTATCATCTCCTATATATATAGGAAGGACATTGCTAGAGTCTTCAAAACCAAGAGTATCAAGTAGATACTGCAGAGCACGACCTTTATCCCAATTTATAATAGGGCAAATTTCCATGACCTATAACAAAAATACAAACAACAAGAATTAAACCTTAATTAGTCAAAATTAGTAGTTTGGAGTCAACTATAAATCTTTAACAAAATAACTATGATCTATTTTCTAAGAAAAAAAAAATCACAAGATATGAAATATAAAACTCTACCGGCTAGTACTTTATGGAAAATTATATTAAAAAAAATAGAGAGATCTTATAATTAGTATAGAGACAAGAAAATTTTTTATACCTTTTTTCCCTCAGATATACGGAAGTCATTATAGAATTCCATTGTAGATTCCACCATCTCCTTAAGCTTGCCAACATTCTGCAATGATTTAGACATGAAATCCACAAAAGTAAAATTACAATTTTCCATGATTTTAATTAGGTGTTAACAATATCATTTTTATTACATCAGTTTATTTTATTTGATCATGTCATATCAAATTAATTAGTATTATTGCTTTATGCTATTTACCTCTTCATTCACACACCGAAAGTGTACAGAGAGGCAGAACTTATTGTCTTCAACCGAGGCACCTTTTATGTCTTTTGCTATTTTTTCCAATTTATCCTTTATCTGCAACAAGAGAAGCAAACACATTATTGAAATTAAAAAAAGAAAAAAGAAAAAAGAGAGAGAGAGATAATTTATTTGCATTCTAATACTACAAAGACCTAGGAACAAAAGGTGGCGAGATTTTTATCTAAAAATCACGCATTTTAGTATGAGTTTGTCATTTTATTAACTTTGACAAAGAGAATACAAAGTTATTCAACCATATATATCATCATTTCTTACCGTTTGAATTCTAGGCAAGAAATCTCGTACTGGGCAGAAGTTAACCATGTCATTACCCTGCAATTAGATAAAACAAATAATGTGCTCAGAATGAAAAACAATATGGATATTTCATTGCAATTATTTTATATAGGAGTTTTGAACACAATATAAAACAGTTTTCATTACAATAAGCACCAAGTAGAGAAAATAAACCACAAACAATTGAGAAATATACCTTCTCATCAATAGTCCTAGTTTGATGCTCGTGGCTACCATAATTGAGAGAAACTGATGGGGTTGATATATCCATCCCATGACTTCCAGCATAATAGATGTTATTCAATCTCACAAATTGGAACACCTAAAGTAGAGAGAAAAAAAAAATTGTTAGTAAAAAAAAGTTCGTATATGATCAGGTCTAGCTCATTATTTCATTAGTTGTGTGTGAGTTATTTACCTTATCTCTGGACCTTCCAGAGATAATTGCAGTTGGGAAATGTTCACCGATTTCTCTTACTGCTGAACGCATCTATCAATCGAGAGGCACAAATAGAGTGTTATAAGCCAACATGTTTTTGGGGCCAAAATTGAGAATTAACACTGGTTTTCAAACAATATAATTAGTAGGCATTGTTTTCAAACTATATTTTTTACTAGCATTTCGAGTCTAAGATACTCGATTTAGGGCCTATAAATCGAGTCTCAAAAACTCGATTTTTATGGTCTGATCACGTCTGATGTGGCATTTTTTTCACATGGCAACCACCTGGAAATCGAGTCTCTAAGACTCAATTTATAAGCCAACCCCTACAAAACAAGTAAAATCCTACATCTTCAGCCTCCTTCTCATCAGAGGAGAGAGAGAGAGAGAGAGAGAGAGAGAAACCAGAAACAGAACCCAGAAAGCTCTAGAGGCAGTGTCTGCGAAGAAGCCGAAGATCGAGAATGAAGAAACCGTGTCTCGATGCAAAGATCAAAAGCTCTAGAGGCAATGTTTGCATGCAACGCCTTCGCCACCGCGCACTCTTCTTACGCCATGTATCTCAAGAACACCGGCGCCGCCCTCAGCGACTACGCTTATCGCTCCCTTCACCACCAACTGAGCCGTCAGGCAGCGCGACCCAGGCCGCGCAACCCAGGCGGTGGTCAAAGTGTATTTTTTTGATTTTTGGGTTTGGGTTTCCAATTCGATCAGTTTTTATTTTGGATTTTGTTCTTGGGTTTTTTGGAGCTTTGGAAGTTTGAGAAAGGAGAGTGGGAGAAGAAGAGGATGAGAGGAAGATGGGGAAAGAATGACTTTTGTTTGTTTTGTTGAAGAATAAGGAGAAGGACAATCTGGGTCTGGGTCTAGGTCTGGGGCTGGGTACCATACCACTCCAGACACTTGAAAATATTTGCACTGTAAATGTTGCAGATGTAAATCGAGTCTTAGAGACTCGATTTTCAGGTAGATGCCACATGGAAAAAGTGCCAACTCAGACCCGATTAGAACATGAAAACCGACCCTCAAAGACTCGATTTATAGTCCAAAATTAAGTCTCTTAGACTCGAGATGCTAGTAAAAAATATAGTTTGAAAACAGTGCCTACTAATTATATTATTTGGCAAATGGTGATAATTTCCAATTTTGGCTTGTTTTTGGAGAAACAAATTCATTTATTAAAAAAATAAAAGAATAAAATAAAACTTCCATATATATACCATTTTAATCGTGCGGTCAGTTTGCAGAAAAACAGTATGTTTATGTTTTTGATTCAAGTTACTTTTTATATGGTATAGACATTACTTCTATTGCACAATGTTTAACCAATTAAGTATCATATTTTTCTCAAAAAAAAAAATTGTTACTTAAAAAATATAAATATATATATATATATATAATCTTTAATGATGTATGTATAGTCAAAAGTCACAACTAAATGTATGTTCTAACTTTTTTAGATAAAGTACTAACCTCAGTAGACATGAAAGCTTGATCAGGGTTGTTTACAATCGGTGAGAGAGTTCCGTCGTAATCCAAAAACACAACCATCTGTTTCTCATGAGCCACACTCTTTATTTCTTCGAAAGAGCTCAAGGCAGATGGATGATTTTTCTGTAGCAATCAAACAAAAACTTGTTAGTAATTTACTACAACAACAAAGTTTTAGTGTGTTCTTGGGTTGGCTTATTGGTTTTTTTTTTTAATATATATATTATTTGTTGAAAGTAGATAAGAGTATAATATTGTATTTAGAAAAATTGAGGTTTTAAAAATTTTATATAAACAAATTAATATGCTTAAGTTCCAAGATAAAAATTACTTAGTTTCAAAATATCTAGTTTTGTTATATTAATAAAATAAAAGTTGAGATCATCACATACAATGTCCTTACCAGCCATATATCATAAAAATCATCAATTACATCTTCATTGTCGTGAAAACTTTCTTCTGAGTTGGATTCCATGTTTAGAGGGCCTGAAGGGAGCTGTGGATATACCATAGTTAGATGAAATTGCACACTATATATAATTAAACATAAATGAAAAAGAAAGAAAATAAATCAAGCTCTAGAAGAGGTGCTTGACCTGTGCATAAATAATTGAATTAATTCTTGCAATATGAATTATAGAACAGGACAACTTTTTTTTGGGGGTAAAGATAATTTTTTGTTTTAAATGTCATTACAGTTAAAAATTGTTGCTTTTGTTATGAAAAAAGTTCTTAAGCCCTCTTTTCCATAATAAAATTCCACCTTGGTCATGGTTCATCAAAAGCAAGACACTAGATTAGATTCATAAATGTACATTGTCTAGAAGACGGAAAAATAAGCTCAGAGATACGTGTCACTTAGTTGATACATGAATAATCAATACAATGGTACAATGATTTCACTTAATATTGCTTTGCAGGAGTATTTATATTTTAATGAAATAAAAGAGCAACCTTATATCAAAATTAAAAGGCAAAAATTAGAAAAATATATATATTTAAAGGAGTCCTAAATCATGTGAAGGTTTTGCACTATTAATAGATAATCTTTAAGACCTCTAGCAATAATTTCTTACCAAAATTGATCTATTTTCTACTACCAATCCCTATTCACAAATCGAGAAAATAATAAGAATTAAAATAAAAGAAAAGAAAGGTTTCGTGGACCATAAATTATACACCCACCGACCCTCATAGAAAGGGTTAGGGGTACCTTATCATCTGCAAGGGTATTTATAATCCTTTTCTACAATTGCATGCATGGACTCCAAAATGCCTAAAGTTTTTAGGAGAATATTAATGCAAGATTTCTGTTTGTTTAATACAATGACTGTCTTACCCTTACCCCTCTTTTGTTTAACAATTAATTGTCACAGTAAATTCACATCAAAAGTAAGGCTATGATGGACTTTCTAATCAACCGTAGAACTTAGAAAAACAAAACAAAACCAGGAGTTTTTTTTTTTTTTCCTTACTAAGTGCAAACTCTTGGTGACACGCAACCAGGTTTCCTTCTTAATATAGGAGACCAACCCAACACACGTTAACGAAACGCTAGTATGAACATAAAACATATATACATTCAAATCTCTCTCTCTCCTGATAAAAATAAAATAATATAAAATCTCTCTCTCTCTCAACCACATGATCAATCACACAAAAACCCATACATGCTCGCTGAAAAACATTAAAACATTAAGATCTATAACAAAATAAAAGAAGCAAAAATTAAGTAACTGAAGGCAAAAACAATGAAATTTTGCTATTCACGGTAATATTGAACAAACCCATGTATCAAATTGAAGTTCTAAATCGACTGTATTTTGGAGGACAAATTAATTTGTCTCTGTAAATAAATAGAACCAACCCTTAATTATTTGCAATAAAAACACTATCTATATTTGTTTTCCTTGCAAAATCAAAACTTTGTAACATAGTACACAGTATGTGCAGCTATGAATAAACAATGAAGTAAAAAGAATTAGAAGGGAGAGCAAAGAAAAAAGAGTACGTACTTTCTTAGTTGGGGTTTATTTGAGAAAACCTTCGAGACAGAAAAATTCGCAGGAAATTAAACTATGTAAGAAAGAAAACTTTGTTAGAAAGAGTGACGAGTGAAACTAAAAGGGAGAGGGGGTGGTATTTATAGAATTAGGAGGAGAGAATTAAAATTACAATCTCGTTAATGTCTGTAGGATTAAGAATGTGGTAAAAGCATAGGTATGTTATTGTTATCATGATGACGGTGGTGATTCAAAATTTACGTGTGCTTTACTGTAGTCGGTAGTGCATTAATTATTCCAAATTCAATTCGGATTTTTTTTTTTTTTGAGAAAACTAATCAGATAAGTAAATACTAAGGATTGAATATGTTATTATTAATTCACTTTTATGTAATAATGTAGTATGTCAGAAATTACGTGCTAAGTGTCCATTTGGGAACAACTTATTTAGTTGAAATTAAAAACTTTTTACTAAAAATACTGTAAATAAAGATAAAAATGAGCTGAAATAGTACAGTACGACCCATGAATAGTACTAAAAAATGCAATGAGACTCATGAATAATAGCAAAAATAAGCTAAATAGTAAAATAAGCTAATTTTTTAAACCAATGCCAAACGCAACCTAAGAGTAATGAGATTTTTTTTTTCTTTGAAAAGGGTAATAAGAATTAAAATACTTAAGAGGTGTTATGGTACTCGATCAAAAAAGATAATGAGGGTTCAAGATTAAAGAGTGAAGAGCAAATACAGTCTCCCATAAACTTTAAAAATAAAAAAATAAAATAAAAGAAGCAAGAGGGAGAAGAGCAAATAACTTTAAAATATGTAATTAAGATATATGTCAAACTTTGGAAGGCATCATGATTCTGAAATTAGATGTTCTCTAGAAAATAACAGTATATTACACTCTTCTTTTTCTTCTTGTTCTTCTTCTTTTTAATTTTTTTCGTGGGTAGGTATATTACACAAAGATAGTAGTAGTGTAATTGTTAAATGGGCAACCAGTAAATTACCTTGTTTTCATGTTCAATAAAATTTTAAGTTTTCGTTGATATTTATTTGTCTAAAAAATAAATAAGTACTTAATGAGGCTTGAGAACAAATATAAATTCAAGCATTATTTAGTACTCCCTCATCACACATGATACTCTCTACTTCATCACACATTAATAGTAGATTTCATTATTTAATTTGAATCTTCTGATAGAGTGAACTTGATTCATAAATATATAAATATATATATATATATAAAGGTGAAATTGAATTTAAATCCTTCTTTCCTTAGTTATTGTATGAAAAAACAAATGTGAATAAATTTGCATGATATCCTTCATCCTTTTAGATGCAATTATAAATTGTTGTCCACTTTCTTTATATTAAGAAACTAGACCTCACCAATTCAAAAATCATAATAAATTCTTAAACTTCAAATTAGACCTATTAATCTAGTATTTTAGTAGCTCTTGTGTCTCTATGACATGTTATTAAAAAAAATTGCCACATCGATCATTACTCCATCAGTTACATAGATAAAAAATTTATAAAATCAGATGAACGGACCAATAGTCTATTGAGTGTACACGTATGAGTGAAGTCTCACATTGAATAATGATGAAAAGAATAAGTGATTAATATAACATAATTGAGCACATACCCATTAGGCTTAGGCCTTTTGGATTAAAGTGCGTATCTATATGTTATATTAATTATTTAAGGAAGCTCTTCGAGGTGTTTATCTCCCCAACATAGCCTCGATTTCAACCGAGGTTTTCCCTTGATCATTACCAAGCTCGACACCTTTTAGTTGTCTTTCCTGAAATATGAATTAACTTCATCAAACACATAGGATATAGATTATAAAATAAAAATCATACAAACTCCCTACTCATTCTCCCCCTAAGAGCACTGCCAAAATAGACCAAAACTCCCCCCCCCCCCCCTTTTTATCATGAAGTGCCAAGGAAGAAACCAAGTAGCATCATCGCCACCAGCATCATGACGATCACTGATGTCCCAAATCTCAGTATTCAAACAGGCTAAGGTGGCGGCAATACACTCCTGACCTTATAGAAGCTGTTGAAGTCATGATCTCATGCACTCGGGGCAACAGTCGGTTGAAAATGTAATGTTTCTCCTTTTAGGCTAGAAACTAAAGCTTTTGAAATTGTTATAGTTAATGGTCATAGCTTTGTAATGAACTCTATTAAAGTTATTGGTTTAGAGCCAAACTTTAGTTATGATTTTTGGTTTTGATGTTAAGTTGCCTCCAACCCCAGCTTCCTGAAAATGTTGATGCAAACCGATGCAAGCTTGCTCTAGCACAGACCACAGGAGAGGTGGTGAAGCTGCATTTGCACTAGCACTTGGATTTGCCAAAACTTCTTTAAAATTTTAAGTGCTACTAGGCATAGATCATGTGGCAGGAGCCAGGAGATAATTCTAAATGTGATGTAGAACAGACAGCACATGCCTTCCTTGAGCAGCAGGGGCGCAGGAAGTCACAACGCAAGATCAAAGGGAGGTGCCAATAGGGGCCATCGGGGTAACAGCGTCGGAATTGCATGAAATTTGGCAGGTTGAAGGGAAACGACGTTCTGATCCAGATTCATGTTATGAATGTCGCCACAATTTAGGCGAATTCCTTCATTAAGACCCCGATAACAGTGTTTTTGCTATTTATAGTAATATTTGTTTTTCCTTAATAACTTTTAGTTTAGAAGTCAGAATAAGGTCCCGTCTGTTTTGGGACGACCCTTAAGGTCAGTAGTTTATGATTCTGCATTTAACTTAATTTTTCCATTTTTGGTAAAATTCGGTAATTTTGTCACCTAATCACTTAATTAGTGCAAATTAGGGTTTTAAACGTTTTTTTTTTCTCAGTAATTATTTGTTTTGTAGCCGTCAGAGACAAATTAGACTATTATCAATAAACACAGACTGTCAAATTTTCTTCTGGTGGATTCCAGTTTTATCTCCTTGTGGATTCAGGGAAACCCCTCGTGGATTCGAGGTTTACTACCAGAAACTAACAGTTTAGTTTCTGTCCATCAAAGAGAGCATCGTGTGTGCTTCTCTTCAAGCTTCCGCGACATCAGTTGGTATCAGAGCCTTGACTTACCCTGGTCTGATGGCTAACCGGCGAGACGGTAACCACCACAACAATGACGGCGGTGACGACGTCAACAACCCAGTCCTCACTAAGGCTGAGTTCCTTGATTTTCGTGATGAAAATCAACAATTTCGTGATGACCATCAACAATTTCGTGATTCAACCCAGCAGACTTTGAACTAGATTCAAGAAGCACTTGCCACCTTGCTTAACTGAAACCCTAATCACGATGATGGAGAGCGACGTGATAACCGAGCGCGTGGTCCTCCCTATCGTGGTCCAAACCGGAACAGGCAGCAGGACTACAACAAAGAAGACAGTGAAGACCAGGAGTATGCAGAGAGAGTCCTTGGAAATCATCGTGGTCCCGCAAGGGATAATGGCCGAGATTATCAGGAGCAGAGGGACTATCGGATGAAAGTAGAATTACCATCCTTTAATGGTAATGTCTTCATTGAAGAGTATCTGGATTGGGTCAGTGAAGTGGAAAAGTTTTTCGATTATATGGGTACAGCAGATGACAAACAGGTGTGTTTTGTGGCCTACAAATTGAAGGGAGGAGCATCTGCCTGGTGGGATCGTGTTCAATTAAACTGTACCCGTGAACGAAAGCTTCCAATACGATCATGGAGGAGAATGAAAAGATTAATGGCAGATCGGTTCTTACCACCAGATTACCAGCAGGAGTTGTTCAAACAGTACCAGGATTGCAGGCAGGGTACGCGGACAGTTAATGAGTACATGGAGGAGTTTGACAGGTTGGCGAATCGCAATGATTTGGAGGAAACTGAAGATCAACGGATATCCAGATTTGTACACGGGTTACGAGTTTCCATCCGAGATCAGGTATCCTTACAAACCCTATATACTTTGAATGAGGCTGTAACCTTATCCAAGAAAATAGAATATCAGCATCTCAGGGCAGGTTCGAAGTTTTCCAACCGCAATTCGGAGTCCTCTAGTTCCATTGCCAACAAAGGTAACCAGCCCACGTTTACACCACGATCACAACCCGTGGTTAGGGAGAATAGTGGTGTCAACCAATCCACAGTGGCAGTAGCAGGTTCCGCCGCCCAGCCGATAGCGAATGCCAACCCTTATGCTAGGCCAATTAGGAATAAGTGCTACAGGTGCAGAGAACCAGGACATCGATCTAGTACTTGCCCTAAGCGAGCCGCAGTGAATTTGGTGGTGGCAGAAGAAGGCGAGGTAGAAGGTGAACAGGAGGGTGAAGAGGTGTATAATGATGCGGATCCATATGCCTATGATCTCAATGAGATCCAAGAGGACGAGGAAGGCGTGCCATTAGGGCGATCTTTGGTGATCCAAAGGTTGTTGCTCACACCAAGGGTGGAATACGGTGATCAGCGGAATGAGATCTTCCGAGCACGATGCACCATCAGTAAGAGGGTTTGTGATTTGATCATTGATAGTGGCAGTGTAGAGAACATTGCATCGAAGAGTTTGGTTACCAAGCTAGGACTGAAAACAGAAAAGCATCCCTCTCCGTACAAGATAGGTTGAATCAAGAAAGGTACGAAAACTCTTGTTACTCAACAATGTCGTGTTACTTTTTCTATGGGTAAATGTTATGTAGATGAAGTAGTTTGTGATGTTGTTGAAATGGATGCATGTCATTTAATTCTGGGTAGACCTTGGCAGTATGATGTAGATGCTACTCATAGGTGTAAGGATAATGTGTATGTGTTTTTTAAGAATTGCAGAAAAATTGTCCTTGGTCCTATTAAGGAAGGCAGTATACCCAAAGCTTCTAAAGTGGAGGGGAAGCCAGCACTCCTCATAGTGAACAATGAAGATGAGTTTGACAGGGAGTGTAAGGAGTTGAAACAGGTATATGCTGTAATGGTGACAGATGGTGAGCCAAAGAAGGTTACTGAGATACCTGAGGCAATTCAACCATTGATCAAGGAGTTTGAAGAGCTGTTTCCAGAAGAGCTGCATGCAGGTTTACCATTAATTCGTGACATCCAGCATTGCATTGATTTAGTTCCTGGAGCTAGTCTACCTAATCTGCCACATTACAGGATGAATCCTCAAGAGGGTCAGATTCTACAGGGGCAGGTGGATGAGCTTTTGAGCAAGGGGCAGATCAGGGAGAGTATGAGTCCATGTGCAGTACCGACACTACTAACACCAAAGAAGGATGGGAGCTGGCGTATGTGTGTGGATAGTCGAGCCATCAACAAGATCACAGTCAGGTATCGATTTCCTATTCCCCGACTAGATGACATGTTTGATATGCTGAGTGGGTCCAAGTGTTACACCAAGCTGGATCTCAAGAGTGGGTATCACCAGATTCGGATCCGACCTAGAGATGAGTGGAAGACAGCTTTTAAGACAAATGAGGGGTTGTATGAGTGGATGGTTATGCCTTTCGGATTATCTAATGCTCCAAGTACTTTCATGAGACTTATGAATCAGGTATTGAAACCATTTATTGGAAGGTTTGTGGTAGTTTATTTTGACGATATCCTGATTTACAGTAAGACAGAAGCAGCCCACTATAATCATGTGCGAGAAGTATTGGCGGTGTTGTAGCCAATGAGTTGTATATCAACTTGAAGAAGTGCAGCTTCTTGACTGATAAGTTGCTGTTCTTAGGGTATGTGGTCAGTGCGGATGGGATTCATGTTGATGAGGACAAGGTCCGTGCAGTCAGAGAATGGCCAACCCCAAAGACAGTGAGTGATGTGCGAAGCTTCCATGGGCTAGCAACCTTTTATCGGAGGTTTGTTCGAGATTTCAGTAGCATAGTAGCCCCTATCACTAAGTGTCTGAAGAAGGGGAGGTTTTCATGGGGGAAGGAGGCAGAACTGAGCTTTGCCTTGATCAAGGAGAAGTTGAGCACAACCCCGGTTTTGGCATTGCCCAACTTCGATAAGGTGTTTCAGGTGGAGTGTGATGCATCTGTGGTCGGGATAGGCGCTGTTCTTTCACAAGACAACAGACCAGTAGCATTCTTCAATGAGAAAGTTTGTGAAGCTCGAAGTAAATGGTCAGCCTATGAGCTGGAGTTCTTTGCTGTAGTACGGACTCTTAAGCATTGGGAGCACTACCTGATTCAGAGGGAGTTTGTATTATACACGGATCATCAGGCATTAAAGCACATCAATAGTCAAGTTAGCATTAACAGGATGCATGCTCGGTGGGTAGCTTATATACAGCGCTTTCATTTCACTTTGAAGCACAAGTCTGGTGTCACCAATAAGGTGGCTGATGCACTCAGCAGGCGAGCATCGTTGTTGACCACCCTACGTACTGAAGTTGTAGGGTTTGATTGCCTCAAGGAGCTGTACGAGCATGACGAGGATTTTGGTGATATTTGGGGTAAGTGTCAACAAACTCATATTGCTATCAATAGTATGTACATCCAGGATGGTTTCCTTTTTCGGGGTAACCAATTATGCATCCCTAAAAGTTCATTGAGGGAGCAGATTATTAGGGAGCTGCATGGTGGAGGTTTGGGTGGACATATGGGCAGAGATAAGACTATAGCACTGGTGGAAGAGAGGTATTATTGGCCACAACTCAAGAGGGATGTTGGCAATCATGTGAGGAAGTGTCCAATCTGCCAAATTGCTAAGGGTCAATCTCAGAATACTGGTTTATATATGCCTTTGCCAGTTCCACAAGCACCATGGGAAGATTTGTCTATGGACTTTATACTAGGTCTTCCTCGAACCCAGCGAGGTATGGATTCTGTTTTTGTTGTGGTTGACAGGTACTCGAAGATGTCCCATTTCATAGCATGCAAGAAGACTTCAGATGCTACTCGAGTGGCTAATCTTTTCTTTAAAGAAGTGGTGCGTTTGCATGGAGCGCCAAAGTCCATCACCTCTGACCGAGATACCAAGTTCATTAGTCACTTCTGGTGGACTTTGTGGAAGCGTTTTGACACTTCCTTGAATTACAGTAGCACCAGTCATCCACAGACTGATGGCCAAACAGAAGTGGTTAATCGCACTTTGGGGAATCTGATCCGGTGTATCTCAGGCGAAAAGCCCAAGCAGTGGGATCTTGCATTGTCCCAAGCAGAGTTTGCATACAATAGCTCAGTCAGTAGAAGCACTGGTAAGTCTCCATTTGCCATCGTCTACTGCGTGCGCCCAAAACACGCTTTGGACTTGGTACCTTTACCTGAGCTTCCAGGAGTGAGTCAAGCAGTAGAAAATATGGCTGATCGTATTCAGGCTATGCAAGAGGAGGTGAGGCATAAACTTGAAGCTACAAATGCCAAGTAGAAGGAAGCTGCTGATAAGAAGAGGCGTGAGAAGATCTTCAATGTTGGGGATTTAGTGCTGGTCTATCTTAGAAAGGAGAGATTTCCTGTTGGTACCTACAACAAATTGAAGGACAAGAAGTATGGACCATTTCAGATTACTAAGAAGATTAACAACAATGCTTATGTGGTTGCTCTTCCTCCAGACATGAGCATTTCTTCTACCTTCAATGTTGCTGACTTGTATGACTATCATCCTCCTGATGAACCAGATAGTGGGAACTCGGGGTCGAGTTCTTTTCAAGTGGGGGGGACTGATGTAGAACAGACAGCACATGCCTTCCTTGAGCAGCAGGGGCGTAGGAAGTCACAACGCAAGATCAAAGGGGGGTGCCAGTAGGGGCCATCGGGGTAACAGTGTCGGAATTGCATGAAATTTGGCAGGTTGAAGGGAAACGATGTTCTGATCCAGATTCATGTTATGAACATCGCCACAATTTAGACGAATTCCTTCATTAAGGCCCCAATAACAGTGTTTTTGCTATTTATAGTATTATTTATTTTTCCTTAATAACTTTTAGTTTAGAAGTTAGAATAAGGTCCCGTCTGTTTTGGGACGACCCTTAAGGTCAGTAGTTTATGATTCTGCATTTAACTCAATTTTGCCATTTTTGGTAAAATTGGCTAATTTTGTCACCTAATCGCTTAATTAGTGAGAATTAGGGTTTTAAACGTTTTTTTTTTTCTCAGTATTTATATGTTTTGTAGCCGTCAGAGGCAAATCAGACTATTATCAATAAACACAGACTTTTGTCAAATTTTCTTCTGGTGGATTCCAGTTTTATCTCCTTGTGGATTCAGGGAAACCCCTCGTTGATTCGAGGTTTACTACCAGAAACTAACAGTTTAGTTTCTGTCCATCAAAGAGAGCATCGTGTGTGCTTCTCTTCAGGCTTCGATTTCAACCGAGGTTTTCCCTTGATCATTACCAGGCTCGACACCTTTTAGTTGTCTTTCCTGAAATATGAATTAACTTCATCAAACACATAGGATATAGATTATAAAATAAAAATCATACAAACTCCCTACTCATTCTCCCCCTAAGAGCAATGCCAAAATAGACCAAAACTCCCCCCCCCCCCTTTTTATCATGAAGTGCCAAGGAAGAAACCAAGTAGCATCATCGCCACCAGCATCATGACGATCACTGATGTCCCAAATCTCAGTATTCAAACAGGCTAAGGTGGCGGCAATACACTCCTGACCCTATAGAAGCTGTTGAAGTCATGATCTCATGCACTCGGGGCAACAGTCGGTTGAAAATGTAATGTTTCTCCTTTTAGGCTAGAAACTAAAGCTTTTGAAATTGTTATAGTTAATGGTCATAGCTTTGCAATGAACTCTATTAAAGTTATTGGTTTAGAGCCAAACTTTAGTTATGATTTTTGGTTTTGATGTTAAGTTGCCTCCAACCCCAGCTTCCTGAAAATGTTGATGCAAACCGATGCAAGCTTGCTCTAGCACAGACCACAGGAGAGGTGGAGAAGCTGCATTTCCACTAGCACTTGGATTTGCCAAAACTTCTTTAAAATTTAAAGTGCTACTAGGCATAGATCATGTGGCAGGAGCCAGGAGATAATTCTAAATGTTGCCGACCCAAACCCCATATTCTCATTTGTGTTTTTAGATATTTCAATATATCAATTATCTTTACTGTAATTGGCACTGGCTTGGATCCGGAGCAAAAGAACTGCTTCATGTCACCATGTGCTCCAGAGGGATTGAAACACGAGGAATATTTCAATGAGTGCAAAGGCTTATTTGGAAGGTGAAAGTGGGGATTTAGTAGCTATATATTTTGGGTGATCCTAATCTTGAGTTATGATGTAAAAATAACTATTGTCTCTTATGTAGGCTAATTATTTAATAAAATTATCATGGTGAAAATATTGTATATTCATGTGTAACAACTTATGAGTTATGAAGTAAAAATAACTATTGTCTCTTATAAAGGCTAAGGGGCTATTTGGTTTTTCAAAAGTCCTCACTCATCACTCATCACTCAATTTTCATCACTCATCACTCATCATTCTATAACTCATCACTTATCATTGAAAATACCTCAACTTCCTAATGTGGCATGTTTGGCACTTGTTTCCAACTTCTGATAACTCAAAAAATTTTACTTTTTGTGGGACCCACGAATAGCTTTTACTTCTTCTTCTTCTTCTTCTTCTTCTTCTTCTTCTTATTATTATTATTATTATTATTATTATTATTATTATTTCCTTCAACCCCCAATACCCAAACTCACCGAACCCAGAGCAAAGTTTCAGGGTTTTGAACTTTTTTTGTGCCTAGGGCTTCTCTAGTCACTGTCATAAGGGTGGCCAACGAAGCAAGATACAACCTTTATTATCAAATTGAAGCTGTTCTCCATCAATATCTAGAAGAGGGTTCTTCCTATAGTTGAAGCTTACATAGCCAAACACTGGTGAGTCAAAGTTATGTTTGGTATTCTCTGTAAAAGACTACAAATTTTAGTAGTACCGAGTAGGTGTATTGCTATGCCGAGCTCAATTTCCCATCTGGGTTTTCCTTAAATTCCCTTATTTGTTGTTAATTATTTCTCATCAGGTCTCATAGATGATAAAAAACCAAACCTAGAGCTTTTTTTTTTTTTCCCCCTTCAACCCCCAATACCCAAACTCACTAAACCCAAATTGCTCTCGAGCACCGTTCATCGCCTCCCTCTTCATCCATTCACCGAACCCAAATCTAAAGTACAAATTTTTTTTAATGGGTCTAAGACTAAGATGATGGTGTCGACGGTGGAGTCAAGAAGTATGGAGAAGAAAAACAGCAATACCCACACACAAACATCCTACCCGGTCATGGCTCTCTCTCTCTCTATCTCTTTTTCTCTTTGCTTTGGTTGTTCTACTTGTGGAAACTATTTGGACTTTGAAAAGGATCTGTAAAAAAGAAAATGTAACACCAAAAATATTCTATGATGAAGAACCAAAAAAAAAAAAAAAAGAAGAAAGAAAGAACTGAATGGAATGCAGCGAAGAACAGAGAAAGAAGAGAGACAAAAAGAAAGAAAAGTGAAAAAAAGAAGAAGGAGAGTGACCGGTGTGAGAGAGAAGGAAAGCAACTTGACAAGACTAGTGGGTCCCAGCCATATGTGTTTATTTACCAAAATGTCATGAAAACTCAATTTTGATAACTTGAAAACACCTCAAATGTGTTTTCAATTTTCATAACTCATCACTCAAAAATCAGAGAATTGAGTGATGGAAACAAAAACTAGAAACAAATCCAAAGAAACCCTTCAGCCATGGGACCCACCAGTTTTGAGTTATAAGTGATGAAAACAGAGTTATAGGTGATGGAAAACAACAAATCCAAACAGCCCCTAATTATTTGATAAAATTATCATGGTGAATCTCTCTCTCTCTCTCTCTCTCTCTCTCTCTCTCTCTCTCTCTCTCTCTCTCTCTGTTGCTATTGTTGTTGTGATATGATTATGTTGATATTGGTACTAATGCGTACCTAAAAGGCTAGCGCACGTTTGATCTTTGAAATTGTGCTATATTGTGATGCGGTGTGATGATTTCTTGATAGAATGATGTTTGGTAGACTTAAAAATAAAATTTTTGGTCCAGCTGTGATTTCGTGGCTGGAGAAATTGTAGAGAAGTAATATAATTTTCTAATATGTAGTGTGTGTTTGGGATGATAAATTTTCCAGCTTATTTATACTTTCAGTTTATTTTTGCTACTATTCATAGGTCTTACTGCACCTTTTGGTATTATTCATGAGTCCTACTATACCATTCAGCTAACTTTTACTTTTATTTACAATATTTTTGGCAAAAAATTTTCAATTTCAGCTAAATAAGCTGTTCTCAAACGGATACGTAATCAGAAAAACTGAAGAGAAGGGAAACAGGAGTCCCTTCTTTTGTTCTATTCATCGGAGAAGGATCCTCAATGTTTTGAATACATTGGGAACTTCCGCTTATGACAATTAAACTTGTACTTACCCTTACTAAAATTTTTCAAATAAATATTTCAATCATAAAATTTGTGCAAAGTACAAAATTTTGAAGTGTGAAAAATAAAGTGCCAAAGAGCTCCTTTTAGAGTCAATTAGCACTATTTGGTTTGATCAAAATGTCGATTAATACTTTGATTTTAGTTTTCTAATTTTATGATAAAATTACTATGGTTTATTTATGAAAATTGGCTGGTATATAATCCTAGAAGATATTATGCTTTTAAATTATCATTTATTTTGTAGAAATAAATAACTAGTTTTAATAATTATAAAATTCCCCATTATATACCACGGTTTATCCTACACATGCATATCTTCTGCTCCATTTGAATTTTTTTTAACGACCAATCAAAATCAATTCACATCCCATGTATTCATGTCCATTTTAAGATCATTCTTCAACTAATGAGAAATAACCTTTGATACATCTTGATGGGAACTTGCAAATTTCATACAGGGAAATTCCATTTTGCCCACTGTGGCTCAATTTGATGTGAAAGGACTTTTTTGTCTCGAGACACGCACATGACAATTTTACCCCTAAATAGAGTATCCACATCAGTGGAGCTAAAAATTTAGCTATTTGGCACCACAAAAAATTACTTTATCTATTTTACCTACACACATGCTGCAGCAGTGGATCTATTTTAGCTTTCAATACAATAAAATAATATAAACATCACAATAAAATAAAATATCTACTACAATAAAATAATATATTTACTACACACGACAATCACAGCCACATACACAATTGGGTAGGGAATAAATTTTTTTTTTTTAGCTCTAAGCTACAGTGCACATCCATAGATAGATGTACACTGTAGCAATGAAGCTAAAACAAATAAGTTTAGCTCTACTGCTATATAGTTATTTTTGTGTTTTGGTGGAGCTAAAATAACTATATAGCTTTTTAACTCAACTGCTACAAGTGCTCTTAGGGATTTCAATTTTACACCAAGACAATTGATCAAATTCCAATTTCTTCATGGTGTCAAAATCAATTTTGTATTTTCACCGACAAATAGTTTTAACTCATGTGGACAATGTGATCATTTGGTCCTAGTACCAACAATTTGCTGTCTTTTGTAATTACGGCAAAGTGCAAAGAGCCAATTTTATATATGGACATATGCATGCATGTTATTCGAGCTTGATGTATCTGTTATTAATTAGCTGTGCTAGTTGCAAGCACAACCTTAATTTTCTCTCTCTCTCTCTCTCTCTCTCTCTCTCTTTATTCTTTGTTTTGTCTTGTATTTTTCTGGTCGATTTTAAGTGTCGTAGAACCAAAATTAAGAAGTACTACATAGATAGAACCAGAAATGCTTGGATAGCTGAGGGGAACTCTATCTTTTGTATCAAATAACATAGGTTGTTATATATATGGAGTCTAACCTTGAATGAAAAAACAAAACTCTTATGCTTTACTATCTAATTAAGGTTCAAGGACACTTTTTTGTGCTTATTTAATTTAAAAAGAAGAAACAAAACCAAAGTTACAAATTCCTCACCAATATACATACATACATGATCAATACAATGTGCTACATTAGTGTACTATATGTCTATACATGCAGTGTATGCATTTCTCAGCTCATTCTCCCAAAGCTACAGCGTGAGAGAATTTCCTTCTAAATTGGTGTCCTATATGGGTAGGGGAAATTGACTTTCCTTCCAAATTATAAAATTGTGTTTACAATCAGGATATGACTTTAAATTCTATCTTCTCAACTATAAAAAATTAAAATAAATAAATAAATCCAAATGGTAAACAAATTGAGAGAGAGAGGTAAATTATCTAGTCACACACCAAAATAACTCAAATACTTAATAGCCCTTTAGATTAAAACATAAGTTGTTACACATGAAAATACAATAGAATTTCAGCCCAAAAAAAAAAAAAACAATAAATTGAGCTACTTATTCACCAAATACGTACTCCACAATCCATGTTTTCATACCCAATCAACTTGAGCATTATGCATGCATGAATTTATTCTTCAATGAATTCAACTGGTTCAAGCTTCGCAGGAGCAAGACTAGGATCAGCCAAAATAGCTACAAAATCCCCACTCTCATCTTCCAAATAAGCCTTCAAAAACGCCACAGCAATCCCACCTACACTCCTCCTCATGGGGTCTCTCGGACCCTTCCCATTCACACACATACAGCCACTCAATTCGCCAACAATACCCGATGGATCATCATTTAGCATGTCCATGTGACCGTAGTCCTTAGCAACAAAATGTGCACATGGAGGCTTGCACTCATTGAAAAATTCGTCGTGGTTCAAACCCTCTGGAGCACATGGTGGTGATAAGCAATTCTTTTGCTCTGGACCCAACCCAGTGCCAATTACTGTAACTGGAATTGATAAGTTGAAAGATCTAGGAACATAGGTGAGAATACGGGGTTGGGTTCGGCAACATTTAGTACATCCAGCCACGGGGTCTATGCTTAGTAATACTGAAAATATTAAGGAAGTTTTGGCGTAACCCAGTGCTAGTGCAAATGCAGCTTTTCCACCTCTGCTGTGGCCTGCTAGAGCAAGCTTTTGTAGGTTTGCTTCAACATTTTCAGGAAGCTGAGGTTGAAGACCACTTGATAACCAATCTGTCACTTTTGCTGCTGATTCAATTTCTTCGAGTCCACTCGATGGTATGTAGAGGTATAGCTTAAAAAGAAGATGACACAAACATGAATGAGAGAGAGTTCTGTAACAATTTCAAGAAGAATAACTTCTTGTGACCATTGAAATAACTAAAATGGCTTGTGGGAGATCCATTCTTTCCTTAAAATAATTTACATTAGATAACCTGCTTTTCTTCACATTTCATACAATTTCCATATCCTATACTAAAAAAATTAAAAATATATTCATCCATTTCCTGAAATGTGATTAAGTTTTTGGAAAAATTATACTAACCTTCTTAAAGTTTGGGAGAATGTTAGAAACCTATATATATGTTCTTATTTTGATAAACCATATTTCATCCCTCAAAGTTTTGATATTGATAAGAGATACCCTTCTACAACCTCTTCATTACATGCCATTATAATTAATAAAATCAAAACATGCGTTTTTTAAAGTAAAATTTCATTAAACTGTTTATATAATAAGAAAAATAAAATAAGAGTATCTTCGGGGAGTTTGTGTCATTTTTGAAAAATATTAGAGAGTTTTTGAATTTCCTCAAATCTCGATGATGATTGATGTGATTTACCCTATAGTACTTTATATAAAACCGTGATTAAATTAGCATTTTTAGTCCCATATTTCAATTTTATCCTTGAATAGAATGTTTTAACCATTGTTTTAATTTAGTGTCTTATGGAAATAGTTTATTTAATTAAAATTGAATTTTTTTTACTGAAAGTACTATAAATAAAACTAAAAATAGCTGAAATAGTATGTAAAACTCATGAATAGTATCAAAAAGTGTAATCAGACTCATAAATAGTACCAAAAATAAACTAAATAATAATAAAAAAGTGAGTTTTTTTTTTTTTTGATGGGGGAAAAAAAAAAAGTGAGCTTTTATAGCCAATGCCTAACGCACACTTAATCCCTAAGCTTTAATAAGGTTTTAATTAATCATTCTTTCCATTACTAATAACAATTTAATGATATGACAAATGTTTTTTTTTTATAAATGTCCTCAATGCGTATTGTTGGGAAATTTAGACCCCGGTTGATAGAATTAACAAGTTTTAAACCCAAGTTGTTAATTAGATTTATTATGAATCAAACTTGTTAAAACAAACAAACATCAATATCATGTCAATAATGAATGCAGCGGAAAAGTAAATAAGACAAGATATGATGACCCAGGAAAACCAATGAAACCAACCAGTTTCACAGTAAAAAACTTGGGGGGAAACCTTCCCGAAAAGCAATCCACTATAGTAAAGAGAAGTTTCAGATCTAGTACAAAACCTTTGTCCTTAGACTCTACAATCCCCGTAGATGAACTCACAGCAGAAACCTTCTACCGCTTCAGAACCTCTGAACTCTTCAATATATAAACGCCACCCTTTGATGCACGAATCCCAATACGTGACTAACCAATTGCACGAATCTCAGTACGTGACTCACTCACTCACCAACTTAAGGAAGAAGAATGTTGGCTGCAAAGTTCTTCACTTCATCAACAATGAAGATCAAGAAGCACTTGGTTACAAAACCCTAAGGCGCAAAGACCCAGTAACTTCTTTCAGAGAGAATAAGGCATCGGTCACCTTTTGCATATGTTCTCCTTGTATTCTCTTATGTGACGGCCTCTAAAATAAGCCTTATATAGGTCTAGGGTTGTGAGAAAAGAAACCCTACACAAATACATAAGTCTGGCCCAAAAACAAAAATCTGAATTCCTGTAACCTCGACAGATAGCAGCTATCGAGGAGGTGTCGAGCAGGTGTCGAGGTTTAATGAATCTCAACAGATACAACTATCGAGGAGGTATCGAGAAGGTGTCGAGGGGACAGAAACTTTCTCGATCGATCGACCAGCTATCGAGATTGCGATAAGAATCAGCTGAAGATCTCGACAGATAGCCAAGTGTCGAGGTAGCTATCGACCAGGTGTCGAGAATTAATGAATTTGCACTTCAACTTGCTTTTTCTTGAACAGACTTGATGACTTCAACACTTGATCTTGAAACCTTGTTTCTTGAAGTATTAAAAACACCTAGAACTACCCAATTACAAGTAGAGTGCGTTTTGTCAAAAGGATTAGCCAATTTACATAAATGAGTGACATATGTTCTTAACAAGTGAAAACACATATGTCCTAACAATCTCCCCCTTTGGCAATCCGTGACAAAACCACCACAAACAAATGAACATATGAGAGAAGTCATAAATCACTCAACACATACTCACTTGTTGAATACAATAAAATATATCCTAACACAAACTCTTGAAAAACTTTGCAAGAAGAGAGTTTACGACAAGTAGACTTTGACAACCTGTATTTCTGAAACACTTTAAACAAAACTCATCAAGGCATCTTGTGTGAAACAGAAATAAATAGATTGCATACAAGTATAAAGAACATGTGTATAAAGATAGAAAAGAAACAACACATGAAAAGACAGGTGAAGAGACATACATCAGCATATAAAGAAGATAAGCACAATGTATGTAAACAATGTCACAAGACCCAAGGTACAAGAAGAAGGAAGTAAGCACTCCCCCTAACAAGATGAAACACATCTCCCCCTTACAAAGGAAAGTATTTCTCCCCCTAACATGTAGAATCTTAAAAAAAGAAACCACATATCTCCACAAATTCTCCCCCTTTTTGTCATGATTGACAAAGGGTACAAGAAGCTAGAAAGCTTCACCTGAGAGACATAAAGATGATCAAAGATAATCAAGGGGGCACAAAGAATCCATATAAATGCATGAATGTAATGAAACAAGATGCTATGGATGACAAGATAATAGAAGGATGCAAAACATGTGAAAAACACATCTCTCAACAAGAAAAATGTTAAGCACAAAAATCCCAAAACACACACACACACTAAACAAGTCTAACCAATTTTATATTTCAAAAAACAAGTCAAGATAGTTTAGTGAGCATACATTAGCACATGTAAAACCTAGTGATGGCCAAATCACATTGTACCTGCACATGTATCAAGAGTAGCAAAGAATATTGCGTGTTGTGTGTGAAAAACATCGCAAGATTGCATATATGTATACATGTTATGACGATCTGAGATATGAGAAAATAACTTTAACTCACACACAATCATAACTGTTTGATGAGGACTATCACCTTTGAGGTACATCCTATAACTCCCACATCTCCTAGAAAACACGCTTGCAATCATATTTAAAGCATTTTTGATTTTTTTTGCTTTTTATTTTCTTTGCATATTTTCTTTTAAGCATATCATGCATGAGCATATAAAGAGAGAAAAGAAATACCCAAGATGTTAAGCATTTGACATCGCATTTTTGCTATGCCGAAGCATACGAATGTCTTTGACACTGCACTTTTGCTATGCCGAAGCATACAGGTGTCTATGACACTGCACTTTTGCTATGCCGAAGCATACAGGTGTCATACTATGATTGGCGGGTAACAGTGGTGAGATGGTTATTTATGCCTTTCTCTTAGGATTTTCTAGTCCTACCCGTCAAAAAGAGTGATATGAGTGTTAAGTTTAAGAGATAACTTAATCTTACTCATCACAAACAAGAGCCACAAAGCTCACTTGCTTAGTTGTGCATAGAGATGCTCATCTAAGCTACAAGAGATACAAAGTTTAGAAACTTTGTTTCAATGGCCATCCAAGGTACACAAATACCAAAGTACACAAACACACACTGTTTTTTGTATTTTTCTGATTTTTCCTTTTTATTTTTATTTTGAAAACAAAACAAAATAAAAACTAAATAACCAAACAAAAACAGATAAACAACATGACAGCATAAAGAAAGATGCATATGCATGAAAACATGATAGAAATATGCAGATGCATGAAAGCATGATTCCAAAAACAGATAAAAAATCAAGCAAAGAGAGTCCTACTTTAGATAGAAAGAATTAAAGCAGAGGACAAATAGAAAAGACAATTAAGTCTTAGACTCCTTTCTCACCCACACAGCACGAGTCTTTGGCCGTGAAGATGAAAAGGCACGTGTCCTAGTATGTCTACTAAAGGACATAGAAGAATTAGAATTCTCCTGAAATTGAGTTAAAAAGCTCAAGACTTTTAATAACTCTCCAAACAAAGGTGTAGGTCCTTGAGAGGAAACCTGTGACTGTTTGGACAATTGCTTATAAGGATACAACTTAAAGCAATTAGGACGAATGTGTCCAGAAACACCACAATGGTGACAAACATGAGCAGTTTTAGAGCTACTCGGCTTCCTAGAAGGAGGTCTAACCTTAGAGGTTAACAGAGACCTCAACTTAGGACAATTTGGCCTAATATGACCAACAATGTGACAATGATGACAAATGGGGACAAATTCAGATTTATCATTCAACCTAGGAGGAGTTTTAGACATAGGTTTAAAAACTTCAGCATTAACATCAGATTGTTTACCTTTGTCTATCCTAGCAATATTAGCCTTCAACTCTTCATTATTATTTTTAAACGGGGGAATATAAAGATCCTTTTCTTTTGAGTTAGGCTCAACAACAAGTTTGGCACTAGTTAATTTTTCAACTTCAGTTTTAGATTCAACTAGTTGCTCTTCCAAGCTCTTAATTTTGTCCACCTGAGATGAAATTTGATTTTTAAAATTCTCATTCAAATTATTGGCTTCATCCAATTTTGCAATCAAATCATCTTTTTCAAGCTTGACCTTTTTAAATTTAGCTTTCAATTTTGTAGAACATTCAAGAGATTTCATACAAAAATTATAAAGCTTGCAATAGGCATCTTGAAAATCATCATCATCATTCAACACAAGATCATGCAAATCAAAACAATCAAGAGATTCCATGACAACGGGGGTCAAGGATCACACTCAGGAAATTAATCCAATCACTTGTTGGGAAATTTAGACCCCGGTTGATAGAATTAACAAGTTTTAAACCCAAGTTGTTAATTAGATTTATTATGAATCAAACTTGTTAAAACAAACAAACATCAATATCATGTCAATAATGAATGCAGCGGAAAAGTAAATAAGACAAGATATGATGATCTAGGAAAACCAATGAAACCAACCAGTTTCACAGTAAAAAACCTGGGGGAAACCTTCCCGAAAAGCAATCCACTATAGTAAAGAGAAGTTTCAGATCTAGTACAAAACTTTTGTCCCTAGACTCTACAATCCCCGTAGATGAACTCACAACAAAAACCTTCTACCGCTTCAGAACCTCTGAACTCTTCAATATATGAACGCCACCCTTTGATGCACGAATCCCAATACGTGACTAACCAATTGCACGAATCTCAGTACGTGACTCACTCACTCACCAACTTAAGGAAGAAGAATGTTGGCTGCAAAGTTCTTCACTTCATCAACAATGAAGATCAAGAAGCACTTGGTTACAAAACCCTAAGGCGCAAAGACGCAGTAACTTCTTTCAGAGAGAATAAGGCATCGGTCACCTTTTGCATATGTTCTCCTTGTATTCTCTTATGTGACGGCCTCTAAAATAAGCCTTATATAGGTCTAGGGTTGTGAGAAAAGAAACACTACACAAATACATAAGTCTGGCCCAAAAACAAAAATCTGAATTCCCGTAACCTCGACAGATAGCAGCTATCGAGGAGGTGTCGAGCAGGTGTCGAGGTTTAATGAATCTCAACAGATACACCTATCGAGGAGGTATCGAGAAGGTGTCGAGGGGACAAAAACTTTCTTGATCGATCGACCAGCTATCGAGATTGCGATAAGAATCAGCTGAAGATCTCGACAGATAGCCAGGTGTCGAGGTAGCTATCGAGCAGGTGTCGAGAATTAATGAATTTGCACTTCAACTTGCTTTTTCTTGGACAGACTTGATGACTTCAACACTTGATCTTGAAACCTTGTTTCTTGAAGTATTAAAAACACCTAGAACTACCCAATTACAAGTAGAGTGCGTTTTGTCAAAAGGATTAGCCAATTTACATAAATGAGTGACATATGTTCTTAACAAGTGAAAACACATATGTCCTAACACGTATGTTGCACACTAGACTGCATGTCTGTTTTACAAGATCAAATGTATGAAAACTCATGAATTTAATATTCAATTTAAAAAAATATATTTGTAGCCCCAAAACCTTAATTTATTGATTAGATCAGCATATAGAGATGGACAAGGAACAGTACGGATGATATTGACTTGTTTTGAAAATTTAAAAGGACCACAATATTCCTTTTCATGATAATAATAAAAAAAGGACCACAATATTCCTTTATATAGCTTTGTCCTTTTTTTTTGGTTAATAAAATCTTTTATTTGTTAAGAAAAAAACCCCCACAATATTGAAAAATTCAATAATTCATAAATGATGAACTAACAATAGTTCATAGACCAAAATTGCATTTTATCAATACAAGTACTATTCACAAAAATCGTAAGAGTATCTTTGACACAACATTTAGTTTATTTGTTTATTATACAACATTTTAAAACTTCATTTTTTTTTAATTTACAAAATATTTTAAACAATATTTAGTAAATAAGTAAATAAACTTTTAATAAAAGTTAATATAAGGGAATTGTTTCACACACACACACACAAAAAAAAAAAAAAACAACAACAACAACAACAAAATTTCCCAATTTTGTCATCACAAGTAATAAGATAACAAGCATAAACATAAAAACGAGACACAAAAGAAAAGGGAGAAAGATATTTGTTCAATTAATATTCTTAGTAAACTAAATTTGAAGAGTACAAATAGAAAGGAGAGAAAGAAAGTGATCCAAATCAATGTATAGCAAATAATTGGGATTCGAAATACCTGAGGAGCAACAACAATATAACCATGAGAGGAAATATGTTCAAGGAGTTGAGAGTAAAAGGAAGTCCGGAGGTAGAAGCCATGAAGAAACAAGATTACAGGGTATTGGCCACTAGTAGTTGGTGTGACAATTAGCAATGGCTTTGGAGGTGGACTACTACTGCTATCATCACCGTTTGATGTCTCCACTTTCTTGCTTGTGAAAGGAAGTTTTCCTTGATCAAAAACAGTAGTAGTTGTTGCCAAAGCTGGTTTACCTTCCAATTCTGCCATGGCTCTCACTCAGCGTTGTACTTGTACGTGTTTTTCTTTGTGTATATGAGAGAGAGAGAGAGAGAGAGAGAGAGAGAGAGAGAGAGCTTGTGTTCTATAAAGGATGGAGAATCTTGGCTTCTTTTTTCTTCTTCTTCTTTTCTTCTCGCATGATGAAAATAATGTTATTGATTATAGTGTTATAAATGTGATGTTACTTCAATCATTTTTACAATGTTAACAAGTTGCAAAAATATTATAGGTCAAAATATCTTTTGTTAGGTTAGAGCATTAACCGGTAGTTAGGGCACGCTATTTAATGAAGTACTTGTAAAAATTACTCTTTCCGTTTCAATTTGTTTGTCCTCTATTTCATTTTGGGATGTCCCAAAATATTGTCCTATTTTTAAAAATAAAAGTCATTAATTTACTAATATTCCTATTATACCCCTACTTTAGTTTCAAAACTATTTGAAAAGAAAACTAACAAATATTTAAAAAATCAATCTAATTGGTGCAGCTTTTTAGTTACCTCATTAAGAATAACGCTTTTTTAAAAAAACTGATAAATTTATTTAAGGGTAGTTTTGTAGACTTGTACATTTTGATAAGATAGACAAAATAATAAATAATGTTCTCTTAAAAATTTTGAATTTTCAAACAGGACAAACAAATTGGAACAGAGAGAATAATAACAAACAACAAGACAAGAGGGTGTCATCTTCCTCCTTGGCCCAAAGTGTTTTGGGGAGAGCGCAGAGATAGGGAATGTGACCATTGAAATTATAGTCTTTATTCACTTATTTAGCAAAATGTTCTAAAAAAAAAATTTTCCATTCTATTTGTGTTCTCTAAATCATTGTGCAAAAAAAAAAAAAAAAAAAAAAAAAAAAAAAAAAAAATCCCAAAAGTATTTTCTATTCAATTTAGGTCCTCCTTGAAAATTTTTAAATAAAATCAAATTTTTATTCATTTATTTTATAATGGTCATCTATGCGTGTGGGGGCTTTATTAGGCACACCACCATAAAAACCATTAATGGACAGGCCAATACAAGAACCACTCCACAACCAATGACGAGTCATGACGAATCATTGCTACTGCCTAAGATCCTTGAAGAGTCGCCAAAAACCTTCGTGATCTCTCTCTCTTTCTCATCCAAATCTGGATTTTTTTTTTCTTTTTTTGGTGATTTGTAAGCCAATTTTGCGAATTGTGTTGCTCAATTGCTGGTTTATGTGTGGTGGAGGGTTTGGCCAATTGTGAGGGTTTGGAAGTTAGGCAGTCATCAATGGTGGGTGTGATTATTTATTTATTTAATATAAAACAAGTGCGAACATATTTTTGAATTTACTAGTAAGTAGAAAATAATACAAGGTTTATTTTTTTGATAATTAGAAAATCATACAAGATTAAATGTGCAGAAATTCAAATTAGAAATGATAACCTTCTAATTTAGCAAAATTTAACAATGGTCCAATTAATATTGTAACACTAAAATTTAGAGCTTTATCCTTAAAACTCATCGAAGTGACTTGAATCTCATGTATAGAGTGAGACCATTGGAACGAGTTGGTCTTAAATTTTTTTACTCCTACCGACACAAAAGTAGGAGTAAAAAATTAAATTCTGATGCCAAAATGTTGCTCATGTACCACGTTTTTCAAATGTAACATCAAGGCCGAAGTTTATAAGGCCCACCTTAATCGAGTGGGTGTTGGAAAGCAACTCAATGGTCCAAATCAAAAGTGGGCCTAACTCATTCAATTCTATGAAAATTAAGGAGAAGATTATTCGATTTCAGTCCCAAGTTTTCGTTGCAGACGCATAATATTAGGCCCTTAATTATGATATGATATGACCAATCCGCGCAATACAGGAGGGATCGAGTGTGGAATATGAAATTTTTGTCATCCCACATATTTGAGCATTAAAAGTTCTACTTGATAGGAATATTTTTGTCTAAGAAAGTTTTTTTGGCACTTTGACCCGTTATGATGAAATACCTCATCTTTGGCCCATTAGGATAATTGCCTCCTTTGAAGGGACCTACCAACAAAGGGTCTATCAGGATAAGTGCCTCGTTCGATCCCTTAAAGTGTCGACGGATCAGCGTTCCACTCAACTCAAAGACTCATTGGGTAGCTCATGTATATGCCCGACTGACAATTCACACCTCGTCATTTGCATACTGACAAAGGGATGATCATACCAACGAATGGATGATCATACTGACGGTTGAGTACACTAGGTCCCGCAAGCCTTTACGTATTCTCCATGCATGTGTCCCTATATGGTAATAACTTGCACACCACACCCAAAAACCCTACTACACATTTGTATCTTCCCTATATGGAAAAAGAAGCCCTAAGATCTCAGAACCTTAACTCCAAATCTCCTCTACAAGGAAAGCTCATACATTTATGGGATCTTGGTCAGCTCTACACTACTATATAAGCACCAAATCTCCTCTTCCTGAAGGTATGTGAAATTTCCTAGCTTTCACATTCTTGAGTTCTGGGAGATTCTTCTATCACTAACTTCATCTTAGGAGAGTCTTTGGCCAGCACCCCACCGGTGTTCTTCATTGGTTCTTTGTTCCTTTATTCTTCAAGTACCTTAATTGGTGCAAGTGTAGACAATCAACTCACTGACGATTTTTGTTCCTCACTATATAATGAGATTGACATAGTTAAATGCAAAGCTCAAATACTTTTTGCTTTTATGTACACATTAAATCAAGTCTTATCCATACAAATTTGTTTACGAACACATTATTATGTTTGAGCTTGACTTATTTTATAGTACACGCTTAAACATGAGTATGAGACTGGCTTGTTTGCTAAATACACTAACATAAACAAACATTTTCTTAAGTCAACCTCAAGTTATCCATAAATTAGTATGGTTCATTTATAGACGTCCTATGTCTAACTAACTTAGGGAGATTACTAAAAATGATGAGAACATTGGAATTACATGTTAAAGCATCAACATATTTGTTTAGACAATAACTAATCCAACAAATTTAAATGAAATTACAAACTCTATAAAAATTTTATTTCCTACAACTATATATAATTAAAGTTGACTCAAAACATTCAAGTTCAAATTCATAATGATAATAAAAAATAAAACATGAAGACCAATTGAACTCCCCATGATAAATTGTGGTTCAACAACTTAATTAAGAAGGTAGATAATATTCAATTCACCCAGATAAATATGTTTTGCTTTATTGAAATAGAACACACAGTACAAGTCTAGTATCAATATTATTGGAGAAAGTGTATCAATCAATAACCTGAGCCATCAGATTCTTGAAGATAGGAATGTATATACTAGTTAATCTTCCAAAAACCAGCGAGGAATAGTAACCCTGTATTTACGTTGTGGCACCTTCTTGAAGGTAGCCCACACCAAATGAAAGTAGAGTGGAAACACTGCCATAGAAGACACTGTTACCAGCACGTTGGTCACTATATACGAGGTGGAAGACACAAATTTTAGTTGATTCCTAAAGATGAAGAAATGTCCAGTTGTGAAGGATACCAAGGTAGAAGCTATGGAAATGTAGAATGCTGTTAAACCCAACAAAAGCTTCAGTGGTAAGGCGTGGCGGAAATCTCTTTCTCTACACCCAGATGTGGGAATTGCAAGGAACATGACAACTGCTATAAGTGAATAGTAGAAGGACACAAAGGATGAGCATGCGTAAATTTTGGATGACTTATTGACTTTGCTTTCAAAACCCTCAGGCACGTTGGTTGCGGTGGAAAAGGTACTTGTGACAAAGAGACTTGCTACGACTGAGCATGCATTCGATGTGCTGATTAGCCAGCTCCCTCCTAGTTTAACATGATTCTGGTGTTTTTTGGTGAAGACCTCCTCTGGGGTTTGGCTATTATTGTTGTGGAGAAAATGGAAGCTTCTTGGCAATAATGATTTCCTTATGTACTGCACGCATTTCGAAATAAAAAGAAGGTTAAACTTTCATATCTATTTCCAATGGAGATGACCTAATGCATTCTGTTACTACATTAATGAACGTATACATGCATTAACCTTAGTCCAAGCATGGTACAAAGTACAAACTAAGGAATGCATTAGATTCTTTCTTAAAGCAAGGTCCAACCGATGACCCCATTGTAACAATTTGCAGTAGTTTTCGACATGCTGATCTGATCGAGTGGTGGGCTGATAATTCATCCAAGATTGACAAGCTTTTTGTGTGTACGTGTAACATAATCAAGTGCTGAGAAATAGTCTATCTCATCCTCGTCACAGTATTATATAAACTTAGTTAAGATCTAACAAGCCAAACCTAAGAAAAATACTAAAACTATTACAAATTTTATAGTTTAACATTTACAAACTGATGTGATAATGAATATAATTTGAGAATTTTAAAAAATATAATAAATGAATATCAAAATTTTTTTTTTTTTGTTATTAATTAGTTATATATCAGTTTGTAAAATTTATAATATCTCTACCATTACTCTAAATATTATGATAGTAATATTAAAAATACTAAAAATTTTACTACATAATACTTACAAACTGATGTGGCACCAATCACAAAAAAGTCTGAAAAATACTAAACATACTACAAGTTTTATTGCATAAAACTTATAAACGAATATAGTTATAATAAATATAATTGATGGGCTTCAACCACCCCTTAAATGAATGTTTTTTTTTTAGAAGACTCTTAAATGAAGATTTAAATTATCTCTTCATGATTATTAACACATCAGTTTGTAAGCTCAATATAGTAAAATTTATAGTACTTATAACACTATAGAAAAGTAATTATATATTTATTACGATTGTCACAATAGTTTGTAAAGGAATTACTAAGTCTTTAGTAACTCTATCTTGTGGCAATGAATATGAAAGTTGGATTTAAAAAGCATAATAAATAAATAACATTGGCAAACCAATATAATAATGAGTATAATTTGTGGATTTCTAAAAATAATAAAAGAATTTCTAAATTAATTTCTTTATTAATGACACATTAGTTATAAAAATGATGTATTTGTAAAAATTTTAACATCCCTAATATCACCCATTTATAAATATTTTGTAGTAATTTTAGTATTTTCCAATATATAATATAGGAGGAATCAATGATAAATAAAAGTCCTCCTTAGCTTGGCCATTCTGGGCTCTTACCTCATACCATTTGATTTCCCATTGCATTTGGGATAAGGCTCCCGGAACTGGCCAACTAAAATCTATGCTCTTCGCTGCAAGATGCAATGCACTATTCCCCTTATTATCCACTTCACCAAATATACTTTCTTTAATAAGTTTCTCTTCCTTGAGTGAGAGTAGGAGCTCGTATACACAAGGTTGCTTATGCTCCGCTGTCAATAATACTATGTTCTTTTGGTTTTTATCCACGTCATACATGGCCATGGGATAATTCCTAAGGATTGTCTCAACCATTTCGATAATTCCATTCTTTGCTGCAACTAGTATGGGTGTTAACTCAGACAGATCAATGTCTTTCTGTCCGCTTCTTTTCTTCTTCTTTTTGGTAGAATCATGTACGCTTGTTTCCTTTGACTGATCACTGTCTGCCTTTTTCTTTTCTTTCCCTGTCATTGCACAAGATAATAAATTTTACTCAATTTTATCCAAAACTATTACCATTTCCTTTTCAGCTGTGAGTCTAAAATATGTTGTGCATGTGCAACATATTTAATTATTTATTTTGTTTTTAAGAAAAATACAAAATTTTCTCTACCCTTTGTAAGAGGAAGGGGGTTAGAGGGGAAGAGATAAGTGGAGAGGGGAATGATTGCACTTTTCATTTGTTTGTATATTCTAAAAATTAGGTAGAATAGGAGGAATATTATTGAATACAAATGCTTTGTCTCATTTTCTTTCACCTTATACTTCACCAATTATGACTTGTCATATATTTTATTTACTTTCTTTATAAAATGACCATAGTTTAAATTGAAAAAAACAAACAAACAAACAAACTAACTAACAAACAAACACATAGCGTACCATTATTGGTAGTCTGGTAGAACATAAAATGGAATAGAAGATTTGCATTCATGAGTATCCCTTCCTTTTATTTGAATACTTTTTAAAATTAAGTAGTGGGACAAGAGGAGAGTAATTGCCTTAACAATTATAACTATTTTTTGCTAATTAAAAAAAAAAACATATATAAATTGATATCATAAGTAAAAATTTTAAAGTTTTTAACATAAGTGGAACAGTTCCCATCTCCTTCAACCTCCAATTTCTCTCAAACTTTGAGAATTAAAAATTAGAGGTTTGGAGGGGTAAGTACCCCCTCCAAATCTCTGGAAAACCTTCCCATCTCTCTCTCAAAAATCATCCAAACAAATTTTATTAAATCCCCCTATCCCATCCCATTCCTCTACTCCCTTCTCCATCTAAACTTACTCCTAGAGTTTCATGCTAGTTAAATATTAAATCCTAAAGGTTGCTTACCAGTCCATGATGAATAACTAGATGGGTTGATCCCAGGGACGTTTTTGTAATTACCCCACTTCCAAAACCTTAGACCCCCCTTCTCTCCATTCAGCCCAACTAGCTTAACCCAAATAGCAACTATCCAACCTAAAAACTTAACAAAAATAATAAAAACATTCATAATGATGATTGTATTTTAGCAGAAAAATATTTTACTATCAAAAAATCATTTGTTATTAGAGAAGCTAAAGTTAATATTTTTTTGGCTACTACAGTAAACTGGTATAAATACCAGTTGACTATAGCAAGTTGTTAAAACTAAAATACAAAATTTTATTAAGATTATATCTCTTCCTTTAATTAAAAAACCCAAATTCTCTTTCTTTATTTATTATTTTAATGAGTTGTTTATATTATTTTAAATGAAGCGATAAAAAAAAACATTTGATATTGGATATATTGTAAAGCGAAATGGTAAAATAGATAAAATAGTTTTTTAAAGTGCTAAAAGTCAAACTTTTTAGCACCACTCTGACTTCAACCAAAAAAAAAAAATCCTAGCCAGCATAATATTAAATTTTTTTTTTTTTTTGGTAGATGATTACATTTTAATGTATTTAGAAACATCGATTTTATATCTTTATAATTTTTTAATACTATATAAATGTCTATTTGTAGTTTCTTTTTCCCTTTATACTCCGGCCCGCTAGTTCCCTGGACTTGATCCACACCACCCAAGAATCGGAGAGTTTCATTTTTAAAAGGTGAAAGTGCTTGATACTTGTCTATGTTAGATTTTTGGATTCATGTGGTGCAGAATCCACTGAGTATTGAGGTAGGGCTAATAGTTTCCGGTTTTATGTGCAAGAAAGGAATGACGGATTGATTCATAGTCAATATGTTGAACTAAGCAAATAACTGTATTTATGTTGCCTTATATAGGCGCACTGAATAATATAAGATGAAGAGTAACATAATGTATGTGGTGGGTTTGGTAAATTCTGCCACAAAACATAATGTTTGTGGTGGGTTTGGTAGTTTCTGCCACAAAACATCCCATGATTCTCCTAATACAACACTAATAACCAACGTAAAAGTGCGAAAAGGTTAAAAAGTGAAAGGAGAGGACTGAACCCAGAAAAAACAACAGAGATTAGAACGAAGGAAAAACCAGAAAGCCTCTACTGTAAGTCAGAAGGCAGACGTGAGAAGGGAAAATTTTGCGAAGAAGAAATGCAGGAAAAAACTGCCACTCGGCCTTAGACTATAAGCAGCCATAGTGTGTAAGGAGGAAGGTTCCAAATGAAAAAATCTTCAACTTGCTAGGCATAAGACATGGAAGAGCTCAAAGCATATTTGGCATTGGATTTCTTGACAAAGTTGGCTGACGTTTGGTAAGGAAAAGAAGTGATATTTTGTAATCGGAATCATGTCAAAATTCATTGCAGAACACGACGTGATATATATAGATTTTACCCAAAAAAAAGAAAGAATGAATAGGAGGTGAAGTTACTGTTCCTGGCCAGACTAAGCATGGCTTGTGATAAGTCACAGAGACTTCCTAGTTCCTACCACCAAACTATGTCTGCAGTGTGACAAGTGCCAAAGACTTCCTAGTTTCCACCATTAAACTATTTCCGCAAGGTAGTTTAGGATTTACTTGAGGCAATTAAAACATTCATGATATTTTTTTTTATCCCAATCTATTAAAAGAGAATTATATAATTTTTCTCCTTCGTTAGATGGAGTTTTAAGGATGTATAATGTCTTAATTTCCATTATATCACAATGATTAGGACTATCTTTTCTTTTTCCTTTTTATAAAATATATATATATATATATATATATATATTTGGTCTAATGACAATTACCTTTTATACACGTGGTTTAGCTCTAATTCTATTTACCAACTTGTGGCTTGAAAAATTATATATTTTATTCACTTAAGTTTTTCTTTTCTTTTCTTTTCTTTTCTTTTTCTTTTTTACAAATTTAATATGTGCCTATCATAATGAGGTCTATATTCCATTTAAATAAGTTTACTTTTTAAATAACGTAATTGGAAGATTAAATTATTACCAATTTTAGCCTTTTTAATTAAGAAATTCAATATCATTTACATAAACTATAATTATTTAAATAAATCATAATAAGTAAATAATTCGAATGCGAAAACATATTCAAATTAATAAATAAACTGTGTAATTAATTATCCCTAGAAAAATATTAAGGTTGAATTAGTTGATTACCTTTTCCAAGCTTTTTATATAGAGGGATCAACTCATCATCATTTTGAGATTCTGCATGTTGGGGTCGCACTGGATAGTCGAACGAATTGAAAGTGAGGGTATGCCTTGTGAAAATCGATACATTGAAGTGTTCTTTAGTAGTTTGTTCGTGATTAGAATATAATGTCCATGCCTCCGCTTCGTTCTCCTAACCTTCCTTATAACCATATCCGGAACTCCTAAGGATCCATACCACCAATAATGTTACAAAGTAAATTTGACATACTCACAAATGTTTGTTAAGTAATTGGATAAGGAAAATGCTGAAGTCGTTAATTATTTTATAAGAAAACATTTACAAATTAATGTAATAATCAACACAGTTGATACGACGTGAAAAAAATTATAATAAATTTCAGAATTACATTTTTTTTTTAATAGTATGCTTAGAAAATGACACAACACTCTTGTAGTAAAACTCAAGTACTAAAATTTGTAGTAATTGGTGCATTCACTAATTCAATAATAAAGAGATATTTTGAACATATATAGGAAACCAATAAGTCTAGAGTTACAGCATAATTGATAATAAAAAAAAAATTAGGATCGTCTCTCAGGACAAATTGTCAATGATTGATATTAAAATAGTGTCAAAATTGAAGCTATGCGAAAATCAATAATAATATGATAACTCAATCATCATAAATTTAATATGTTGTGAATTCTATTGTGTATATAGTGTCGATTTAGAATAATTTATTTAATTTAAACTGAAATTTTTTTGCTAATAGTATAAAAACAAGGTTAAAAAATAAATTGAATAGTATAATGAAATTTATGAATAGTATTAAAAAATATAATAAAACCCATAAATAATAACAAAAATAAACTAAAAATATAAATAAACTAAAAAATTTAACTCATTTCAAACACACATATAATTCGCATTACTCAAAGTTAACAGAACAGTAAGTGATGGACCGCGTATAAGTACCAAGTATTACTAGCTTGCGCACTGCCTTCGAGACAAGTTTTACAAACTCAAAGCAGGTTCTGTAACCAGGTGGAAGTTGTAATTGATGACCTTCAACTCGGTTGGGTGATGGGTCCCCAACAGCACAAAAGAATAAGAATAAATTGATCCATATTAATCCATTTAATAATATCATTCTCTTGAATAGACCAATAGCAACAAGCTCAAGTCAAATCACTGAATTAGCTAGTGAAATAGAGTTGTGTGCTTCTCAAACTTCTTAAACAGACTCATGCAATTAGCGTGAACAATTTTATTTTTCATCTTATAACATATTGCGGCGTGAACATTAACTTCTCGCTTTGATATATACCTCCGTTGGTAAAGTGGAATTTTTGAGGGTTCTCTATATCAGCTTCCCACCATGTGCATTTTCTGTCAATTGCTGGAAAATGAAAAGGAGCTTAGTTATAGTTTATATCTCAAATCAAAGTGTCATTTAGTTATAGTACATTGGTAGACTTATACAAAGGAGAAAGTTAGTAGATATTTTTAGAGTTCAAAAAGGTAATACTCTCTTCTAATAAATCTTATATTATGAATTAAGTAGTGGAATCTATTATTATGTGAGAGCAAAAAGATTTATGTTATTGTACTCCGTACTGAAAATTACTAGACAATAAAACAGAAATATACATGGCCACACTGCCTTGAATACAAGTTTTACAAACTCAAAGCAGCTTCTGTAAATAGGTGGAAGATGTAATTTAGACAAAGACAATTAATCTTTATCAACCGTTTATTAAAATCATTGTCTTGACCAAGAAAAATAGAAGCACAAGTCAAAAAAAATAGAAGCTCAAGTCATGTCACCATTTTTTTTCCAATTAGTTTTTTTTTATGAACTTTTTTTTTTTTATTAGTTCTTATCTCTGACTACTTGAACACACTAATGTTAGCATACTTTTTTTGTTTTTGGTAACACATTGTGATGTGTGTGTGAACATATCTCACTTTGGTGTCTTACCTCCATGGGTATCTCGTGGAAGGTTCTTTTCCGCTTCCTTTAGTTCCTGTTTGTCTATTCCGGCAATTGCTGAAATGAAAGCAGCTAAGTCACAAACCACATTGTAAATGATTTTTCCATGCCACAAGCTGATGAATATAGATCGGGTCACATACCACATGGAAATAGAGTACAATCTCCCGTACTCTTGTTGCACTATTAATTAGTGATTTCTTATAGGAGATTGTTAGTCTTACGTGAAATTTTTGCCCTAGAGAAAATGGAGAACAACTAAAATATATGACTCACTCTAACTCTAACATCAATGTATTGTCCTTGTAGCTGTTCATTCCACTCTTTATAAGTCAGAATGTAAGAAAAAGATATTGTTGTTGCAGAAAACCTTGACTGATTTCAGCATCAAAAAAAAAAAAAAAAAAAAAACAACAACAACAACAACCTTGACTGATCTCCCCAGCATACCTAATTTCAAATTGTCAAACTAACATTTTATCTATATTGCCTTACTAACCATTGTGCTACTTGTTATATTCATAGCTTTCATTGTGTACTTTACTACCCAATTTTATTTCTTATTTAAGCGAGAACCAACTATTCCACTAAACAAGAATACATAACCACTTTTAAATTTTTGTTTTTTAAGTCTCTTAGAAAATTAACATTAGTTCTTTTTCTTTTAATTTCACGATCACTTAATCCATTCGTCCAAGCTCTTTGTGCCTTCCAAATGTTCTCACCAATTAACAATGGATATAGACATATGGTAATGGTTAATTGGAAATAAATGTAACTAAATATTCTGCGGAACTTGAGTTCTGGAAGGGTTGATAATTTAATTCAGTGAAAGTGTTACACTAATTATTTTCATCTTTAAACTGATTTGTAATCCGATATTAAAAGAGGGAGTGGGTACGTAGGAGCAAATGAAAAGAAAGACAAAGTAGTGAGTTGATGTTTATTTACTTGAGATACTCTATCAATCTTAAAAATTTTACAGTATACTCACAATAATAAATGATATCTTCAAACCATCGAAGGTGGCTGCCACTTTTGAAGGCGGAAGGCTTATTTGCTAGGAGATGGAGGGGGGTCATGCCTTTTTTGTTGGCAAAATCTACCAATAGACCTCCATACAAGTGGAGTATATCATAGGACAATTCTGCCAAGCACAATAACCAAATGTTACTTAAGAATTATTTTATCTGATTCTAAATAATAATAATACAACGTATCTAACTACAAACAATTGCACAACTTGCCAATTTTCATAAAGTACTGTTTTCTTAAATGTATTTGACTGATTAATAATCCACTTCCATGCTAATTAAAAACAAAATTAATAATTTACATCCAAAACTCAAACGAAACTCAAGTAGTTGATGAATAAAACAGTTAAAATATATATATATATATACACACACACACACTTGGTGTAACTTTAATTAAAATTACACTATTCAATAATTTTATTTTGGATACAAATATGATAACTCTCATTGGATCACATTTTATTCTTATATCTTTTATATTTGCAAAATTTCAAGATCATCACAAATAAATAATTGTCTAGTCTAACTAATTTTTAACTTTTTGTATTTTTAAAATTAAGCATAAAGATGATGTGGGGGGAGAAAGGCCCAACCCAACGTATTGGGCCCAAGGCCCTATATGAGGGACACTGTTCGTCCGAGGAGATGAAAACATTCAATCAGAGGCCCATGTAAAAAGAGAATGTCTGGAGATGAACACGTGTAAGATCCGAGGAGATGTTCATGTGTCCGAGGAGTCCAATATCCTCGGATCCGAAGAAGTTTGGCCCGACAGGTGTATGGGAGGTTCAAGTGATCTTTCTGACAAATGTTAGAAGGGAAATGAGCCTTGGACACGCATGAAGATGACAGGAACAGAGAAATATCAAGGAGACAGACATCAACCACCGCATTAAATGCACTACACCTACCTTCCTGGCCGCATTTATGTGGAGAAGACCCCTGAACAGTGCATTCTCAGCTACCGCCACTCACACAAGGCTAAATGGGGAGTATGATGGGACATGCACTCAAGTGGGCGTCTAGATGATGAACAAATGGACGGTGAAGATGTGGGAAGGAAGTACTATATAAGACAAGGGTGTCTCTGATAGAGGAGGATCGAAAATCAGAAGTAGAAAAGAGTGTACTCCATTACTGTAGCTCCAAGAATTGTAACCCAAGTTTATGAATGAAAAACACCTCTTCGAACGTTGCATTTACATCTGTCCGAGCACATATTAATACAAATTCATCCACAAACATTGCTGTTCAATACTGTTATTTCATTTCTAGCCTAGCTCTTTCACCCACTCTCTACAAATTTATTGTCTTGGGTTCAGTGGGCTCAAAATCCACACCTTCTTGGGCTTGGACTGCAAAAATTGACCCTACAATTGGCGCCGTCTGTGGGAAGAGCTTGTGCAATAGTGAAAACAACGGTTGATGATGGCAGGACAAGGTGAACAACAAGCAGAATCCAGGGTATCCCAACACGTGGACCATTTTGTCAACTTAGAGATGAGACAAAATCGTGAGGGCAGTGTACACACTGTGCGCCTTAGCCAGAGCCAATCACAGGGCGGAAGTCACATGTCCCATGCAGAGAAGAACCGTGATTTACAACTGGAAGTAGAAAAACTAAAAAGGGAGCTGCGCCATGCAAAGAGGAAACGGGCTTCCTCATATTCTGAGGAGGATCTTGATGACGAGCAGGATGTCTCTTATCAGCATAAATCTAGGACACCAGCTAGCAAGTCCTACACCTATGAAGAAGAGTCTCACCGTAAGAGGCAACGTAGAAGCCCATCACGTGAGGACATGGAGAACGATGCCATGAACAGGGCTCTGAATCAGATATCTAAGTCACCCTTCACACGCAGGATTGAGGAGGCCAGGCTCCCTCGGCGCTTTAACCAGCCAACGTTCACCATCTACAATGGTAAAACTGACCCCGTGGAGCATGTGAGTCATTTTAACCAGAGGATGGCTGTCTACTCCAGAGACGAAGCTCTGATGTGCAAGGTTTTCCCTTCCAGTTTTGGGCCTGTTGCCATGAGGTGGTTTGACGGCTTGAAAGCAGGCTCCATCAACTCCTTCAAAGAGCTCACTCAGGCATTCGGCTCCCGTTTTGTCACATGCCGAAGAGTGGCCAGACCCTTCTCTTCATTGCTATCCTTGTCCATGCAGGAAGGCGAGTCATTGAAGGCATATTCAGACAGATACTGGGAGATGTTCAATGATATGGAGGGCAACAATGATGCAATGGCCCTCAGCACGTTTAAGCTCGGCCTCCCCACTGACCACGGTTTGAGGATATCTTTATCTAGTACACCGGTCACAAACGTGCGTCAACTAATGGACCGCATAGAAAAGTATAAGAGGGTTGAAGAAGATCAGCAGCAGGGCAAGGGAAAGGACAAGGTTATCCCCCAAGAGAGGAGGGATTCAAGGTCGGACCGTTACAATTACAATAAACCGCGGAGGGATTTTGCCAGGCAATCAGGATCGACGAATCCTCAAGCGGTCAACACCGTGTTCAAAGAGCCAGTGCACCAGGTCCTGGAAAAGATCAAGAACGAATCATTCTTCAGGTGGCCGAACAAGATGGTAGGAAACCCCAAGAGGCGCAACCATAATCTCTACTACCAGTACCATCAAGACCATGGGCATACCACGGAAGATTGTAGGAGCCTGTGGGATCACTTGGACCAACTGGTTCGCGATGGTAAACTGAAACACCTCTTGCACCCCTCCAGCGGCCGAGGGCAGGCGGGCTCAGGGCCACGCAGAGATGACCCCTCAAAGCTGCCACTAGGGACTATAAACGTTGTCTTCACCGAGCCGGGGAGAACAGGATCCTGGCCATTGAAAGTTATGTCGGTAGGCCGACCATCCGCAGGGGAGTCAAGCCGAGGACCGAAGAAAGCTAAGTCTTGTGCCCCGCTGGTCATGGGGTTCTCGGACGAAGACATGATTGGCACCATCCAACCCCATGATGATGCACTAGTCATCACCCTCAGAATAGGAGAGTACGATGTAAAGAGGGTGATGGTGGACCAGGGCAGTGCTGTGGAGATAATGTACCCAGACCTCTACAAGGGGCTAGGCCTAAAACCCCAAGACCTGACGCCATACGATTCCCCCCTCTTGAGCTTTGAAGGAAGGCCTGTCATCCCGAAAGGCCGGATACGCTTACCTGTGCAGTCCGGCTCCGAAGTGGTGGAGTTGGACTTTATAGTTGTGGATGCATATTCACCCTACACGGCGCTCGTAGGCAGACCCTGGATTCATGCACTTGGGGTTGTTCCCTCTACTTTGCACCAAAAGGTCAAATACCCATCAGAGGGGCGGATACATGAGATCCGAGGAGACCAGTCTATTGCTCGACAGTGCCTGGTAGCTGCCATTCAACATAAGACCCTAGCCGAGTCCTCGGACATAGCCGAAAGGGATTTATAGCAACTACAGTCTCAGGGATTGCCTGTTGAAGATCCAGATGAAGGCACTCGATGTGAGGATTTGACGAAAGTGGTTATTGGAGATGATCCTGATAGGTTCTTTCAAGTCGGATCTCAGCTGCCTCTTCAAGAGAGGGAAGAGCTAATAGAGTTCCTCAAGCGAAATCTCGATGTGTTTGCCTGGAGTGCTTACGAAGCCCCAAGGGTAGACCCGGAGTTTATATGCCACCACTTGAAGGTGAATCCACTGGTCACCCCCAAGAAACAGCCTATTCGGTGCCCGTCCAAGGAACATGCTGACGCAGTGAGAGAGGAGGTAGCGAAACTCAAACAAGCTGGGGCTATCAAAGAAGTTTTTTATCCTGAATGGTTGGCAAATACCGTGGTGGTAAAGAAGAAGAGTGGGAAATGGCGAGTGTGCGTAGACTTCACCGATTTGAATAGGGCTTGCCCCAAAGATCCATTCCCTATGCCGAAAATTGATCAGCTGGTGGATGCCACTGTCAGCCACCCTCGGATGAGCTTCCTAGACGCCTTCCAAAGCTACCACCAGATACCATTAGCCCCAGAGGACCAGAAGAAAACTGCTTTTGTCACCCCTATTGGTAACTACCACTATAAAGTGATGCCATTTGGCTTGAAGAACGCGGGCGCTACCTACCAGAGGATGATGACAAGGATGTTCGAGCCACAGCTGGGCAAAAATATCAAGGTCTACATAGATGACATGGTGGTGAAGAGCAAGGTTATAGCCGAGCATGTGAAGGACCTTGAAAGTACCTTTGAGATTCTACGAAAGTACAAGCTACGACTAAATGCTTCCAAGTGCTCATTTGGGGTGGGGTCCGGCAAGTTTTTGGGATACATGGTCACCCACAGAGGAATTGAGGTCAACCCCGACCAGATAAAGGCCATCAACGATCTACGAGCTCCTCGGAATCCCAAGGAGGTTCAGAAACTAAACGGAATGACTGCTGCCCTCAATCGGTTCATCTCTAGATCAGCAGACAGGTGTCGGCCCTTTTTCTCTCTGCTCAACAAGTGGAAGAGATTCGAATGGACTGAGGAATGTGCTTTGGCATTCCAGCAACTCAAGGATTATCTAGCTCGGCCACCAATCATGTCCAGTCCTGAGCCAGATAAGGTACTGTTCGCCTACATCGCTGTAGCTCCCTGTGCGGTGAGCCTGGTGTTGATACGATCAGACTCTGGTGTACAAAGACCCGTTTATTACGTAAGCAAGTCGCTGCACGAGGCTGAGATTCGTTACTTGCCTCTGGAGAAGGTTGTCCTAGCAGTTGTGCTTGGCACACGGAAGCTACCTCACTACTTCCAGGCCCATACGGTCATTGTTCTCACTCAACTCCCACTCAAAGCTATACTCCGAAGTGCTGATTACACTGGTCGGATTGCCATGTGGGGTGCAATTTTAGGGGCTTTCGATATAAGATATATGCCCCGCACATCGGTCAAGGGATAGGTCCTCGCGGATTTGGTGGTTGAGTTCACGGAGCCCCAGTTAGAAGAAGTAAAGCCCACGTCAGGCATGGATGAAAAATCAGTTGGCATGATCTCCCAACAGAATCCCTCCCATTGGGAAGTGTACGTTGATGGCGCGGCAAACCAAAGAGGTTCTGGAGTTGGGCTGGTATTGATATCCCCCGAGAAAATCATTATCGAGAAATCGTTAAGGCTGGACTTCTCGGCAACGAATAATGAGGCGGAGTATGAGGCCCTACTGATGGGAATGACTATGGTCCGTAGAATGGGTGGGAAGTCCATGGAGTTGTTCTCGGACTCAAGATTGGTAGTAGGTCAAGTACAAGGCGAGTTTGAGGCAAAGGACGAAAGAATGCAGGGGTACTTGGGTCGTGTTAAACATCTGCAATCAGAGTTCGACTTTTTCAGTTTACTGCACATCCCCAGAAGTGGCAACTCACATGCTGACTCCTTGGCCACGCTTGCCACCTCTTTGGCGCAAGACCTGCCGAGGATCATCCTCGTCGAGGACTTGCACAGGCCTACAGAGGCGAAAGCAGAGGCAGTCCAAGTTCACCAGGTCAGGGCGGGGCCGTGCTGGATGGATCATTTAATCAAATTTCTCAAAGAAGATATATTGCCTGAAGAGAAGGGAGAAGCTGATAAAGTTCGGAGGAAGGCGACTAAATTCTGGTTATCCAAGGACCAGAAATTATACAGACGCTCTTACTCGGGACCATACTTGTTATGCATGCATCCTGAGGAGACTGAGCCATTACTAAAAGAGCCGCACGAAGGAATCTGTGGGAGCCACATTGGAGGTAGGTCCTTGGCACACCGAGCCCTCACCCAAGGCTATTGGTGGCCTGGCATGCAAAAGGAGGCACACGAATATGTCAAAAGGTGTGATCAATGTCAGCGCTTCGCTCCAAACATTCACCAGCCAGGGGGAAATCTTAATCCGCTATCTAGCCCATGGCCCTTCGCCCAATGGGGCTTGGATATTGTGGGACCCTTCCCCAAAGCTGCAGGAAACAAGAAGTACCTCCTGGTCGGCACAGACTATTTCACCAAGTGGGTTGAAGCCGAGCCACTAGCCAATATCAGAGACGTTGATGTGCAAAAGTTCGTGTGGAAGAATATTGTCACTCGGTTTGGAGTTCCTCACACTCTCATCTCGGACAACGGCTTACAGTTCGATAGCAAGGCATTCAGGAATTACTGCAGTGAGCTGGGAATTATGAACAGATACTCCACTCCAGCCTATCCCCAGGGTAATGGACAAGCAGAAGCTGTCAACAAGGTCATACTGAATGGCTTAAAGAAGAGGCTGGATGATGCAAAGGGCAAATGGGTAGAAGAATTGCCACATGTACTTTGGGCTTACCGGACTACGCCTCGTAGGTCTACTGAAGAGACCCCCTTCTCAATGACCTATGGAGCTGAAGCTGTCATTCCCTTGGAGACCGGGTTCCCAACGTTAAAAACTAGCTTGTTCAGTCCGGCCGACAACGATGAGCAACTACAGAAGAGCTTAGACTTGATTGAGGAAAGGAGGGAGAATGCAATGGTTCGGCTGGCACATTACCAACAAAAACTCAGGCAAGGCTATGAAGCTAACGTAAAGCTAAGGCCTCTAGAGCCTGGTGATCTAGTGCTGAGGAAAGTTGTGGGCACCGCAAAGAATCCAGCTTGGGGAAAACTAGGACCCAATTGGGAAAGACCATACCGCATCACTTTAGGAGCAGGCATTGGGGCATATTTCTTGGAAGACCTAGATGGTCATGTAATACCGCGTCCATGGAATGTAAATAACCTCAAGAGGTACTTTTATTAATCAAATCTTTTCTTCAACCGACGTGCCAATTCACTGCGTAAAGTTTTCTCTCAAGTGTTTAAACTTAAATCCAGTCATGCCTGTAGTCCTCGGACCAGATGATTAGGGTTAGTTAACACTCATTCGCCACTAGCTCAAGTGTTTAAACTTAAATCCAATCATGCCTGTAGTCCTCGGACCAGATGATTAGGGTTAGTTAACACTCAGTTACAGTTCTATAGTGTTTAAACTTAAATCCAATCATGCCTGTAGTCCTCGGACCAGATGATTAGGGTTAGTTAACACTCAGTTACAGTTCTATAGTGTTTAAACTTAAATCCAATCATGCCTGTAGTCCTCGGACCAGATGATTAGGGTCAGTTAACACTCAGTTACAGTTCTATAGTGTTTAAACTTAAATCCAATCATGCCTGTAGTCCTCGGACCAGATGATTAGGGTTAGTTAACACTCAGTTACAGTTCTATAGTGTTTAAACTTAAATCCAATCATGCCTGTAGTCCTCGGACCAGATGATTAGGGTTAGTTAACACTCGGTTACAGTTCTATAGTGTTTAAACTTAAATCCAATCATGCCTGTAGTCCTCGGACCATATGATTAGGGTTAGTTAACACTCCGTCGCAGTTCTAGTGTTTAAACTTAAATCCAATCATGCCTGCAGTCCTCGGACCAGATGATTAGGGTTAGTTAACACTCCGGTGCAGTTCTCTAAGTGTTTAAACTTAAATCCAATCATGCCTGTAGTCCTCGGACCAGATGATTAGGGTTAGTTAACACTCGAATACGTTCGTCCCCCGTGGCCCTTGAATCAAATGACACAGGTTAGTCAATACCCCCACACAGCTATTGTCACTGGGGCTTAGTGCTAAAATTCCTGACCACGTTTAAGTTAATTCTCACTCATGACTGTCTTCCTTAGTTATACTTATGACTGCCTCACTTACACAAACTACTCGGTGCAATCATTACCTGTTAGTAACTTTTATTCGGATTGTTCTTTTCAATATCAATCTTAATTACTCACACCATTAGTATGATCTACCAATCAGGTTTATTTGCATTATTTTGTTATAAGTGCAATGTACAGTTATATGCAACAGTAATAAGTAGTAAGACATGTATTAAAAACATCAGAGACAAATGGGAAGCCATTCTATAAATAAAAGAAGAGTTTACAATTCTTTGGATAAAACAAAAGAAAGTACAGGTTCAAAAACAAAAGCCCTATACATCTATTCTTTGGCTGGAGGGAGCACGGGGTCAGCAGCCTGGCCTGTCCGAGCAGTTGCTTCAGGGGCTTGGTCCTTGGGCTCAGCAGGAATTTTCTCTTCACCCGACCCTTGGCCTTTTCCTTTGACTGGTTCAGCTGGCTTATCCTTGTCACCTGGCTGATCAGCTTCTTTGGGTGCACCAAGGGTGGACAGAGGAGCTTGGCTGACCGGATTTGGCTCAGAAGCCTCAGGAAGCTGGGGGGCAGAAGGATCATCCACCGGGATCTCTCGGATATCAGGATCATAGTATATGTTCCCGGGTAACCTCAAGGGAGAGTCCGAGGGGACCCCAGCAGCGTCCAATGCCTTTTGCCAGGTTATGTCGCAGTATTCACGACTAACTGAGGCAAACTGCTCAGTAAGCTGCTGCCCGGTCTCATCTACCCCCAACTGATACGCCGCCTTCCTCTCAGCTTCAACTGACTCCTTGGCCAGTTGAGCCTTTTGCTCAGCTGCTTTGGCGCTCTCTTTGGCCTTTTGGAGTTCAGCTCTGAGGCCCTTCACTAGCTCCTTTTCAGTCGCTAGGTTGACCATTGACGCGTTCAGCAGTTTACGCTGTTCCTCGACCTGCTTTTGAACATTCTTGATCCCAGCATCGAGGCTTCGCTTCTGAGTGGTCACCTCTTTAAGTTCCTCGGACATACGAGCATGTTCCTCCTTCAGCTGGCCGAGAGATACCTCTACCTCAGACTGGGACTGGGCTGCTACTTGGGCTTTGAGCCAGGACTCCTTGTTCCATTCCTCGGCCACGTAAATCTGCTGAGTAATCTGCATGACAACATTTTCATCATTAGGTTAAGAAAAGAAGCAAAGCCAATTAAGGATAAAACCTGAATTGAGGAATAGTGCACTTACCATGGCTATATCCCTTTTAAGGGACAAGAATAGCTCCTGCTGGTTGAAGCGTCTGAAGGAGGCCATGTCATGTGGGAGAAGGAGTGGCTGCTGTAAAGCCTCAGCAACGTACCCTGCCTTTCCCCCGTCATAATTCCTGAGGGATGTGTCCCAAGGAATTGGGGAGCCATCCAGCTCCAGCCTTGGAGACCAGTTGCGAGGTCCTCCTCCTCGGCGGACGTCGGTGACGTTTTTGTCTCGGTTTTCAGTGGAAGAGACCCTTTTGCTTTGTTGGTCCCTTGCCACCTTTTGTTGTTTACTCGGCTTGGGTAGCATGACCACCTCCCTCTCTTCAGGCTCGTGGGGCCTTTTCTTCTGCAGGTTTGGTATGGGTTTCAGACCTGGGTCAGGAACCTGGGTAGGCACTGGGGGCAAGGTTACTACTATTTTAGACGTCCCAGCATCCTTCTGCTCGGGCTTCTTGCCCCTGCCCTTCATTAAACTCCTCAGATCCATGTCGTCGTCCCAGGAGTCTTCGGAATGAGTGGCTAGCAAATTAAAGTGGATCCCTGATTGTCTATTGGCCTCTTCCTCGGCGTCTGAGACCTCTATCACTCGGTTCACTCCTGAAGCCTCTCCCCCAAATTGAAATCTGTCTATTTGCTCTTCTAGCGAGGAGGTGGAAGAGCCGACCCTCTCACCTTCAATCGCTTGTCCGAGGGGAACTTGCTGGAGCGGTTGGATAAGAGGAGGTATAGCCCAAGGATTTGGATGGGGTACGGGTTCAAGATCGTCTGGTGCCAAGAAACCCTTCCAACCGACGTCAATATGTGCAAGGCGACGATCTCCCTGGACAATTGCGTTGCCGACTGGTTGGAAACCCTTTGGCTTCCCTGTGTATCCCAGAATAAGGGGAGCAGATCGGAGTTGCCTGTCCTCACTCACGAAAATCTCTGACCTTAATAGGTAATTAAGGGCGGCAGTATTTGTAAGGCTGAGCCGAGGAGAAACTTGCCTTTTATCTGTTACAAATTATAGCAGAACATGGTTAGAAACTCAGAAATAGCAACCAAAGAGGAATTAGAAACCATTAAAAGACGAGGACCCTAAGCCTATGGTCAGTGTGCCTAAATCTAACATGTCCCACCTGGCTTCCCATGCGTGGTTGGGCAATGATGGCCGTCATGCCATGCGCCCGAGACGATCACATAGTCGTCTTTCATCCCTTTGTTGGATTTGGGAAGGCAGGAAATGAGCCTGACAACGTCCGACCGGGATTTTAAGTAATATCCCGCATCTTGCTGGCTGTGGCATTCGTACATATGTACTACATCGAGCCAGGTAAGTCCCAATCCTAGGAGACGGTTAAGGTCCTCAATCGCTCCTAGGATCCTAAACATATTAGGCGCGCACTGCCAGGGAGTAAGCCTATGGTTCCGAAGGTAACTAGTGGTGATGGGACCCATGGGGATTGTCATTCCCCCTTCTTTGAAAGCGATGAGAGGGATAACGACTTCTCCCGACTTCGGATCTGTTAGTATTCCCTCTGGGGGGCAGTACCTCACACCCACGTTTGGGGGTATGCGATATGCGGCCCTAAACGCCTCCAGTTGCTCAGGGCTATCCACCAAGTACTGGAGTTTCCCCATGGTGCTTAAACAAAATGACGGGCCGAAGAAAGAACTAAAGGATTTGGTGGACGACGACTCACAGGGATTAGATCGGAGAAAGGTTTTCAGGCTTGTAGAAAGGTTCGTGCAGATTCTGGGGAAGTCTGGAACCGGCGACTGAGAGATTTGGACGGAGTGGCACGCTTGTTCTTGCTGGAGCGTCTGAAGATTTGCAAAGTGAGGAAGAAACAACTTCCTCTGGGGTTTTATACGGGGTCAAGCGAAGGGTCAGGGGCACTCCCGCCCAAATTCTGAAGAAAAAACCCCAACCGTTGGATCAGTCAGTCACCGTTGGATACGAAGGACAAAGCGCCACCTGGTGCAATTAATGCAGCGCCTTGGGAATATGGAAACGGCAGCGTCATTAATGAAGCGTCAATTCCTACGTCCACACACGTGCCAATTCAAGTTTTGCCTGTTCTCAAGCTTTTGCTCCGTGGCAAGTCAAAATTCTACTTTTTCTCTTCGGCTGCGAGGGAAAAACTACAATTTTGAGGGGCTAATGTGGGGGGAGAAAGGCCCAACCCAACGTATTGGGCCCAAGGCCCTATATGAGGGACACTGTTCGTCCGAAGAGATGAAAACATTCAATCAGAGGCCCATGTAAAAGGAGAATGTCTGGAGATGAACACGTGTAAGATCCGAGGAGATGTTCATGTGTCCGATGAGTCCAATATCCTCGGATCCGAAGAAGTTTGGCCCGACAGGTGTATGGGAGGTTCAAGTGATCTTTCTGACAAATGTTAGGAGGGAAATGAGCTTCGGACACGCATGAAGATGACAGGAACAGAGAAATATCAAGGAGACAGACTTCAACCACCGCATTAAATGCACTACACCTACCTTCCTGGCCGCATTTATGTGGAGAAGACCCCTGAACAGTGCATTCTCAGCTACCGCCACTCACACAAGGCTAAAGGGGGAGTATGATGGGACATGCACTCAAGTGGGCGTCTAGATGATGGACAAGTGGACGGTGAAGATGTGGGAAGGAAGTACTATATAAGATAAAGGTGCCTCTGATAGAGGGAGATCAAAAATCAGAAGTAGAAAAGAGTGTACTCCATTACTGTAGCTCCAAGAATTGTAACCCAAGTTTTTGAATGAAAAACACCTCTTCGGACGTTGCATTTACATCTGTCCAAGCACATATTAATACAAATTCATCCACAAACATTGCTGTTCAATACTGTTATTTCATTTCTAGCCTAGCTCTTTCATCCACTCTCTACAAATTTATTGTCTTGGGTTCAGTGGGCTCAAAATCCACACCTTCTTGGGCTTGGGCTGCAAAAATTGACCCTACAGATGATATTATGAATCAAATATTAAATAACATATGATTAACTCAAAATTTGGCATACGACAAATTAAAAACATAGAGAACATATAATCCAAAAATGAAATTTCAAAATATTAAACTATTAAAAAGTTATTAAATTATATAATTTTGATTAAAGTTATAATATATATTACACCTCTTAATTTCTTATTATTGGATATGTATTTTGAAAAATCTCTATATTCATTACATTTTATGATGAAAAAAAAAAAGATACAATCTCATTTATTATAAGTTGTTTAAATTTTAGTTTTTTTTTTTTTTTTTTTTTTTGTATTTTAAAATTATATACAAAACATGAATTTTTTTTTTTTTTTTTAGCTACAAAACATGAATTTATTAATTGAATAGATAATATCTAGTTAACAAGAAATTTAATGTGAGTATTAAAAATAATGAAAAGTTAAAATTTAACAATCAGAACTTTTAAAATATTAATCTAATAAAAAATGATTAAGTGAGGTTAATATTTACAAATATATATATATATATATATATATATATATATATATATATATACATATGTGCGCACCAAAAACTGAAACCCGCTGGGCTGGGCCTCACTTGGACTCACAACTTATTTGTATAGTGGGTTTGAATTTCCCACAATGGGTCGTTCAAAACACCAAGGCTCAACTGAAGCGTTTTCCTCTTCTCGGGGACCTGACCCAATTCCTTACTCTGCTCTCTCTGTTTACACTCTTCCTTCCCTCAATTCTCCAACCCTTGTCTTCTCAAAACTTCTTGTATTTATAGCTCACGAAGTAGTGGAGAGGTCATAAATGCTCGCCAGTAAGTGCAACCGGCGGTCCAGTGTTATCGATCGTAAGTGGGCGGTTAGGTGGGCATGGGAAGCGGTGAGGATGGCGTTGGAACTTGGTTCCTGCCTCCACGACAGTTCCCGGCAGCGGTGCCTCTCCGAGGCATGGCCGAGCAGGTGCAGGGCGGGGCGTCCCGCGAGCTGTGTGTTCATTACTGCTCGGGAAGGGGTCCACCGAGAAACGATGTAAAAGCAGATCGTGGGCCTGCAGCCCGCGGGGCTCGGGGTGGGCCGCTAGGCAGAGGGAGACCGGCCTCATGGGCCTTATACCCAGGCCAGGGCCCAAGGCCCACTACGGGTCATGGTGCGGGGACCGTACAATATATATATACCAATTACTTAACTTGATCATGCCCAAGAATGTGTGTTGCTTAAAAATAAACAAATAAAAAAAAAAAAGCATCGAAATACTCATCATAGTGTTCTTCAGCGATAGCACAGTGGAGAATGGTGTCACCATTTCTTCTTATACAGTACTTTTCTTTAGAGCCGCATTCAGAATTGAGGTAAAGGAAAGCCTCTTTGTTACCGTTAAGTGCTGCTACGAAGAGAGGGGTCTCACCTTCATTGTTACAAGTACTTATCATTGATTTTGAGATACGAATGATGAGGCGACACATCATCACACTCCCTACTGATGCTGCAATGTGGAGAGGATTATTTCCTTTCTTGTTTTTCCTCCTTAAAGCACTTGCTATGTGTGTACTTTCCTGAGGTAATAGTTGTAGAAGTTTTTCAAAAATATCTTTTCGGTCATCATATTCATAGGTTGCTAGGTGGAATACTGTGTCCCAGGAATTGGTGATCGGGACAGTACTTAAAAACATTTCTTCCTGACATATGTTATGGACTTTTTTCCAATCACCTTTGACGGCACTCGGATACAATGTTTCATAATCTTTGAAGCCTTTCAATTCCGGGTGGATAATGTAATCTTCGAATTGTGCGTACTGTTCATCTATCCAATCTGAATGAGCCTCAATATCTTTCTGTGTTCAAGATAATGCATTAGCTCAAAAGCAACAAGCACATTATCAGTAATGAGCCTCCCAGAAAGGAACGCACTTTGATTTTCAGATATTATTTGAGGAAGAATCATTTTAAGACGGTTAGCTAGCACTTTAGATATGAGCTTATAAACCACATTACATATTGATCAACCCAGGCAAAAAATTCATCCATCGACTTGGAACGCTGAAGGTAAAAATGGAAAAATATTAGGATTACGGTCGTGGAGCCTCCTTGCAACAATGGATTTCTTTTTACTATCATTTCATACTAAAAACGATCAGTCTCCTACTAATTCAACACCCTATATTTTATAATAAAAAAAAATAATAATTTTTTGGCTGAGAGAGATTTTCATTAGCTCGAAATGCTAAATCATTATGTATATGGCTAGATCTGATTGTAGTTATGCATGTTGACGTTGGGCCCCGTGTGGCTTGAATTGCCAAGCCCAAGTCAACACAATACCTAATACTTGTTGTAGTAGGAGTCCTAGTGTTGCCGACCTATTACATATATATATATATATATATATATATATATATATATATATATATATTAGGTTTGAGAGGCAAGGCAGCCGTGTGTAATTAGAGAAGTCCTAAAACCTACCAGCAGCCGCATAAGAAGAAGAATGGTGTTTTCTTATCTTGTGGGTGAAAGAGAGCTAGGGTGTAATTGGGATTTGGGTTTCTTGAGAGTGTTCTTGTGCACTATTATATCTCCCTATTTTTATAGTGAAATTTCTCCGTCGTCTCTGTGGAGGTAGGCAGTTTGCCGAACCACGTAAATTCTTGTGTTCTTTGTGTGTGCTTGCTATTTAATTTCCGCTTATTTACTATTATTGATTTGAGTCCTGGGGTACTATCTGCACAACAAGTGGTATCAGAGCCAGGTTAGGATTCAATCCTTTGAACACAATAAAGATGTCAAGCACAAAGTATGATGTAGAGAAGTTTTGTGGTAAGGGAAATTTTTCTCTTTGGCAAAGGCGGATGAAGGATCTCCTAATTCAACAAGGAGTTCACAAGGCCTTGCTTGGGAAGGAGAAGAAACCGGAAATGATGAAGGATGTAGAATGGGTAAAGATGGATGAGAAAGCAGCTAGCACTATTCATCTCAACCTAGGTGACGAGGTCATTCACAACATCGTAGAAGCAAAGACCGCAAAGGAGGTTTGGGAAAAACTAGAAGGTCTTTATATGAGAAAGAATCTGACGAACAAGTTGTACATGAAGAAGCAACTGTATAGTTTGCATATGAAGGAGGATTCTGATTTGTTAGAGCATCTCAACGCGTTTAACATCTTGAACACCCAACTGTCAAGTTTTGGGGTGAATTATGAGGATAAAGATAAATCGTTACTCTTATTAGCATCGCTTCCTACTTCTTTTGATCATCTAGTGACTACATTGATGTACGGGAAAAAGACTATAGTACTCGAGGAGGTGACTAGTGCTCTCTTGTCACACATAAAGATGAAGCAAGATGGTGATGATCCTCAGGCTGATGGACTTATTGTAAAGTCTGAGTCAAGCAATTGGGGTAGAAGCAGGTCAAGAGGATGGAACTCCAACAGGAATAGATCACAGTCTAAATCACGTGCAAAGAAAGATGTAGAGTGCTTTTATTGTCACAAGAAAGGGCACTACAAGAATCAATGTAAAGAGTTAAAAGAGCATTTAGAGGAGAAGAAGAATGGATAGAAGGCCCTAGAATTAGCTAGTGTTGCTGAAGAAACATCAGATGACAGTGAAGTTGGTGCAGATTTACTTTCAGTTTCATCAAGTAACAATGTTCTATCGGAATCTTGGGTTTTAGATTTAGCATGCTCATATCATATGACTCCAAAGAAAGATTGGTTTGACACATATAAGCCTTATAACGGTGGTATGGTCTAAATGGGTAATAATGCTACATGCCCGGTTATTGGAATTGGTATTGTGAAGATCAAGATGTTTGATGGAGTTGTGAGAGTTCTTAGTAATGTCAGACATAGTCCAGATCTTAGAAAGAATTTAATTTCTTTAGGAGTATTGGATGATTTAGGCTATTCATACTCATCAAAGGGTGGAATCATGAAGATTACCAAAGGTGCTTTGATGGTAATGAAGGGACAAAAAGTAAGCACACTTTACAGATTGATTGGGAACACAGTTGTAGGAAGAGTTGCATTCACCACTCCAGTAGAGTCCAGCACTGACGACACAAAATTATGGCATATGCAACTTGGCCATATTGGTGAACGTGCTATGTTAGAGTTGCGCAAGAGAAATTTATTGAAAGGGGTGAAGACATGCAAGCTAGGCTTCTGCAAGTATTGTGTGTATGGGAAGCAGCATAGAGTCAGTTTCAAGACAGGCTCTCGTACAAGTAAGTATGTTCTTGACTACATTCATTTAGATGTTTGGGGCCCAGTATCAGTTTCTTCTCATAGCGGTGCTCAGTACTTCGTCAGTTTCATTGATGATTACTCTAGAAAAGTATGGATTTATTTTATGAAGTATAAGTCTGATGTGTTTGGCATATTTAAAAAGTGGAAAGCACAGGTTGAGAATCAGATTGGCAGGAAAATAAAACACCTTAGAACAGATAATGGACTAGAGTATAGAGATAAAGAATTCATAAGATTTTGTGAATTAGAAGGCATTACTCGTCACTTCACAATTAAAGGAACTCCACAGCAAAATGGGGTTGCGGAGAGAATGAACAGAACCTTAGCAAAAAAAGCTAGATGCATGAGATTGAATGCAGGGTTGCCTAAGGTGTTTTGGGCAGAGACAGTTAACACAGCAAGTTTCATTATTAATAGATCTCCATCATCAGCTATAGATTTCAAGATTCCAGAAGAGGTTTGGTTAGGTAGACTAGTTGATTATTCGAGTCTAAAAATCTTTGGTTGTCCAGCTTATGTGCATGTGCAGAGTGGAGAGCGTTCTAAATTGGATTCAAAGTCAAGAAAATGTGTATTTCTTGGTTTTGAAAAAGGTGTTAAAGGCTACAGGTTTTGGGATCCAATCTCAAAGAAAACGGTGACCAGCAGAGATGTCATATTTGATGAAGCCTTTATGTTGAAACAGAATGAAGCAGAGACATGTGATGATAGTTCACAGGAGAAATTAACTGTTAAGGTGGAGTTTGACGAGAATAGTTCATCCAGTGATAAGGGTGATGTTGAGATTGATCCACAACAGCAACAAGAAGAGTCTTATTCAATTGCTAAAGGTAGAGAGAAGCGGGTTCACAAAGCACCGCAGAGATATGGCTTTAAAGACATGGTTAGTTTTGCTCTCGTAACCAGCGGTGGAGATCCATTCACTTTCAAGGAGGCTACAAATAGGAAAGACACTGATAAATGGCTTGTAGCAATGTCAGAAGAGATGGAGTCACTACAGAAGAATAAAACTTGGGAATCCTCTAGTATGTTGACAAAGCCAGTTCCAACAAATAAGTTCAAGGGCTACTTGGACTTGGTTGATGTTTGCAACTTATGAGCCCTTAAGGGCTAAGGTGGAGGCGATGAAGGAGTTTGCTCGTGTAGCTTGATTAATTCAAGCCAAGGTGGAGATTTGTTGACGTTGGGCCCCGTGTGGCTTGAATTGCCAAGCCCATGTCAACACAATACCTAATACTTGTTATATTAGGAGTCCTAGTGTTGCCGACCTATTACATATATATATATATATATATATATATATATATTTATATAAATATATATATTAGGTTTGAGATGAAGGGCAGCCATGTGAATTAGAGAATTCCTAAAAACCTAGCAGCAGTCGCATAAGAAGAAGAATAGTATTTTCTTGTCTTGTGGGTGAAAGAGAGAGTGCTAGGGTGTAATTGGGAGTTGGGTTTCTTGAGAGTGTTCTTGTGCACTATTGTATCTCCCTATTTTTATAGTGAAATTTCTCCGTCGTCTCCGTGGAGGTAGGCAGTTTGCCGAACCACGTAAATTCTTGTGTTCTTTGTGTGTGCTTGTTATTTAATTTCCGCTTATTTACTGTTATTGATTTGAGTCCTGGGGTGCTATCTGCACAACAATGCAGTTAGGTTAGAAGAGGCTCCTGCATTTCTACAGGAAAGTCTCTCTAATGATGTTATTAATTCAGCTGGTTAATGATATATTTTGAAGCTTTCTATCAAAAAAACTTATGCATCCAGTACCTTAAGAGGCGAGGGCAGCGACCATGTTTCTATTTCTATTTCTATTTCTATTTCCATCATGTCTTTTGTTGTCGCAGGAGCCTCCAGCGTTTCTATTTTTGAAGCCACTTTAGCACATTCAACGGCAATCCTCCCAGGATTCAATGAGACCAATCCTGATAGATTTGGATTCACCTGCAATCAAGAAGACAATAATGTCAATCTCTAATAGTATAATTGGGAAAGCAACATAAATTACATTCTTAATTGATTTTATGTAATTTAGTTTCCACGTTAGTCTTTTAATAGACTTAATGATTTCTATTACATTATATTTCTAGTTTGTTTAGAAGTCTTACAAGTCTTTTTACTCATTATAAGAAATTTTACAAACTAAAGCCACCTAGAAACCATCAATGTAATAATTTGAGAGAGCACATGTTACTCAGGATCAATATTTCTAGCCACTTACAGAAAGATGGTTCTACTTACAAGAAAAAATGTCTCTAGTCGCCAAGTCTCGTTCCAAGACTATGAGTTGCTGTTGAGCTTCCGGAGGCAAGCAGTGTTTATTACACCCTTGATATATACGTTGGCTCACAAGATACCTAATAGTTTATTTTTTGCATCATATGTTGGTGATTTGAGCAACTATAAGAGCATTCTCATCAGCTCTCTTATAAAAAATGCTATTTTGATACGTCAAAAACCTACTTTATCATTTTAGCACATCATTTTACAATATCCCATTTATCAGATGTTTTATTCTTCAATTCTATACATTAAAATAATATTTACTACACATTAAAATAATATATTTACCCAAAACCCAGCAAATATACAAATGCACAGCCAGTGGCAGTCGCCACCACCCAAGAACCAACAGCCACCGCTACAAGGTGTGCAGAAAACCCACCGACCCGCCAAACCCGACCCAACCCAACCCGACCCACCCATATTTAATATATATTTAATAAATTTTAAAAAAAAAATCAATTGTAGGGCACTTATATATATATATATATATATACATATATATATTTAAATATATATTATATATTTAATAATTAAAAAAAAAAACCAACTGTAGAGCAGCACTTCCTCGATTCCTCCTACTAATACTAATTTAATATATATATATATATATAATATTATATAATTAATAATTTTTTTTAAATAACTAGTTCTTCCTATCCTATATAAAAGTTAATTAGTTCACACAAACCCTAATAAATTACTATTGTTATTTAGTCATTAGTGTTGTTTGCCTTTAAGGAGTTACATTGATACTAATCTTTATGTTTTTTTAATATATTAATATTTATATTTTTTTTCTACTCAATTTAATAATAATAATAATAATAAATTGTCAAACCCATGGGTTCAACCCGACCCAACCCGACCCATGTGGGTTGGGTTGGACTTATGTGGTGGGTTGGGTTGGGTTGAATTTTTTTTGACCCACCATGGTGGGTTGGGTCAAAAAATCCCCTTAACCCGACCCAACTCGACTCATGCACACCCCTAGCTACAACCACCACTACAACCACTGCCACAAACTACAACCACAATCACCGGATCCTCCAACAAATTCCAAATCCAAAAACCTCAACCAAAAAAAAAAAAAAAAAAAACTCAAAATCTTCAACAGAACCCCAACCCAACAGATCAATCAATGACCAAACTCAACCAACCATCAGCGGCAAGAGCTGTGGAGGACAACGAGCAAAGATCGGCGACTGCCCCTAGGCGAGCAAAGGTTCAGATTGGCGAGCTTCAATCGGCGAGCTCTACTTCAGATCGAAATCGCCTTCTTCTTCATGACAGGAAAAGAAAGAGAGAGAGATAGTGACTGAAAAAAAAGGGGAAAAAGGGAGAAAAAAGAGAGGAGAGATTGAAAAAAGGGGAAAAAAAAACCGGTGAACTTGATTTTATAGATCAACGATGGTGGAAATTGTGAGATGGTAGAGCATTCTCTCGGTAGTGGTTCATGATTCATGAATGGAAAGAGAAAGCAAAAGGGAGAAGAAAAGGGTATGGGAGATTGGAGATGGTGAAGCAGAAAAGGAGTGGCTGAACGTGAAGATGAAATTATATTTTAATCGGAAGGAGAGAGAAAGATGAATAAAAAAGTAATAAAAGGAAATGGCATTTTAATTCGTACGCTCTCAAAAATGAGAGCGTATTGTAGCATGTTTCATAATTTTAGCACATTTAGCACATCTGATGATATTCTGTTTTTGGTGTTTGGTGTGTCAAATGTGCCAAATATTTGACATTTGGCACATTTGACACACCTAATGAAAATGCTCATTAGAGATTGTGCAGTAAAACCGGGTCCACCAAAGACTTGGAGTTTAATTAAATTAATATTCCATTTCATTTCCCCTAACGAGTATTATCTCTCTCTCAAATCCATTGTTTTTTGAACAAGAATTTAAACCTTTTCCTTTTCCAAAATAGTAAAAAGAAAAATAAAGAACTAGAACCTTGCCTTAAAAAAGAGAAAGAGAACCTAAATGAGAGAGAAAGATTCTCATGAAAATAAAATAAAGGGAAAGGAAAAACACGTGATATGAATGGGGGTCATACTTTAAGTAAAGAATTGATACCTGAGAAATGAATAGGCAACTGCTAGAATACTATACGCTATATAGTACCGATGGGGGGCCAAATCTGGGCTGCTTTGATAAAATTTGAAGTACAACTATAAGTCAGATTTTTAATAATTTAATAGTATTTATATAACATTTATTTTAACTTTTCATATTATAATTTTTTAATTTAAAATCTTTATATTCTTGCTTTTTTTTATATACAAAATTACTAACTAGTAACTAAAGGCCATTTCACATTTGTATTTCAGTTTTTCTAACATCTCCCATTTGAATGATAATAAGACTAATTCACATCCTCTTGTTCTATAATGGAATTTAAGTAGGATTTTATCAATTTTAATTTTGAAAAAAAAAAATATGCAAAAGCAACTTTAACAAAGTTTGGAAAAAAATTCAATATTTTTATATATCAAAATCATTAAATTTTATAATTGAAAAAAATTTATAACTATTTTTTTATATTATCTTTAAGTTGCATTATTACATTATCTCTTAACTTATTCTCCATTGGAAATATCTTCATCTAAATTTTCTGCTATAAATTTCATATTGCTAGTAACCAATTTGTTTTTATATATTCTAATAAATATATATTTTTTAGTATTTAAAAAAAAAAATTGTATCAAGAATCAAGATTAGTATTTTCTATAAAAATGATTAATTATAAAATACTTATAAATAAAAACAATACTATTTACAATATAAATTTATTAAATAACAAGTACAAAAGCTTATTTTTCCTTTCTTTCTCATGTCACGGCTTATACTCTTCGCTCTCTCTTTTTATTCAAGTCATCACGGAACACGACAACTGGACTTGTTTGTGATGTGTTGACTGATCATGTGTGTCATGATGTGGTGCTTTTAATTTGTTTCAAGTTCAAGAGGGGACCAGATTAATATTAGTCATATATATGTCTTCTTTTTTGGAAATTGACGAATCATTAATGAGGCTTTAAAAACTACAGCAGGTTTAGGGCAAAGTTTTTTTAAGTACATCCCATTAAGTTTCTCCTCATAAACATTAAGCAAGTTTACAGGCAAACTATCAAAAGACTTAGACCTAAATCCTAACTAGCTCCCATCCTTGTAAGGCTGTCCGCACACCAATTAGCTTCACGATAGTAGTGCTTAAAATGAATCCAATGAAAGCAAAAAATCAATTGCCTGCAATCATCCAAAATAGGAGAAACCACATTATTCACATAAGTTGAGTTACCTAAGACAATCATCAATAGCTTTTGCTACAACTTCAACTTTTAGAGAAAACAGGGTTAGACTACAACACATAATTAATCCATCCCAAAGGCCCCACAATTCAACAACAAAACTATTAGTAATTCCAATTTTCCTAGAAACCCCCGCTACCTAGTGACCATTCTCATCTCAAATAATGCCTCCATACCCAGCTAGACGAGGATTGCCAATAGCTAACCCATTCGTGTTTAGCTTCACCCACCCCATTCGAGGCCTTTCCCATGCTTATATATATGACTTATGAGTCTGAAAGGAGACTTGGAATTGAATCATTTTTCTTCATTATTTTTGGGGAGTTTAAGGAGTTATGAGTAGGCCACTTTTGATTTGAACCACTAAGATTTGCTTTCCTACAGTGAACTAGGTTAAGGTTGGCTTTGACGTATTGTATTTGGAGAACGTAATGGTCAAACTATAAACTGTTTCAGTCTCGTAAAAACCCGGTGATAAGAGATGTGCATAGTTGAGAGTAAAAGTCTTTTGGATGTCCGATAATGGGTGCAACCTTCTAGGCAATCCAGCTCCTAATGACACTATAGCCTAACTACATGTTTCTCAAATTTCAACAAGAGTAGAACATGAAAACTGCATACATCCGATAAAACAATCACATATTCAAAAAGTCTAGATATCCTCATTTGTTTAAAAAAATAAAAATAAAAATAAAAACCAAACCTAAATCATTATTAGTGACCAATACTAACCATATCAACATTATAGAAATTAGTGATCATAAAAGCTCTCTCTCTCTCTCTCTCTCTCTCTCACACACACACACACACACACACAAATGGTTTCCCTCTTTGTCTACGCCTCTCTAAGCCAACCAAGGAAGCATGGGCTCTTCATTTAGAGTGACGTACCCGTATCATACCCATCTCAGACCACTATCATACCAATCATTTCATGTTATAATTTTTCAAAAATTTCTTGAGTTACTGTGTAGTAACATTTCTTGTGTAACGAACTGCTTCAACAAGGAAAAACCGTGGCTAGGATGGGCTCTTTGTCTTCTTTTGAACAAGAATTTAGCTTTTTCTTTTGTCTGTACCACACCCAAAAAAAAATTCAAAAATTGCTCGAGTGACTGTGTAATAATATTTCTTGTGTAACAAACTACTTCAACAGGGAAAAACTGTGGCTACCATGGGCTCTTTGTCATCTTTTGAACAAGAATTTGGCTTTTTCTTCAGTCTATATCACACCCAAAAAAAAAAAAAAAAAAGAAGGAAGAACCTTGCCTTAAAAAAAGAGTGAGAGGGCCAGAGGGGAACAAAAAGAAAACAAGGAATATGTTAGCTTAAATGGGAACACATGCGATGCTAATGGTGCACAGTTTAAGAAAAGAATATAGGCTAATTAATTTTACCAAAATATATATATATATATATATATATATATATAGGCTAATTAATGAGTTCTATAGGCTAATTAATGAGTTCTGCCTGTACGTACCTTTACCCACAAAACTAATAAAATGCAATGACTTGTATAAGTATTCCTTAGTCAAATAACCCTTTCCTAAAAGCATTCATTCTTAGTAGAGACATGATTTGACTTTATGGAAACAAAATTTTATACACAAGTATATATGCATATGTACTTGAACATATATTAGATTGTTTGAGATGAATATGAAATATAAAAGTCATTTGCGTGGGTATATATTAATGAAGCCAAAAAAAAAAATTGTGATTAAGTCAAAATTTCAGTTATGAATGAAAAGCTTTATTTGTTATGATTATCCTTCTTCTTCTTTTTTAATACTTATTACAAAAATTTGATGAAAGAATAAAATTATACATAAAGAAATTTTTTTTTTTCCTTTTTTAAAACTCTAACTTAATTGGTCAATTTCCCTATTTTCCTTTAATTTTTATATGTTTTGAACCTTAAAACACTGATAAAATATGAAACACTTTCTTTCTTTTTTGAATGCATTTTGGGATATTAAAAATTAGTGTATTGATTATAAGTATAATAAAATTTTAACATATGAACAAGAAATTCATTAAAGAAATTTAACAAAAAAAAAATGAAAAAAAAAATCTAATTATAATTATGGAGGGAGCAAAAGTTGTAAGATATATCTATAAGCCTTTTTTTTTTACGATCCCCCCCCCCCCCCCCGCCTCACCCTTTACAGCCCTCACCTCTCAGCCTCACCCCTCAACTCCTGGCTCTGCTTATGTTCCTCAACATTTTTATCATGAGTTTGAATCTTCTATCTCACATATTGTACTAGGAGAGATTTATTTTATCTTAGAGAGAATGAGATTTAACGTAGAAGAACTCAATTATTCAATAATGAAATTCACAATTTGAAATTTTCCAAAAGTTAAATTCTCATGCCCATATATAAAATATATGGGATAATATCCCCTCCCATTTAAATAATTCAGTTTCCTCTAATTTTCAGCCACATGTGACATTATTTGATATATATTTGTGGTTTAGAGCATTCCTATCTAATTATGCAAAAAATCTATATTCGGTCCATTCGGTCTTATTCAATTTTATTCAATCCACTTTGGTTCTATTTAGTCCTATCTGGTCTTGTTCTATCCACTTTGGTCCTATTCAGTACACTTCGATCCATTTTTAGTCCTATTCAGTCCACTTTGGTTTTATTCTGTCATATTCGGCCTATTTGGTCGTATTCAGTCTACTTCGGTTCTATTCAATCCACTTTGATTCTATTTGGTCCCATTCATTATTATTTGGTCCAATTTGGTCCTATTCAGTCCACTTTGGTCCTATTCGGTCCACATTGTTTCTATTCGATCTATTCTGTCCACTTCGGTCCTATTTGGTCCTCTTATTCGGTCCATTATGTCCATTTTTTTCTTATTCGGTTCACTTCAGTTCTATTCGAACCATTCTCCCTATTCGGTCCACTTTCATCCTATTCGGTCTACTTTAGTCCTATTTTGTCAACTTCAATCCATTCAGTTCAATTTAATCCAATTCTATCCATTTTGGTATACTTTGGTCCATTTTGGTCACTTTGGCCCATTTTGATCCACTTCGGTCCATTCGGTCCATTTTTGTGCACTTACATAATGACAAAAGACAAGTTTGAGTTGGGAGAACCTATTCTAAATCCAAATTATAATATGCTCGGAACTTCTTCTCAAAAAATAAAATAAAATAGAAAGAAGAAAAAGAAGAAAGAAATGTATTGGCTTCCTTTAATTAAGGGATGTCACTCTCCTTATTGACTTATTCGCTTATGCATTGTTACAAATTATAGTTGAAATGAAATTGGTATTGTTGAAATCAGGGAGAGCTACTGAGTTGGTCTTCAAAATGATTGGAGCATTTCGTCAAACATGTGTAAGCTCCAACGGCTTTACTTGCATACTAATTCACAGTCAAAAAGGTGGAAAATTGTATCAGTATTCAGTCAAAGAAACACTGAAAAGTCTAAAATACATACCTGGAATAAGATGGCTGGGCAGGTAACACTTTCATAAATTAGACCCTGAACAGATCTGCTCCAAGATCAAGTCTTATCTCTGCCAGGATTTTTTATTTTATTTTGGTTAATAGGGATTCTAATTTTCAAGCTCATGATATCACTGGTTGGGCCGTGTTTTGTAGTTGGAGTGGGCTTATCTTCCGCTTCTGTTTTTTTTTTTTTTTTTTTTGAATAAATACTTTATTTATTTATTTATTTTTTTATACAAAATAGAATTCTACTCTAACCTAATCTAAGTGTATATGTGTGAATCTAAGTGTATATGTGTGTGGAGTGACCATTGCACCAATGGAGTGCGGTGATAAATAAATACTTTATTACTCAACCTAAAATAGGAGTAAAACAAATACAAAAATATTTGGACCGGAAACCAAAATAAGTTTGAAAAGTAATAAAAATTATAAATTATTTTACTATTCAGATTATTTTTACAACTATTTATACGCTTATTGTACTTTTTAGTACTATTTATAAGTCTCACTGTACTATTTTAACTAACTTTTATATTTATTTATTACACTTTTAACAATAAATTTTTAATTTTAACAAAATAAGTAGTATCTAAATCCAAATGTATTATCTTCTGCTTCTCTTTTGCCGTCAATCTATATAATTATTCATCAGAAAAAGAAAAAAAAAAAAACCATGGATTAGACTGGCGTTCAGAATAGGCTACTGCCATTCTTTACTTTAGTAACTTTAGTTTGCCGACTTTAGTTTCGAACTCCCAAGCCATATTATTAAACTACTTTTGCCAAGATTTTTGTTTGTTGTTTTTACTTTTATTTACCGTATTTTTAATAATAAATTTTTAATTTTAATAAAATAAACTATATCTAAACTGTATTATCTTCAACTTCTCTTTTGCCGTCAATCTATATAATTATTCATCGGGGGAAAAAAAAAATCATGCATTAAAGTCAAAATTTCAGTTATGAATGAAAAGCTTTATTTGTTATGATTATCCTTCTTCTTCTTTTTTAATACTTATTACAAAAATTTGATGAAAGAATAAAATTATACATAAAGAATTTTTTTTCCTTTTTTAAAACTCTAACTTAATTTGTCAATTTCCCTATTTCCCTTTAATTTTTATATGTTTTGAACCTTAAAACACTAATAAAATATAAAACACTTTCTTTCTTTTTTGAATGCATTTTGGGATATTAAAAATTAGTGTATTAATTATAAGTATAATAAAATTTTAACATATGAACAAGAAATACATTAAAGAAATTTAACAAAATTAAAAAAAAAATCTAATTATAATTATGGAGGGAGCAAAAGTTGTAAGATATATCTATAAGCCTCCCCCCACCCTTTACAGCCCTCACCTCTCAGCCTCACCCCTCAACTCTTGGCTTTGCTTATGTTCCTTAACATTTTTATCATGAGTTTGAATCTTCTATCTCACATATTGTACTAGAAGAGATTTCTTTTATCTTAGAGAGAATGAGATTTAACGTAGAAGAACTCAATTATTCAATAATTAAATTCACAACTTGAAATTTTCCAAAAGTTAAATTCTCGTGCCCATATATAAAATATATATGGGATAATATCCCCTCCCATTTAAATAATTCAATTTCCTCTAATTTTCAGCCACATGTGACATTATTTGATACATATTTGTGGTTTAGAGCATTCCTATTTAATTATGCAAAAAATCTATATTCGGTCCATTTGGTCTTATTCAATTTTATTCAATCTACTTTGGTTCTATTTAGTCCTATCTGGTCATGTTCTATCCACTTTGGTCCTATTCAGTACACTTTGATTCATTCTGGTCCTATTTGGTCCATTTCAGTCCTATTCGGTCCACTTTGGTTTTATTTTGTCATATTCGGTCTATTTGGTCATATTCAATCCACTTCGGTTCTCGGTTCTATTCAGTTCACTTTGATTCTATTTGGTCCCATTCATTATTATTTGGTCCTATTTGGTCCTATTCAGTCCACTTTGGTCCCATTCGGTCCACATTGTTTCTATTTGATCTATTCTGTCCACTTCGGTCCAATTTGGTCCTCTTATTCGGTCCATTATGTCCATTTTGATCTTATTCAGTTCACTTTGGTCCTATTCGGACCATTCTCCCTATTTGGTCCACTTTCATCCTATTCGATCTACTTTAGTCCTATTTTGTCAACTTCAATCCATTCGGTTCAATTTAATCCAAATCTGTCCATTTTAGTATACTTTGGACCATTTTGGTCTACTTTGGCCCATTTTGATCCACTTCGGTCCATTCGATCCATTTTTGTGCATTTGCATAATGGTTGTAGGGATAAGGGCTCAAAAATCGTATATTGGGCCTTGGGCCTTAGCCGAAGACTTCGTATGTCCGAGGAGGGACCAATAGTTTTTGAGGGCTTCCAGTTCATGGGCCCCATGAGTAAGAGAGTGAATGGCGGTCTGAGGAGCAATTACTCCTCGGCCATAGCAAATACAGCTCAAATACATGTTCCATCGACAAGAATGACCTCCATAGAAGCTCCAATGTCAGGAGTGTGCCTTATAAACACATAAGAAGGAAGGGAACCCAGAAATATCTAGGGAAAGGCTGATGCCTCCACATTAAATGCACTGTAGCAGCTTTTCTGACCGCATTTATGTGAAGAAGACCTCTGAACAATGTTTCGTTGGCCATTGCAACTCACAGAAAGCCAGAAGGGGTGTCTGATGGGACGGGCACTCAAGTGGTGGCCTGGATAATCAACAAGTAGAGGGCCAAGATCACTAGGAAGGATCTATATATTGAAAGAGACTCTTCATGAGTAGGGGGGAAATAGAAGAAGAATACTGTAGCAACCAGAGTTGCACTTGCAATTAATTTTATTGATCTATAAGAATATTTGCCTCCTCAGACGATACCTCTACCTCACCTTACGAGTTTTACTCTTGCATGATGGTCTTTCAAACCCATCCTAGTCGTTGTTAGGTTCACTAGGGCCTAGTTCTTCGACCTACTCTCTACAAATTTGTTGTATTGGGCCCACTAACCCACAACCCCACACACATTAGGCTTGGCCTATAAATCGTGCCCCTACAATTGGCGCCATCTGTGGGAAGGACTTGTGTGATAATGAGTGCAGCGGTTAACGATAGTAGGTTCAAGTTCACATGAAGCAAAATCCATGGCACCCCAGTGTGGAAATCCCCTCACCAACCAAGAGCATAAAGAAGATCGAGAAGGTAGTGTGCACACTACGCGTACGAGCAAAAGTCATACTCGAGTTAGAAATCACGTCTCTCAAGACCAGCCTAATAAAGCCATGCAACTGGAAATTGACCATTTAAAGAGGGAACTGCGCCATGCACGACAAGGTGGACTCCCTCTAACTCTGATGTTTCTTCTGACGACGGAAAAGATGTCAGTTACAAGCAAAGGTCTCGAACCTAGCCCAGCAAGTCTTTCTCCCACGAAGAGGAACGCCGTCGCGAACGGAGGATCAAAAGCCCACCTCATAAAGGCGTGGGAAACGACGCTGTGAGCAGGGCCTTGGACCAGATTTCCAGGTTGCCCTTCACGTGCAAGATCGAGGGAGCTAAACTTCCTCAACGATTCACCCAACCTGCTTTCACCATGTACAGTGGTAGAACAGACCCCGTGGAGCATGTGAGCCATTTCAATCAAAGAATGACCGTCCATTCCAGAGATGAAGCCTTGATGTGCAAGGTTTTCCCATCCAGCTTGGAGCCCGTTGCAATGAGATGGTTCGACAACTTGAAGGCAGATTTCATAAACTCCTTTAAGGAGCTCACCCAGGCATTTTGTTCCCGCTTCGTCACTTACAGCAGGGTTCCTCGGCCCTTGGCTTCCCTACTGTCCTTAAGTATGCGAGAGGGAGAGACGTTGAAAGCGTACTCGGATAGATACTGAGAGATGTTCAATGAAATAGATGGTGACTTTGATGAAGTGGCCATCAGTACCTTCAAGCTCGGCCTCCCTGCCGAGCATGGTCTGAGGAAATCTCTGACGGGCAAACTTGTCACCAGCAAATGCCAACTCATGAACCGGATTGATAAGTACAAAAAAGTCGAGGAAGACCAACTGCAGGGGAAAGGAAAGGAGAAGATTATCCCTCAAGAGATGAGAGATTTCAGGTCAGATCAACACAATAACAACCGACCATGAAGAGATTTTGCTGGGCAGTCAGGATCTGCCAGTCCTCAAGCGGTCAATGCTGTGTTCCGAGAGCTAGTACATCAAGTACTGGAGAAGATTAGTAATAAGCCGTTCTTGAAGTGGCCAAATAAAATGGTGGAAAACCCCGCAAAGCGCAACCACAACCTCTATTACCAATATCGCCAGGACCATGGACACATCACAGAAGATTGTAGAAGTCTGTGGGATCACCTGGACCAGCTAGTCCATGAAGGAAGGTTAATGCAATTCTTGCACCACTCTAGTGGTCAGAGGGGCCAGACAAACTCAGAGTCCTGGAAAGATGATTCTTCGAGACCTCCCTTAGGAACGATAAATGTCATCTTTGCCACTCCAGGGAGGACTAGCTCTTGCCCTTCACGAGTGATGTCTGTGGCTCGGTTGTCCATCAAGGACGCTAATCAAGAGCTAAAGAGGGTAAGACTGGAAGCCCAGCCAGTCTTAGGTTTCTCGGACGAGGACAAAATCGAAACCATCCAACCCCACGATGACACCCTGGTGGTTACCCTCAAGATTGGGGGATACGACGTGAAGCGGGTAATGGTGGATCAGGGCAGTGGTGCCAAGATAATGTACCTAGACCTACATAAGGGGCTGAACTTGAAACCAGAGGACTTAACGCCCTATAGCTCGCCCCTAGTAAGTTTTGATGGGAAGGTCATTATCCCAAAGGGTCAGATCAGGCTACCCATAGAGACAGGCTCTTCATTGTGGTAGACGCATACTCCCCTTACACTGCCATTGTCGGCAGGCCTTGGCTTCATGCTCTAGGGGCTGTCTCTTCTACTCTGCACCAGAAAGTGAAATACCTGTCGAGGGGTCAAATTGGAGAGATTTTCGGGAGCCAATCCGCAACTAGACAATGCTTGGTGGCAGCCATCCAGCATCGTCCTGAGGTCGAGTCCTCAGCCCGTACCGAAGAAAGCTTATAGCAATTAACAGACCCGGCATCATCCATCAATGAGTCGCCCGAGGAGGCGAAGTGTGAAGACTTGGTAAAGATTGTTATCGGCGACGATCCGGAGAAATGTTTTCAGATTGGGGCTCAATTGCCTCCTCCAGAGAAGGAAGAGCTAGTAGAGTTTCTTAGAAGAAACGTTGATGTCTTCGCATGGACTACTTACGAAGCCCTAGAGGTGGACCCAAACTTCATCTGTCATCATCTGAATGTTAATCCGTTGGTCATTCCCAAGAAGCAACCTCATCGGCGCTCTTCAAAGGAACACTTTAATGCTGTCAGAGAGGAAGTGAAGAAACTAAAACAGGCAGAGGCTATCAAGGAGGTATTTTACCCTAAGTCGCTGGCCAATACCATGGTAGTGAAGAAGAAGAGTAGGAAATAACGAGTGTGCGTGGACTTTACAGATCTAAATAGGGCTTGCCCAAAAGATCCTTTCCCTATGCCTAAAATAGATCAACTTGTAGATGCCACCATAGGCCATCCTCGGATGAGCTTCTTAGACGCCTTTCAAGGATACTATCTGATACCACTGGCCATGGATGACTAGGAGAAGACAGCTTTCATCACCCCCACGGGAAACTACCACTACAAGGTGACGCCGTTCGGTTTAAAGAATGCGAGGTCTACCTATCAAAGGATGATGACTAGGATGTTTGAACCGCAGTTAGGAAAAAGTATCGAAGTCTATATAGACGACATGGTGGTAAAAAGCAAAGTGGTGTCTGAGCACTTAGGGGACCTCGGAGACATATTCAACATTCTGAGAAAATACAAACTGCGCCTTAATGCCTCCAAATGCTCTTTTGGTGTGGGATTAGGCAAATTTCTGGGCTACATGGTAACCCACCAAGGAATTGAGGTTAACCCCGACCAGATTAAAGCCATCAACGGCTTACAACCACCTCGGAACCCTAAAGAAGTCCAGAAGCTGACTGGAATGGCCGCTGCTTTGAACCGATTCATCTCTCGGTCAGCAGGTAGGTGTCGTCCCTTCTTCCTACTGATAAAGAAATGGAAGGGATTCGAGTGGACCGAGGAATGCACCTCAGCTTTCCAACAGCTCAAGGACTACTTCTCTCGGCCTCCCATTATGTCCAGCCCTGAAGTTGACAAGGTCCTGTTTGCTTACATCGTAGTGGCCACTCATGCTATAAGCTTGGTCCTAATACGGGTTGACGATGGCACGCAAAAGCTCGTTTATTATCTAAGCAAATCACTACATGAGGCCGAGATCCGTTATCTGTTGTTGGAGAAAGCTATTTTGGCAGTGGTACCTGCCACACGCAAACTCCCTCACTACTTTCAAGCGCACACAGTCATTGTCCTGACTCAGCTTCCGCTCAAGGCTTTGCTCCGAAGCGCTGATTATACGGGGAAGATCACTAAATGGGCCACAATCCTGGGAGCTTTCGACATCAAATACATGCCTTGCACTTCCATCAAGGGCTAAGTCCTGGCGGATCTGGTGGCCGAGTTCGCGGAATCCCCTTTAGAAGAAGAAACGAAAGCACAACACATGGATGAAAAATCAGTTGGCATGATCTCCCAGCAGGGCCCCCTATCCTGGAAAGTGCACGTTGATAGTGCAACAAATCAGAAGGGTTCCGGAGTGGGGTTAATGCTAGTATCCCCCGAAGGGATCACTATCTAAAGAATTTCACTGTTTTTCATGCTCAACTATATCAACCACTGTTTCATAAATATCTGCACTGCATTGCACTATTTCATAAAATTTGTATTGTTTTGAATACCTTTCTGCATTGTTTTTAAATAACTTTCTGTATTAAGTACATTTTAGCACCTATGATATATAACCAGTTTTATGTTTCGTATGCCAAGTTTTATAAAAGGGGCAATGTGGGTTTGAGGGTTTTGTCTTGGTTATCTTTGTGTTTTTTGTCCTCTTTATGTTTGTTTAAATTTCTCAGTCAATATGTAGAACATATTGTGTGTGTGTGTGTGTGTGTACATTGGGAAAACATCAGTATTGCCTTGGATGATCTTAATTTGAATTCCTTTGACATTGTTTTCTTCATATTCAAAATCAATAATGATTAGATTACTAGGACTGTCCTCTATGTGCTGGATTGAACTTTTTATTTTAGCTCACAAATTTAGTAGCAACCCTCAATTGTATTTGGTATGAAGGGAGGTATTACCTATGTGATTGATAGGAAGTGTTTAGCCATTCCTAACTGTGACTTGGATGATTTTTATGTTCTGAATGCTTTTGTTGTACTTTTTTCTCTGCATTTGTAGTCCTTTTCCAATTGTAGTTGGTTTATTTAATCTGTTCTATTCTATTAATGTTTCTTGAATGTTGGCTGAAAATTGGATTTTATTATTTTGTAGATAGGTATTTGGCATTTTGGTATCTGGGTTATTTGGAACTGTGGATCCTTATCTGTGTAAGACTCTTAATACAACAACAAGATGAGAAAAGCCAAGTATTTACCAGTCTTCTCCTTTATTCTATACTGTTTGTTACGTATTTATTGGTAATATGTTTTTAGAAGGAATTTGAAATTGGAATGTGATTGCATATTTAAGTTTCTTTGTTATCTCAAACTCGGTTTTATGTTTGGTTCAATTCTTTAGTTTAAATGACTATAATCTCAAATATGGATGGGAATTCTACATGATAAAATGACAAAAGTACGTATTTTTTTTAATACAACAAAATTACAAATTTGATATTTCACTTCTATATGTTGTAATAGATTTCTCAACCTATTCTATTGACAGGCTTACATTAGTGGTATTTCAAATGAATGTGACAACAACCTATCAAGTGAACAAGATGGTGATTCTACAAAGTTTTAAAAAGTTGATGTTGAAAGCAATGTACAAAACTTATACCAACATCTGTAATCAAGAAAAATAAAAGGAGTTATTCAGTGACTACTATGAAGCAACAAAGGATGAAAATACAAATAATACTTTAAAGTTGCCTTTCAATTTATTTCAAATATTAATTAAGTAGTTCTTTAAATTTGTGTTTCATATATTTATTGCATAATTGAGGATGTTAAGGATTGGAATCTTATTTTTAATTTAAATTTAAGTTTGATTTATATTTTTCATTATGTAATTTAATGTTTCATATCAAGAATAGAAAATTTTGAGGCTAGAATCTTTTTTTTTTTTTTTTTTTTTTTTTGAGAGTCCTAGAATCTTAATATACAATCAAAGAGGAAGAGACAAATAATTGTTAACATCTACATACACAATAGCTTTCCCGTTCATCACATGGGTTAGTGACTAGTTAAATTTATTTCGAGACTCAGATCCCGTATGGAACTATAAATTTTTAAACATATATGACATTTTTGGAAACTATAAGACATAAACTTGCTTAATAATGAAAAATGTAAACTGCTCATACCCACTATGTGGCAACTACTAAAACTATTCGCCATATAATTTTAATTACTTTGCATATTTAATTAGTCATGTGACCTGACTTGTTTAAAAAATACATATGAATAGATTTCTGATTCACCATGCAATGGGTTGAAGGAAATAAAAACTTTGTCCCTAAATTATTATGTAGTCTAATTTGAAATTATATTCTTCTTACTCTTTTGCTAATTAAAATACAATAGCGATCTTCAGTGGCACATTAAAAAAAAAAAGCTTATTTTTGTTGCTCATTCTTTTTGAATGACATTCTCTCAATGTAATGAGATTGACGAAGTTAAATGCAAAGGTCAGATGCTTTTTGCTTTCATGCACACATTAAAATTTAAATCAAGTCTTATCCACACAAACTTGTTTATGAACATGTAGTATTATATTTGAACTTAACTCATTTTATAGTCAAGCTTAAACATGAGTATGAGACTGGTTTGTTTACTAAATCTAATCCGACAAATTTAAATAAAAATGACCAACTCTATAACATTTTTAGTTCATACAAACTATATATAATTAAAGTTGATCAACTCAAAACATTCAAATTGGCGATGATAATAAAAAATAAAACATTCAGACAAAGTGGACTCCCAACGATAAATTGTAGTTCAACAACTTAATTAATTAGGTAGATAATATTCAATTCACCCAGATAAATGTTTTACTTTATTGAAATAGAACACACGGTACAAGTCCATTATCAATATTAGTGGAAAAAAATTTATCAATCAATAACCTGAGTCATTAGGCCTTTGAAGAAGATTGGAATGTAAATACTAGTTACTCATCCAAATAAGTGAGGAATAGTCACCCTGTATTTACGTTGTGGCACCTTCTTGAAGGTAGCCCACATCAAATGAAAGAAGAGCGGAAAGACTGCCATAGAGGACATTGTTACCAGCAGGTAGGTCACTATATACGAGGTGGAAGACACAAAATTTAGTTGAGCCCTGAAGATGAAGAAATGTCCGGTTGTGAAAGATACCAAGGTAGAAGCTATAGACATATAGAATGCTATTAAACCCAACAAAAGCTTCCATGGTAAGGCGTGGCGATAATCTCTTTCTTTACACCCAGATGTGAGAATTGAAAGGAACATGACCACTGTTATGAGTGAGGTGTAGAAGGAGACAAAGGATGAGGCGGCGAAAATTTTGGATGCCTTAACGTGTTTGTTATCTTTGACGTCATCGGGCACGGAGGTTGCCGTGGAAAAGGTTATCGAGACGAAGAGACCTGCTACGACGGAGCATGCCTCCGATGTGCTGCATAGCCAACTCCGGCCCTGTTCAACAACACTCGCGTGGTTTTCAGTGAAGACCAACCTTGGGGTTTGGTCTTTTTTGTTGCAGAGAAAGAGGAACTTTCTTGGCATGGATTTCTGTATGTACTGCGTTCCATAAAATATATAGAAAAACAGTAGGTTCTATTAGACTATTCATGTAAAATTTACATGGTAAACTAAGAATAATTATTGGTTATTGTATTATCAGCTTCAGATTTGCACGGTACGAATTAATAAATAATTTAATAATTAGTGAGAGTGTAACCACTTCTCACATAAAGAATATAGCACCAGAAAGTTTATTATGTAATATACTAGAACACAATTTTTATTATGTAATATACTAGTCAGTAATTCATGTAGTGCATGAGAAAGTTTACGATAATAAGATTCTTTCTTTTATTTTCATTTTGTCTAAATATGAAATCTTATAATTACATTGATATTAATAGACATTTATTATGATTATATTTGTATATGTAACTATATATTATTGCATTAGACATTTATTGTATGGTGCTTATATATAGAATATATATTTTTCTCAAAAAAAAAAAATAAATAATGTAGGGGTAAATGTAGAGTATATTTAAATATTAAAATAATGACGAGTAAAACTGTAAGAGCTCAAAAACTTATGTGATATAATATATTATAAAGTTAACTAAAAGTCCAGTACTTTAAGACTCAAAATTGAACCAGTCCAGTTTCTCAACCAAAAAAAAAAAAAAAAATTGAACTAGTCTTGAGGTGTATTAAGCGCATTCAAATTTATTTTTTTGAGTGATCTCTCTCTCTCTCTCTCTCTCTCTCAACAAAATCAAATGTTGAGAATGTTATCCTGATCATCACATTATTTTGTAAACCTAGGAAAAATATTATGTATAGAGGCCTTGGAATCAATGATCAAGAAAATTCCTCTTAAGCTTGGTTGTTTTGGGTTCGTACCTCATACCATCTGATTTCCCACTGCATTTGGGATGCCGCTCCTGGAACTGGCCAATCAAATTCTGCTTTCATCGCAGCAAGATGCAATGCACTATTCCCTTCATCATCCACTTCATAGAATATGCTTTTTTTAATAATATCCTCCTTCTTGAGAGAGAGTAGAAGCTCATACACATGAGGTTGCTTATGCTCGGCTGACAATAGCACAATGTTCTTCTTTTTCTCATCCACGTCATACATAGCCACGGGATCACGTTTAAGGGTTTCCTTAACCATTTCGGAAATTCCATTCTTTGCTGCAATCAGTATGGGTGTTGCATTACTTTTTGCATTTGACTGAAAAAGGAACTCCTTTTTCTTTTCTTGCTCTGTCATTGCACAAGACAATAAATTTTACTCCAGTTAATACCAAAACTCTTCCTTTTTTGGGAACCTAAAAAATATTGTGCAGCTGCAAAATATTTATTCTTTTTTTTTTTTTTTTCCCTTTGAAGAAAAGTACATAATTTCTCCTAAACTTTGTAATAAATTAAATCTTGAACTTCAAATTATTTCAATTAGAGTCCGTTTGGGAATAACTTATTTAGCTAAAATTGATTTTTTTTTTTTTTTTTTTTGCTGAAAATATTATAGATAAAACTAAAATGAAGCTGAAATAGTACAACGAGACTCATGAATGTACCAAAAAGTGCATTAGGACCTATGAATAGTAGCAACAATAAATTAAATAATAAAAAAAACTGGTTTTTTAATCTAATGCCAAACGCACAAATAAAATGGTTTCAAGTTTCATGTTGGTAATCAATCATCTAATTTGATTTCATCATTCCTCAATACATAATAGATTCGACACCGCATAGTTTAATTTAAATAAAACTCTATTACTACAAAACTTCAAATTGTTGCTCAGTTAATAAGGAAAATAATTTGCATTAAACTTATTCGAAAGTTAATGAGTAAAATATGGATGATCACAAGTAAAAGAACATCCATCTTAATAGGAGTTGTGTCAAAATGCTTTTAAGAACGCATTGAAAGTTTATTTTATTTTTTTAAAGTTCAGGATTTCTTTGTCACAATTAAAAATTCTTGATTAAGTTTTTACTTATCCCAAACTCTTAAAAGGGAATCCTGTAATTTTCCTTCATTCTTCTAGTTCCTTGAAAAAAAGTTAAGGTAGAATAGACTAGAATTAAATTTTGCAAGGACAGTTATCACCGGGTAAGTTGGAAGGAATCGAAGATTTACCTTGTGAAGCTGGAAGCTGATACATTGAAGTGTGATGCAGTAGTTTGTTCATGATTAGAATGGACCACGTATGCCTCACCTTCTTCTTCCATACCTTCCGTGCCATATCCGATCCTAAAGACATAAAACCAATTGGACTCGTGTCTTTTAAGTAATACAATAATTGAACAGAAATTAATGGACAGTGTATAGATACCAAATATAGTTAGCACTGCTTTGGAGACAAGTCCTACAGGCGAACAGCAGGTTTTGTAATTAGGTGGAACTGCTAATCGAGGCCCTCGATCTCCTTGGGGTGATAAGTCTCCTGCAATACAAAGAATAAGTGTAACGTTGGGATATTACAAATTTCACTACGCAAGTCTTACAAACTAATGTACCAATTCATTTAATAGTATAGTTCTCTTAATAAGATCTAATAGCCACAGAAGCTCAAGTTAGACCACTCAAATAAATTTATGTGCTACCTTTTCTCAAACTTCTATAATTGTCATAATAATAAAATAAAATAAAGCTTCTAAAACACTCATACAATTAGTGTGAACATTTTCTTTTCTTGTAACATATTGTGGTGTGAACATTTCTCGCTTTTATATAAAGTATCTACCTTCCTGAGGGTTCTCTGTATCAGCTTCCCTCCTTGGGCTTTTTCTTTTCTTGTAGCATATCGAAGAAAATACTGAAAATGAAAAGGAACTCAGTTATAAGGCACATCTCAAATGAAAGTGTCATTAAATTGACATATACAAAGACAACAAAACAGAAATAAAGCAGGGTATAAGGGGGAATACCAAATATAGATAACACTGCCTTGGATACGAGTTTTACAAACTCAAAGCAGGCTTTGTAAATGTGTGGAAGCTTTGATTGAGCTTCGTTGAGCGATGGGCGTCCTATACACAAAGACAATCAATCAATATACATATGTTTATTAATATCATTGTCCTAACCAATAACAATCAATAGAAGCTCAAGTCATGAGAACTTTTTTTTGTCCCTTCTCTATGTACTTGAACAAACTAATGTCAATGTGCTTTTTTTTTTTATTTTATAGAAACACATTCAGATGTGTGTGTGTGTGTGAACATTTATCACTTTGGCGTCTACCTCCATGGTTAGCCTGTTCTCTTTCAAGGTCCACTCTATCTGCGTCCTTAATTACCTTCTCTACGTCGTCTATTGTTAAAAATGCTGAAATGAAAATAGTTCAGTTACAAAGCGGTGAAGCACATTGTAAATGAAAATAAACACAGATATCCATTTTTGGTAAATAATGTAATTTCCATTACAATTAAAGTTTCCATTGAACTCTGAGATTTCTAAACTATTTTAATTCTTCTTATTAGTGAGCCACTACTGATATAAATACATAAGTAATCTGCACTTGAAAGTTATCTGAGCACTGAAAGACTAGTCACATAAACTGTAACGAGTATTTTAGTGTAAAATAAAATAAAATAATAGCATATCTTCCTTAAGCCCCTCCACACACGCACGCAGACATACGTACATATATAGGAATTTTTAGGTTTTTGAGATTACCAATTTTTAATTTTAGTAATGATTTAGACCCTAAATTTCAGATTACAGCCTAATCACCTTTAAGCTTAAGATAGATGATTTATATTCGTAAAGGTAAGACATATTTAGGATGAAGCATAAACTATTCAGTTCACATGTCTAAATCAACCAACTTACAGCATGCAATGCATGATAATTAACCCGTAAGTTAACATATAGCAACAGCTAATTGGAAGTAAATGTCAATTAAGATTCGAAGGAACTTGAGTTACGGAAGGGTTGATAATTTAGTTCCGTGGCATTAATAATATTTTTCTTCAAACTGCTATGTAATTGTTGGTTTTATTTTTAAACATAAATTCGATAGTTACAATAGAATGAGAGGATTCGAGACTTTGATGCTTTTATTCAAAATATATCAAGAAGTGCCACTTGTATTACAAAATTCTTGACAACAACTTTGTAATCCGATATTAGAAAAATAAGAGTAGGTAGGAGCAAATGAAAAGAAAGAAAAAATGAGTGATTTTAAATACACTATCAACATATCTTGAAAATTGTATAGTATACTTACAGTGATAGATGATCTTTTCATACCAGCTAAGATCGCTGCCACTTTTGAAGGCAGACGGTTTACGTGCCAGGAGATGGAGAGGGGTATTGCCATCCTTGTTGACAACGTTTACAAGATGTTCATACTTGTTAAGTATTATAATGGACAATTCTGCCAAGCATAATAACCAAATGTGACTTAATATAATAACTAATTAATAGTATTTCAGGCGTATCTTAGATTCTAGTTAACAACCACCTCTTGCACAACAGGCAACAGCACAAGTTGTCAATTCTCATCAACTGTCTATCACATTTATTTACTAACTTAAGTCATAATTTCACCGTTTATAATCCACTTCAAAAACTCAAAATGTAACTTATATTTCGTTTGTTTTAAAGTAAAATATATATTTTTTCTATTTTTATGTGTTTTTTTGCATGTAAAATTTGGTCAAACATTATGTAAAATATTTTTTGTTTATTGTAAAACCTTTTATAAAAATTATAAAATGTTTTAGCCTTCAAATTTTGATAAAACATCTTACAAAAACATATAGTGGCTTCCTCTTCCCCTATCTAGTGGTTAGGTCATTGATTCAATCAGCTGGGGAGCCGATGTTAATGGTTCGATGGCCGAAGTTGCTGTTACAGCAACCAATGGCAACTATCCCATAGTTGGAGTTGCCACTCCAATGATCAATGCCGTCATTCTGGTGATTGGAGATGCCACTCCGACAATCATTGTCATTCCAATGACCGGTTCTAGTAGTTATGTCACTAGAGACACTGTTCTGATGGTTTGGTCACTAGGTCTCTAGCACTAGCGGCTTTAGTGATTAAGCCATCGGTTTTGGTGGTTTGCGTGAAAAATTTTACTTGTCGTACTAAATACTCAAAAATATTATATTGAAAACATTTTACATGTAAAATGTGTAATATTTTACTTCAAAACAAACTTAGTGATATAATATGAAATAATATTAAATAAAAAAAAAGTTAGGGGGAAATTAATAAAAGCTCTTCTACATAAATTATCCTATGTGCACGAGTGTAGTGTTCCTCTTAAGCATGAAAAATATTGCTCACCATAGTGTTCTGCAGAGATGGCACGGTGGAGTATAGTGTCACCATCGTTCCTTTGACTGTAAAAGTAACCTTCTACCCGGTTGCAGATAGAAGCCAAGTATAGAAAAGCGTCTTTGTGACCATGAAGAGCTGCTGAGAAGAAAGGGGTCTCACCTTCATTGTTAAGAACACTTAGTAAAGCTCTTGACCGTGATCTTTCAACTATGCTGCGACACATCTTCTTACTCGCCACTGATGCTGCAATGTGGAGAGGGGTATTTCCTTCCATGTTTGCCTTTTCTAAAGCACTCATTGCGATGTGTTCATGATCGGTTCCCCGTGGTAATAATTTTATAAGTCTTTCAAAAATATCTTCACGTTTATTGTAGGCTGCTAGGTGGAATATTGTGTCATCTGACTTTGTGACCTTGACATCGAAGGCCCAATTTTGTCCTTCACATTGAACAAGGACATCCTCCCAATCACCATTGACGGCACTTTTAAACAACCTTCTTTGGGCCTTGTCGAGGTTGAAGATTGAAGTCTCCTCGCATTTTTTAATATGATCTTGATCTTGAAGCCAATCTGAAATCCACTCCATCTCCATCTATATGGAACAATGAAGGTGAAAAAAATGGACAGAATAATTAGGATTAGTTTGTGTAGCAATTGTTGCAGCAATTAATGGATTTATTTATTTATTTATTTATCATTTTATACTTGAAATGAGTCTGATCCACAAACATCCCCAAACACGCCAATATATAAAAATAAAATTTTTGTTCCATTGATTTTGTTTAGAAAATTTAACTTTTTTTTTGGGGGGGGGGGGGAATCATTCAAAACATTGTCTTTTAAGTTTAAGTTTCAAAACTACCCTTATCAATTTAAACTATAGTAAAACAATCAATTAAGCAACAAGATTTTAGTTTGTGCAATCAATTAAAAAAGTTTCATTCTTTTTAAAAAGTTAAAAAAATAATTTCTTAACCTACCCTTTACTTTATTTAAAAATTCAATATATGATCTTATCATTAGAGTTTAATTTAATTATGGTAGTTTTGAAAACTTATACGTACAATTGTTTATTTTTACTAAAAGGCATCACATTATTGAATGATGTTCCCTTAACGAGTTAAATTTTCTAACAAGGACCAACAAAGTGGGATGAAGATGGTATATTTTTTTTGTCCTTGTACTTACTAAAACAACTCTCTGGCAGCTAAGTTGCCTTTATCTCTATTTAAAATAGATCAACTTCATGAATAAAATTAGATATGATAAATCTAAAAGTTTCCAATACCACGTCTTTCTCGCGTATAAGATTAGGGTCTTTTTTTTAGATAGTCACAATATATTGTTAACTCCGCAGTTCGAACATTTCTCTCTTAGATTCTTAAACACTTTGTGCATGAGAGGTGTCCATTAAACTACATGAGGTGTAAATGTGTAATACATGAAGTGAATAAAATACTTTTATGCATTGGAGTACCTTAGATATTTCTATTTTTGTTTCCAATATGTCCTCTGTTGACGCAGGAGTCCTGGGGTAATCAATCATGCACTTGTCCGCGTCCTGTATTTCTATTTTTGTTGCCATCTTAGCACATTCAACAGCAATCCTCCCAGAATTCAATGGCACCAATCCTGATAGAGTAGGGTTCACCGGCAATCAAGAAGATGATGTCAATCTCTAAGAATATAATTGGGAAAGTAACAAATTACTTACTTAATTGATTTTATTTAATTTAGTTTCCATGTTAGTCTTTTAGTAGACATAATGATTTCTATTAGCATTTGAATATTCTTCCCTAATTTATTTCTACACTTTATTTCCTACTTTGTTTAGAAGTCTAATGTAGGGATGGTAATAATGGGGAGAGGCGGGGCCGAAGGATGGGATCTTCACCCTCATCCTACCCCGTATGATGGGGAAAGCTTCCTTACCTCATCCCTGTCCCCTGGGGCCCTGCCCCATCCCTTAAAATTCTATTTCATTTTAACTTGCCTCACAACTATTATAATTTTTTTAATAAACTCTGTTTCATTAATATAAATATATTTAAAATTACAACTAATTTTATCTTATCAAATCAAACTAATTTTTAGCAATAATTAAATAATATTATCAAAGTATTTAACAAGACAATATAACAACAAAAACAAAAAAAAACAAAAAAAACTGAATATTCATGCATTTAAATAAGCTAGTATTAATTTGTTTATTTAAATAGTAGAAATTTAGGATATGAAAAATTTATAATTATAGCTCTTATCAACACGAGGTTGGATGGAGATAGAGTGGGGTGAAGCTAAAATGTTTAAATCTATCCCCACCCCGCTCCATAGTCAGGGCTAAAATCCGGCCCCATTCCTATCCCACCACTTTTGTAGAGCGAGAAAAACCTATAAGGGGTGAAGCGAGTCAAGGCAGGGCAGGGCAAAAAACCTAGAAAATTTCCTTTAATTTATTTGTTACTTTGTTGACATAAAAAAATATTTTATTAAAGACAGTTTTGAAGCTTAAAATTTTATGGCAAAGACCATATATAGCTATAGGAGTGAGGTTGTTAATTAATTTAATAAATAAGATAAGATTTGCTCATATGAAATTTGTTACATGATAATTGTCTTTATCATTATGTCAAATACAAGCCTCTTATTCAATTATAAGAAATTTTATAAATTTGAGTTAACTAGAAAGGATCAATGTAATAATTCAAGAGAACACATCTTACTTCGGATCAATATCTCTCTAGTCACTCTTTTTTTTTTTTTTTTTTTTGGGATAAGTATCTCTAGCCACTAAATTACTAAAAGATGGTTTAAGCCCAAAAAAAAAAAAAAAAAGATGGTTCTACTTACAGGAAAAAATGTCTCTGGCTGCCAAGTCATCTTCCAAGACTATAAGTTGGAGTTGAGCTTTCCGAGGCAATATTGTCCTAGTCGCACTAGAAACCTACCGGTTTATTACTTTATTTACAGCATCATGTTGGTGATTTGAGCAAGCAATTTATAATGATAAAAAAAGGAGATTGTACAGTAAAGCCGGGTCCATAAGACTTGGATTTTGATTAAGCTAATATTCCATATTATTTGCCCGATGAGTGTCTCTCTCCGTCGCCTTTTGAAGTACATGGATTAAAACCTTTTTCTGTTCCAAAATAAAGTAAATAAACTAGAATCTTGCTTTAAAAAAGACAAAGAGGGAACATGTTAACTTAAATGAAAAAGAAAAGTGGATCTCAGTTAGTTAAACTAATAAAATCTTTGAAAGTTGTATAAGAGATCTGAAATTCAATCTCTGATTACACCAAAAATCGATTGGTATCTTAACTGATGACAAAAAGCACAATTATAAAAAACAAACGTCATAATTTAAAACTCTATCAAAAAATAAAATGAGAAAGGAAGAAACCTAGCAATTTATTTATACCGTCATTTTGGTGATTTGAGCAACTATTTATAATGATAGAGGAGATTGTGCAGTAAACCTGGGTCCATAAGACTTAGAGTTTAATTAAGCTAATATTCCATATAATTTGCCAGTATGAGTAGTCTCTCTCCATCGCCTTTTGAAGTACAAGAATTAAAACCTTTTTCTGTTCCTAAATAGTAAAAAGAAAAGAAAGGAACAAGAACCTTGCCTTAAAAAAGATAAAGAGGGAACGTGTTACATGTTTTTTTTTTTTTTTTTTTTTGTGGGGGGGGGGGGGGGGGGGGGGGGGGGGGGGGGAGGTGGAGGAAAGAAACATGTTAACTTAAACGAGAAATGAAGAACATCTTCTTCACAAAACAAAACGAAAAAAAGAAAGAAAAAAAGGAAGAGCACGTACATATCAATTGGGCATATTTTAAGTAGAGAATTGATACCTGGGAAATAAACACAGAATAGCTATATAAGTAGTGATGAGGCCAAATCAGGGCTGTTTTACTAAAATTTGAAGCCTAATGACAACTATAAGTCATATTTTTTATAGCTTCTCAAAAAAAAAAAGTCATATTTTTCATCATTAAATTTTTTATACTCATTAGAGTTTAAAAGATGACAAGTTTTTCTAAAAAATTATCTCACGAATATGCATGTGTCAAAGTTGATAGTTTTGTATACAATATATTTATAAATTATGACATACTCTAGTATTAAAATATTAAGGTTTATATATGTGTGTGTTTACGCATATGTGTGATGGTTTATCTTGACTATTAACTAATATATTAATACCATAATTCGGCCTCTCCAAACAAAAAATCCTAACTTCACCCATGTGTTTAGACAATTACTAGTCTAAGAAAATGAAAATGAGCAACTCTACAAACTTTTCCTTTCCTACAAACTATATAATTAACGTTGAACTCACAACATTAGTATATTCAAGTTCATAATTTATATATATATATATATATATATATATAAGCTGAAGCGTAGCATTTAGTGTTGCTACGCTCCTATTGAGCCACAATAACAATCACATTATCCATCAATTTTTAACATTCTATCTCTTTTTTTTAATTATCTTTTTTTCCTTATTAATTTCCCAACTTATAGTTATAATTTTTCAAACTTTTCCCCTCATTTTTACCTTTTCATCTACCCACGACTATCTACCTTAATATCACTTTTCCTCAATCCCTTCATCTTCCTTTATTTTTTATTTTTGCTTTTCTTATTCACCTTCTCTTACTATAAATTTACAATTTTCTTTTTCATTCTATTCATAGTTTTTTCACACACAAAATGTTATTTCTCTCTTTTTCTCTCTCTCATTTTCCACACACAAAATGTTGTTTCTCTTTTTTTTTCTCTCTCGCATTTCTTTTTTTCATTTTTCGTGGATTTTTAAAAAATATTTTTCATCCATCTCTACTTTAGGTTGATAAATTTTTGTATTATTTAGAACTCTACTTTGGGTTGATGTGATTAAGTTTTGTGTTTTTAAGTTGTTATCTTTTTTATTCTCTTTGACTTCATAGATGCTATCATATTGCATTATAAAAATAGTATATAAGAATATAATCTTATTTTATTATTACATAACATAACATGACTTGGATAATTTGGTGTTTATTACTATTTTTTTTTCTTCTCATATTATTTTATATAAATTTCTTATTATTTTCTCTCATGTTCTCTCTTGAAGAAGTGGTTATTCTCTTTCTCTTAATTTTTTATTCTTTCTTGCAACTCTACTTTATATTGATGAATCATTGTGATTTAAAACTCTATTTTGGTTCATATGTGTAAGGTTGAATTTATTCAATCATGTGTTGACTTTATTGCGTGCCAAATTTACTTGTATTTCAGCAATTAGATACCTTGTATTTAGGTGAGAATAATGTAAGGGTTGTGTGTAAGAAGAGTTTGAAGAATTCAAGTGTGTGAGCATTCAAGAGGTTTCTCGCGACTGGATCTCGCGAGTGACTCACGACTGGCAACTCGGCAAAATGCCACACGTGTGAAGCATGCAGGAAGCTAAAGGGTCACGACAGCTGGAGCACTACAGGAAAAAAATTGATAGTCTAGCCTGGTAGTTAACTCGCGACTCAAACTCGCAACTCATCCCACTCGCAAGACTGAGTCGCCAGAATGTCCTGTTTTGCAGAAAAATGACTTTTCACATTCCTCACGTACCCTACTATAAATACCCATATACCCATGAAATGTAGAGAGTTTTTAGAAAGAATTTTGAGAGAGAAGCCCTAGAGAAAATTCATCAATCTTAGACATTTGATTCTCCAAATTCCTCTACTTTCACCTTATCCATTGACATATCCTTGAGAGGCTCATTTGCCAAATTCTTATCTCACCATACCCATATTAGTGAGGAGATATTTTGGTGCTTGAGAAGCAGTTCGGAGATGACCAATTCATTTGGTTAATGCAATGGGCTTATTGCAGGATCCGGGAAGCTAAAGAAAACACGGTTATGCTTAACCTTGTTGGAGCAAGAAGCTTGGAGGGCTTAGGTGCATTGGGTAGATTTGGGGGTCTAAAAATTCATAAGTGTTTTATACACCAAGTGAACTTTCAATATGTTTTGGTGTTGTATTTTTTTAGTTTCCCATCACAAGTAGTCTCTCTCTTTACAATAAAATTTAGATAATAAAGTATACATATTTAGCGTAAATTTGAATATGAGGTTTGATTATATATCATGATAATCTCTTTTAAAAGAATGAATAATTTATTTAAATAAAAATTATACATACATACATACATACATATGTATATATTTATTTATTTTGCTTAAATGTATAATCAATATCATGCAATTCATTTTAAAATAACGACATTAAAACAAATGAATAACTGTCCTAACTATTACATTTGTATATTCATAGCCTTTATGTATAGAACAACTTTCAATTAAATTTAGTCATACCGAAATGGATTGAAATAGCTACATTAATGTGGCTCAACAAAAGAGTAGTAACAATAAATGCTATGCATAAGATTTTAGATATTACAAGTTTGAGATTTAAAAAAAAAAAAAAAGGATATAGATTAAAAACGTCTTTTTCTCATTATCTAAATGTACAAAAATAAATCGAAGTAGACCAAAGTGATCTAAATGAACCAAATTGGACCAAATGAAACAAAGTGAACCAAATGGAGAGAATATGACCGAATGGACTGAATAGGAACAGGGTGGACCAAATAAGACTAAAATGGACAAAATGGACCCAACAGGCCCAAAGTGAACGGAATAAGACCGAAGTGGTCGGAATAGGACCGAAGTAGACTGAATAAGAGCATTTGTGTAATGAATAGGACTAAAGTGGACAGAAGTGACCGAATAGAACTAAAGTTGACAAAATGGACCGAATATGACCAAATTAGATTGAATGGCCCAAATAGGACTAAAGTTGATCAAAGTGGACAAAATGGACCGAATAGGACCAAAGTGGATAAAATGGACAGAATAGGACCGAAGTGGACTAAATAGAACCAGTGTGGACTGAATACGGCCAATGTGGACTAAATGGACCGAATAGGGTGGGCCAACGTGTATTAAATGGACCGAATTAGGCCGAAGTTGATAGAATAAGACCGAATGGGTAGAATTGGATAGAATAGAAACAAATTCGATCGAAAAGGACAAGATGGATAGAATAAAACTAATGTGGACCGAATAAGACTTCTAAATATTTATCATTTTTAGGGCTAATATGTCCAATTTCTAATGTCTATTTTAGTATTTTTCTTTGTATTTTGTAACTCAAAAATAAAAAATAAACCAAATTGGGCCAAATAGAAATTGTTTAATTTATAGGGAGAACAAATTATTTTCAAAAAAATTTCTCAAAAAACTATACATTATATTACAATATAAAATAATTATTTATTTCCATGCATTACATAGGTATGCGAATAGTGATAATAAAAAATAAAGCATTTACACAAATTGAACTCCCAACCAAAAATTGTACTCCAACAACTTAATTAAGAGGGTATAACATTTAATTCCCTTAGATATTTGTTTTACTTTATCGAAATAGAACACACAAACAAATACAAGTCCAGCATCAATCTTATTGGAGAAAGTGTAAATGAGTTTATCAATGAATCAATAACCTTAACATCAAACTCTGGAAGAAAGATAGGAATATTGGAAATTGTGACCGGAAAATCACAATTTTTTAGTTTAAATCTCGTGTGTATTTGTATGTGTGTTCCTTTTTGTGTGCCAGTATGCATGTAATAGATATTTCTCTATTATAAATACTAGTTAATCTTCCAAATGAAGCCAGTATCTACGTTGTGGCACCTTCTTCAAGTTAGCCCACAGCAAATGAAGGTACAGCGGAAACTGCGTAATGACAAAGAATGTTATAAGCGACAAGCAGGTCACCAGATACAAGGAAGCTGCACTATTCCGTTGGTCACTGAAGATGAAAAAATGTCCGCTGGAAAAAGATATCAAAGTCGTAACTATAGACACGTAGAACGCTGTTAGGCCGACCAAAAGCTTTAATAGTAAGGTGTGGTGAAAATCTTTTTTTCTGTAACCCGATGTGAGAATTGAAAGGAACATGACCACAGCTATGAGTGAAGTGCAGAAAGAGACGAAGGATGAGACGGCCAAAACTTTAGATGCCTTGTTGTTTTTGTTTACTTCTTTGACACCATCAGGCACTGTGGTTGATGCAGTAAAGGTGATCGTGACAAAGAGACCTGCTACGACTGAGCATGCATTGCATGTACTAGTTAGCCACTCACCACCCATTTTAACAAGATCCTTGTGTTTTTGGGTGAAGACCTCCTCTGGGGTTTCTCCATTCTTGTTGAGGAGAGGAAGGCCTGAGCTTCTTTGCATTGAGTTCTTTATATACTGCATTCCAAGAAAAAAAAAATGACGTGGTTATTCCTTCGCCACATCTATCATTGTATACTGAAACTAAGCCCAGGCATGCTACAAAGTACAAACTACAAACTAAGGAAATAGTTTGTATTATCTTCCTCATGATATTCTATAGACCTAGTTAACACCTAGCAAGCCAAACCCATAAAACATATTATTTATTAAGGGGCCTTGGAATCAATGATCAAGCAAAAGTTCTCTTTAGCATGGCTGTTTTGGGCTATGCATACCTCATACCACTTGATTTCCCATTGCATTTGTGATGCGGCTCCTGGAACTGGCCAAATAAAATCTGCTTCCGCTGCAAGATGCAATGCACTATTTCCATCACAATCCACTTCACTAAATATACTGTCTTTCAATGTATTTTTTTTCCTGAGTGAGTGTAGGAGTTCATATACACAAGGTTGCTTATGTTTAACTGTCAATAGCACTATGTTCTTCCGGTCTCTATCCACGTCATACATAGCTATAGGGTTCAAGGATTTTCTCAACCATTTCAGTAATTCCATTCTTCGCTGCAATTAGTATTGTCGTTGCTGGTTGATCAATGTGATCCTTTTTCCTTTCTTTATCTGTCATTGCAGAAAACAACAAATTTTACTTCAAATTCAATTTTAAACTATATCATTTTTTCTTTGCAACATCTTTATTTTTTTTTTCAAGAAAAGTACATAAATTTCTCTGAATGTTTTGTGTTGGTAAAAATCAAAGCTTGAACTTCTTGTTTTTGTTGGAGAACAACCTTGACATATAGATATATACATTGAACATATTTTTCTAGAAATATACTTAATATTATACATTTACAAAAACAATTTAATTCATGTATGAGTGTTATGAGTGATACATGCAGCAATTAATTACGAAGGTGCTAGTCCTAGATGTTACAACTCTGGCTAGCTTATAAATACCCATGTAATCTACTCACTTCGGGCAAACCAAAATTTGATCTAGATGTTCTTGTGTGCTTCCAAAACATTCTTGACTATTCTAGAGTATTTCCTATTTTTGGTCTAGGGACATGTGTGCCTTCAAATATCTATAGGAAGCAGAATCCATTATATGAAAAAGGAGAAAGCCTTTTAGAGTCTTACTAATAAGAATCGTATATTGCTTGGAACTCGCGACCTAGTTGTGGTTGCAGCTAGCTCAAAGATAGAATTCCAGCTATTAACCTTACTTTCAGCCAGCCCAGTTTTGTTTATCTGAACGCATTCCAATCTACTCCAAAAACGTGAGAAAAAACCCTAGGAGAGCAGATTGTGAATACATAAAGCAAAAATACTCATTGTTCCTTTAAGAGAGGAAAACCCATGCATTCCCTTAAAAGAACCCCATTGTTTTCTCTTTTCTCTCTCTCACCATTTCATATCTTGATTCTTGAGAGATTTACCATCACTACCATATTACCTTTAGAGTGATATTCCTAAGTGATTGATGTTGGAAACCAAAGAAGAAGCTTCACCACAAATCCAAGAGGTGTCTTGGCGACTTATTGTTGGTTGCTTAACATGTTTTCTTTGATATTAGATGAAGAAAGGACTCTAAGAAATCAGTTGCTAGCTAAAGTTTGGAAAGCCCAAGTATATAGGATAGCTTAGACTTGAAGTGTTTTTGTAATAATTATGAATTGCAACTATTCATACTAGCGGAGATTCAATGAAGAGATTTTTCAAGTTTTTTACTAGGGTTATGGTTTCCTCTTTGATAACATGTTCAGTGTTATCCTTGATTTGCTCATTTTATATTCAATTATTATTATTTGAATATGCCTTTTATTGAAATTTTTTAATTATTTATATTGGGTATTAATAGGTAGTATTGGATTAAAATTGATTTAGTTCATAAAAATTGGTTATTGGTGTATAAATATTTGCTAGGGTATTAATAGAAATCTTTCACAATCAGTAACATTATTTAACCAAAAAAAAAAATCTTGATCTAAAATATTTAAAGGATACTAGTTATGGCCAATGTTCTTTAAAATATATTCCAGAATTCATAAAATGACTTGATGAAAGAAACTATTTTGCATCATTTAAAGACTAATTTAATGTAAATATTTTTGTTAATAAGAGAACATAATGTAAAAAACAGATTTTATGTATAACTATTTAGATCACAAGAAAATAATAATTCAAATTCAATCAAAAAGACAAACAATGAAGGTGGAATTATCCAGAAAAATAAATAAAAAAATAAAAGAGGGGCTAGAATAGAATTAGATGATTACCTTGTAAAAATTGATAAATTGAAGCATTGTCCAGCAAATTGTTCATGATCAGAACAGACCATGTGTGCCTCACCTTCATCATCCTTAACTTCCTTACCGTCTCCGAAGGTGCTAAAATTATACCACCAATATGTGAGCAAGGAAATATACAAAGGAAACAGAACTGAAAATGGTAGACGACGAGTGAGTACCAAATATAAATAGCACTGCCTTCAAGACAAGTTTCATAAACAAAATGCACATAAACAAAAAGCATGTTCTGCAATTAGGTGGATGTTCTCCATTGGATAATCCCTGTGAATTTGATGGATCCTCTATATAAATTACCCTTCCTGGGCATCTTAATCCTGAAAATTAAAAAGATCTCAGTCATATACCATATCTCAAATGAAAGTTTTACTAATCGTTCAGTACATATATACATAGACATATACAAAGACAACAAAACAGATAAAACACGGTATAAGTCGGAATACCACAAATAGATGATACTGCCTCATATACAATTTTTACAAACTCAAAGCAGGTTCTGCAATTAGGTGCATGGAAGCTGTACTGGAGCTCCGTTTATTCATTGTGTTTGACCAATAACAATAGAAGCTCAAGTCATGACACCATTTTTTTTTTTTTTTTTGGTTTCATTGTGTGTGTTAACATTTCTACCTCCATGGGTAACTTGTAGTCTTTCAAGGTTCTGTTCATCTGCTGCTGTTTGACAAGTTTTTTCCCGAGCTTGCCGAATTAGTTCCTGGTCGTTTGTTATGGCAAATGCTGAAATGAAAGCAGCTAATTAGTTACAAAGCACGTTGTAAATGATGTTTTTTTTTTCATGCTACAAGATGAAGAAGTAAGATCAGGTCATACCACATGGAAACAAAGCATATATAATATATCTCCCTAGTTACTCTTATTGGCTTATTGCACTATTATTTGGGTTGAACACAGTGATCAAAACGACACCGCAGCGTGCAGCACGGCAACTAAATGAGAGACTTGCCAAAACGATATGTCGTCTAAATACATAAAGCCTCAATCATTTTAAGAGACGCGCACAAGAGATACCAACAGAGCCCAGATCTACTGAAACTATGTGCATTGCCTTATAGATTTTCACGAGATCATCCTATTGCATTAATCACATTTGTATTGAGAACCTAACGTTCCATAAAATCGGTGACTTGATGTTTTTTACTTGAGATATACTATCAATCTAAAAATTATACATAGTTTACTTACAGTGATAGATGATATTTTCAAACCATCGAAGATTGCTGCCACTTTTGAATGCAGAAGGCTTACTTGCAAGGAGATGGAGAGGGGTCATACCTTTCTTATCACCAAGGTTTGCAAGGTCTTTATGCAGGTGAAGTATTATTAAGGCCAATTCTGCCAAGCACAATAACAAAATGTGACCAAATAATTAATTCTAGCGTATCTAACAGACTACCAATTCTCATTAACTGTTTTGTTACATTTATTTACTATCATTGTGTCATAAATTATTAAACAGATTAGTAATAGTAATCCACTTCCATATATAACTCACCATAGTGTTCTTCAGCGATGGCACAATGGAGAATAGTGTCACCATTTTTCCTTGTACAGTAATTGGAGTGTTCTCCTCCGGGGTGGCATTTAAAATGGAGGTAAAGGAAAACATCTATGTGACCGTGAAGTGCTGCTAAGAAGAGAGGGGTCTCGCCTTCGTCGTTATGAACACTTAGCAACGTTGCTGATTCTGCTCTATCAAATTCAATGATGCTACGACATATCTCCTTGCTCCCCACTTCTGCTGCATAGTGAAGAGGAGTACTTCCTGCATTGTTTTTCCTTTTTGAAGAAACTTTAGCCAAAAGACTTCCCGGCGGGCGTAATTGTTGTAGAAGTTGTTCAAAAATCATTTCTTGTTTATGGTACGCTGCCATGTGGAGTACCGTGCCCCCCATCTTGGTGATCGGGACATTCAAAAGCCAGTTTTCTCGACATATGCTAAGGACTATATCCCAACGACCAATGGCTGCACTTTGAGGCAATCTTGCAATGTCAAGGTTGGGATAGGATGGTTGAGCTTGAACAGCATCCATCTAATTGGAACAATATTGAAGATATATGACCGGACAGAATTAGGATTAGGCTTGTGGAAGAAGTTTTCAACAATAGATTTTATTATTTGTTATGTTGTTCGATGTCTCAAAGCCCATGCACCTACTTTTATTTACCTAGAAGAAAAAAAAAAATTAAAAAAACACTAACAGAAATATATATACTACAAAATATGAAAATTATTAGTTTGTTTTATAAATAAATATTCTATTACACGAAATGCATGACTGTAGGTCATTTTTATTAGTAATCTGACTATTCATAATTTTTTTTTTTTTTTTTTTGCCTATAACAATAAAATTATTGCATTTTAATGTTAATATTTCATGAAATAGTTGAATATTAAGGGCACTTAATGTTCAAATTATTAAGAAAAATGGAGGTAAGACCAGTATAAAACCGTAATCAAATATAAATGGGCAAAATAAAAACAATTCTAAACTCTAAGGGTTAAAAGTATACTTTTGTCAATGAAATTATAATCCCTAATAATTCCCATGAGAGATCCTCCTTGCTTGAATTACATATAGATAGTTTCTCAAAAAAAAAAAATAAATAAATAAAAATAAAAATAAAAAAAGGAAATACGTATAGATAAATTGAATATAAGTCATTGTATCAAACCCAAAAAAAAAATGTTATGCAATTCATTAACAAATTAATTACTGGAGATATTTGGAATGTCAAAAACAACACTTAATAAAACATTTATAATGTCACAGATGAAAAGAAATTAGGAAAATTATTTGGTCTTTTAGAGTACAAAGAAGTTATACTCTCTCTACCCATATAAATAGTGGATCTTGCCATAAATTTTATTAGTGTACCATATTATTATGTGAAAGGATGGAGTGCTACATTGTTGTATTTCCTATGTACTAAATAATTACTCAAAAAAATAAAACAATATTTAAATCATTGAATCGACATTAAATTAATTAAATTGAAGCAATCACTTGCTTCAATGAAATGGTGATTTCAGATTAGTGTGGCATCTATGATGAAATTATTCAATGAACATAGTGTATTACAAAAAAAAGTAATCTTTTTTGGAAATTAATTCATTTCATGATTTAGACTAAATATTACAAATCTAAAAAGTATGTCTAATACCACATATTCATGTCACATAATATTAGGTCTCCGAGGTGGTTCTTGTACTTGAAACCCATCCTTATGAAGAGAGATGAAGTGTCATACACAGGGTGTATGAAATAATCTTTTTACCTCAGGGATATCCTGTATTTCCATATTTGATTCCATTTTAGCATATCCAACGGTAATCCTACAAAAATTCAGTGGCAAGAATAATGACAAATTGAGGTCCAACAGAAATCGAGAATAAAATGTCAATATTTGGTGAAGAAAGCAACAGATACCTCCTTAATTAATTTAAATTTATTTAGTTTCCAAATTAGTCTTTTAGTTGAGTTAAGAATTCTAGTTGATTTTGAATTTTAGATTTACTTTCTTTCCTAGCTTATCTCTATTTTTATTATTTCCTAGTTTATTTAGAAATCCTAAATTATTTTTTTGTAGAAACATTTATAAACCCTAATTTAGTCAGAAGTCTAAAAGGTAAGTGAGGTTTTATTATAAAAACGATGTAGAGGGATGATCGATTATGGAGAACAATCAGCATTTGTATACGTATTATACTGAAAATTTTGGTGGATTTTCTCAAAAGTGGTTCTAATACTCTTTTGTTTTCTTCTCTTCATCTTAATCATGGTTTGATAAACCATAGATCAAAGTTAAGTCATATTAATGACTCTAATATCACATTGTTTTCCCATGCACCATTAACAAGTAGTCCTGGGCCTTAGCACGTACCCTGCATCATTTAGCAGACAGAATCTACAGTACAAGCATCTGAAACTTAAGAAGATTTTATGCTTTTGAAAAAGTTGTACCCTAACTTATATCTACTGGAACCTATATGATCATCATCTTGGGTTGATCAGTTGGATATATAAATAAATACTACAGTACAAATTGAAAATCTTGGGTACTTCGGGTCTGCTAATTATATAAATATCACACACTCACTTATCGCAATATGATAATAAACCGATCGAAAAAGACAAAATCTGGAACACTTTCTTTATCTGTTAAATTTTTGACTTAAAAATATAGAAGTTATGAAATTTAAAATTTTATAGCAAATAGCATAGGACTAGTGACGATGGTGCCAATTCAATAATTATATTATTATCTAATAGATAGAACCTATGATATTTATTACATAATTATTCTTTATTATCGGATTGAGAGACACACATATAGCATCAATTTAATCATTTGATATTGCACATATTACCGAAAAATAGTTCTACTTACTAGGAAAAATGTCACCGGCCGTCAAGTCGGCTTCCAAGACTATATGTTGGTGGTGAGCTAGCTTTCTGATGCAATATTGTCCAAGGCTCACGGAAACCTACCAGTTTATTTATAGCATCATGTTGGTTATTCATTCGCCGGGTTAATTAGCTAAAGATATTAAAGGAGATTTTACAGTGAAACGGGGCCCATCATAAGACTTGGGAGTGTCTTTTTTCTTTTTCTTTTTCTTTTTTCTTTTCTTTTTAAAAAGAAACAAACACATGCAAAAAAAAAAAAAAAAGAGAATATTATTCTCACATAAAAACAGACTACAAACTTTACTCAAAAAAGAAATAATTGTCTCATCATTTTTTAAAAGTTACCATAAAACTTGGAATTTAATTAAGCTAATATTTCATATCATTAATAAGTAATATGTCTCTGATCTTGTCCTCGTCTTTTGTGCAGAACCTCACGTTAAAAAAGAGGACTTAAAGAACCCAGAACCTCACCTTAAAAAGAGAGAAAGAGGAAGCATGTAAATTTTTTAATAGAAAGGGAACATGTTAACTTAAAAAATTTGATTAAAATACCTACAATTGATATAACTTAAAGAATTTGATTCTTCTAAAAAAGAAAAGGTAAATAATTTGATACTTAAGAAATAAACACGTGACAACTACAGTAATAAAGGAGTCAAGAGTTTACCTTTCGGGCCAATTCAGAACTGAATCAATGTAACTTGCAGTGTAAGAGCATCTGCATTGGGCTTGTTATATGCCAAATGCAAGACACATTTGGTATACAAGTCCAAAAAAAGGCCAGCAACTGAAAGGCTATATCCTAAAAAGTTAAATTTTTTTGAGATTCAGCTACAGTACCATCTCAAATGTAAGATGGTATTGTAGCTGTATGGGATAAATAAAAATAATTTTTTAATGCATGAGGTGTGACTTTTAACCCGGGAATTTCTCTCTCCTCTCTCATTATTTCCCCTCTTTTCTCTGTCTTCGTTCTCTCTTTCTCCTCTGCTCTGTGCTCTCTTCAGACCCAAACTCTCTCCGATGCCCCTCTGTCTCTCTCTCCGATGACCGTCTCTCTCCGATGATGATTCCGACGAGCATCAGTTCTCCGATCCCTTCACCGATTCACAGGCACTCATAAATCCAACAATCTACATACCCATTTCACTTTTCACTCCATTACCGATTCACTCATCTCAAGGGTTTGTGGGTTTGGATTAAGATTTTGTTTGCAAAATCTCTTCAGCTCCGTCGGTCTCTCAAATCAAATCAAAATCAAAATCAAAGCAATTTACTAGGTGGGTTTTGATCAATGTATTTCAGTTTTTGTGTTTATGTTTCTTTTCTCTTTCTGCAAGAAAATTTGTGTTTGCTTCAGAAATAATAAAGCAAACCGCATTCTGTACCATATTAGGCTTTTGGATGTGTAATTGTATCTTTAGGTTATGAAATTGATTGAATATATCACTTGTATTGGCTCTTGAATCTGAAAATATTTGGTAGTTGTGATTATCTAAATTTTATTTTTGTTCTGGGCATGTCTCCATAGCAACTATGGGCACACACTGAAGCTGCCTACAGTGGCATTGTTTCCCTTAAGCTTGTTACTTTGTCCTTTATAATTAGTTCCTTGCGCTGTTCCTACACTAGTGTCAAGCTATCAGCAGTGTTATGAAAACGCCCCTAGGAGCTATAAATGAAAGATGTTTAGTTTTCAATTTTTTATTAAATGTACGTAAAAACAGGTAAAATAATTAAACAAAAAAAGAAAAAGAAAAAAAAAAAAATAATCTCTCACATTGCTGTCATCAGCATCACATGAACATCAAGCGTTCGCCTCTCTTTTCAACTGCCTCCCATTCCAAGTACAAACCGCCCAACACATACGTGTCCATGCCTGTTTCGCCAAGCAGTGAAAATTTGCTACCGACTAGTTAAAATTGTGAGATAAAAAAAGTGGTTTTAAGCAGCTAAGCCAAGCCGTACTGGACTTGTTTCTCTCCCAAAAGTCTCCTTGTCCCCTAAGAGCATCTGCATTTGTGAAACTTGAATGTATTGCTACATTTTCATTTGAGATTATATTGTGAAGGTCTCTATTGTGAAGTTTGGGTATTTTGCATATTAGGCTGTATGAATATATGTGTGAATTCAGCTGCACAATTGCTTTATTGTTATTGCAGTAAGTAACAAATAGTTCATACTTCATAAATTATTGAACTAGCTGGTTGTGTCCACCTTTTGTGACCTTGGTTAAAATTGGTGACCCACTGACCCTAATTACTAGCAGTTTTCTACTAATTGCTATGCAATTTTCAGTTTGCACTAATAGTATCATAATTATTTCTATAGGATAAAGGATTTGATGAGGCAAAGCCAATACTTGAAACTTTGAAAAGTAAAGGTGCTTCTTCAGTTGGGCCTGCAGGCTTTTGCTAGGGTGGTGAGTTTTTCTCTATCAGTTCTTTTTTGCTTTCTTTGTGAGTATCTTTATACAACATCTCATGTCTTGGAAAAAGTGAAACTACTGGTTTTGGGAGGAAACTAGACAATTGCATAATGCAAAGTTAGGGATCCTACTTCGAATTTCTACCGGATCATTTTATCTAGCTGGAGGCCATACCCACATCTCTCTTTTATCACACACTAGATACCATCAATCTGTCCATACTTTAGCTTATACTTTAGCTTGCAGTGAACTTGCTGAATCATACAAGACCCTATGGCCATATTTCGAATATAGTGGTCCAGCAGGGTGCCATTGATCATGCTAGAGATAAATTGAATTCCCTTTCCTTACTTTAGACTGTCAATAAAAGTTGAGCGATGCTCTTTAGCTGAAAAATATTCTTTCAAGTTTCAACCCCATGTACTATGCAGTAGAATAAGTTAAAACCCAAAATGTACTTGATCATTGCTACTACTCATTTCATAGCTGACTATTGGTAACTCCAACTAACATGTACCTAATTCCTATAGTTAGCCAGGATGATAAAATTAATAACACAACAGCCGATTTTTGTCCTTTTTTAAGTTTTTCAATTGTCCTCGTTTAGATAAATTCTATTACTTAGGGGACTCGTATATAAATTTTGTTCATTTCTTGAGTTTTTAAAAATATTTTACCTTGTTGAGGTTAAGATTTTTAGTGATCCCAATATATAGTGGTTAGTCTCTCTCTCTTCATTTTCTGCTTGGACACAATTGCTTGTCGTTTTTGTTTTAGCTCTATTGAAAGAGTTGAAAGAGATTAACCCAAGAAAGTAACAGCCTTTACTCAGCTGAGCCTAATATATCAATTTTTTTTTTCATTGTGCATAAGGTTTTCTTTTTCTTTAACTCAGTTTTATTAGAAATTAAAAAGAGGGTATTGAAATTTTACAGCTTTTTGGTTTGTCTTGTACTTTATCTGGGTTTAATTTAATTTTAATTTTAATTTTAATTTTTAATTTTGATACAATGTGAGTATTGGTAAAGATTCAGACAAAATGGGCTTTTTGCAATGGTACCGAATTCCAGTGTTTAGTTTATTCTGTCCGTTGATTTTCCTGACTGGGATAGTTGTTGAAGTGTGACAAAGCACTACATGTTTTATGCTGTTGGATTTTCATAAATTATGTCATACACAGCTAATCTTATTTTTTTGAAGGGGTTAAGTACAGCTAATCTTTTATTTAAATAGAGGTTTCTGGTATTTCATTGATGGTGACTTTTTAAAGAAGACTCTCTCTCTCTCTCTAACACAGTCAGACTTGCTGCTGTTGTTACAATTTCAAACATAATGTGACATTCTCCTTTAACAATGTAAAGCAAAGTTAGCAATGTGACATTAGCATCTTTAACTATGTGACATTCTCCATTAACAATGTAAAAAGCAAAGCTATGCAATTACACACGTCATGGCTTCAAATTGTTGGAGCTTAGCAAAAGCATGTGTCAAATGTTCCTCATCTCCACAAATTGTTTTTTTCTACCAGAAAAAGGATCTTTAACATATTCATCGACTTTTTGAAATATGGTTGACATTCACAGGACCACATTTCTTACACCATCATTCATCGCTTTGTCATCCCAATAGCATATTTTCTTTGTGGTTCAAAAGGACTCCGTAGAAAAATGAAACCTGTAATTGCTTTAGGACCATTAATATCACCTTGCTGAAAGAATGTTGGACAGTGGCTTATTATCTTCTAAAAGTAAAGACACCTTTTACCATTATGTTGCGCTTACTTTTCATGCAGATTGTTGCTTTAATATACAAATTTTAAATAGAATACTCACTTGAGTCTAGAAGATAATTTCTAGCACCTTCTCTGTTCAGAGAGATATGCTTGCTTGGATAACTATGATTTGCTTTTACCAAAAAGATATGAAATTAATCAGTAGCTAAAACCATCATTATAAGAGACATATTGCATGTTTATGGTGTGACAATTAACCACTCACTTACATGCCTCGTGTCATAGATTTCCCTTGAATTCATTTTTTGGTCCTTGCAATTTTCACATACTGCCAAAAGTTTAATCATTATCCTCTTTTTCCTGATTTGTTGTGATTTCAGAATTATTGATAATTTTGCAATAAGAATAGAATACATTTTAGAGGGTTGACTCCAAGTAAGGTCAATACAAAAGCAATGAACAAGTAAGGTCAGGCAAGCATGTTCCTACAGGAACAGAACCCTGTTATTCAATTAAGTTAAGCTCGTGGCTGACTTGGGTATTTCTTTTCCTTCCTTTTGCTTTCCCTGTATCTTTATGTGTTTTTTAGATCAGAAACTCTAGAAATGCAGAGTAACATGCTTCACCCCACGTTATAAAAGATGCAGTTGCACGTGAATATTACAACTCACCTAAATGATATATAGAAGATTAAATGCATGCAATATCCGATGCTATGTTCAAAATCTTTTACAATATTAAATACTGTGTACATAGAGAAGACAGTTTGATGGTATGGACGGTTGATTAATCGCATCACATGGTCCAATACCATCCAAATGTATTCATTATTACTTTGAGTAGTAGATGGCTTTTGGATGAGATATTAATGATAGTAAATACAAGTTAGTAATCATTTACTCTTAATGTATAAGAAAGCCTCTGTGAATTTATATTAATTCTCTAATAAGATGGTGGGAGACACTATAGACTATAGACAGCTCTTAACTTGGATCCAACTTCACCGTCTTTTATTTATACTTTAATTGTTTCGATTGAGGGGGAAGGGGAATAGAGTAGAGTAGAGTACATTTAGTCCAACTTCACCGTCTTTTATTTATACTTCACCGTCAATCCCATTCTATAATGTAATCTTTGCTTGCTTTGCAATAATTGTGATAATTTCCTAACACTATTGTCTTCAAGGTTGTTTCTATGGGTCGCTCTAGGCTTCGCAAATTGCTTCTTGACGACTCAGACGAGGATGAGATAATGAGGCGAGTTCTTAAGGGTTCAACATCACAACGTAAACGTCGTCGGTATATTGAACGTGATCGTTTGGCAGGCCATAAAAGACTTTATCTCGACTACTTTGCGGACACACCAGTATATCCTCCTAATTTATTTCGGAGGAGATTTCGGATGAGTCGGTCTCTTTTTCTCCGTATTCAATCCGCAGTGGAAACTTATGAACCTTACATTAATATTTGACAGGATGCATCTATAAATATGTATGTGGATTTTACATTAATATTTGACAGGTTTGATGGAATGTATATGTATGTGGATTTTTAAAGTTGGCAAATTTGAGTACATTGATATTTGGCAGGTTCTTTCTTACAAAAAAAAAAAAAAAAAAATGGCAGGTTGTTGAAATAGTTGGAAAGAAATTGAAAAAAAAATTTGGCAGGTTGTTGAAATAGTTGGAAAGAAATTGAAAAGAAAAAAAATTTGGCAAGTTGTTGAGGATATTCTAGCCGTGAGTTGGAATAGATGAATTTGAAAAAGTAGAATAGTTGAATTTGAAACAAAAAAATTATGGTTAGAAAAGTAATAATAAAGAAAGATTAAAAAAATAATATTTTAATAAAAGGATGAGATATAGAGTTTTGGGATGTTGGGTGTATTGTAAAATGGTATGGTATAATTGATAAAGTAGCTTTTTGAGATGGTAAAATAAGATGAGATATAGCATCTGGATGTGGATGCTCTAAGGCTATAACTTTAACCTTTTCTTTTAATTAAATAACATTTATTTTACTTTACATATTTTGGTTTTTTTATTTAAATTGAAAATCTATTCTTCTTGCTTTTTTTTTTTTAAATTAAACTTTTCTATTTAGATTTTGCTAACATTTCATTTTCTAATGATAATTACATAATGTAACTAAATAACTTTCTTCTTGTTAAATAATTGAGCTTAAGTTGGATTTTATAAATTTTAATTTTGCAAACTCCTTCATGAAAAAACAACTATAACAAATTTGAAAAGAAATCCAATCTTTTTCAAATTATTTTTATCCAAAAGATAACTAAGTCAAAAATAATAGTTTAACTTTTTTTTCAAATTAAAGTAAGTTCTTAGGGGACATAGTAAAACAAAAAGAAATAATAATTGTAGGGTCAGATTTTGTAGCCCAAGTCCAAAAGGTTCGGATTATGAGCTCAATGAATCCAAAACAATGAATTTGTAGAGAGTGGGTGAAAGTGCTGGACTGGTTATGGATTTAACAATAGTTAACCATGGTTTTAGGGGATGTATTAACGTAAAAACACTTGAAAATTCAACAAATGGATGTCCGAAGAGGTGTATTATTGAATGAAATATGATTACAACTCTTAGAGCTACAGTAAAGTTACTCTCTTCCGTTTCTTTCTTTTCTTTCGATCCACTTTTATCAGAGGCCTCTCCTCTTTATATAGCACTCTCTCCCATCATCTTCATCGTCTACTTGTTCTTCATCTAAGCCTCCACTTAAGTACATGTCCCATCAAGTATCTTCTTTAACTTTCTGTGGGTGGTGGTAGTTGTAATTATACTGTTCAGGGGTCTTCTCCACATTAATGCGGTCAGAAAAGTAGCTGCAGCGCATTTAATGTGGTGATTGCAGCTTGTCTTCTAGATATTTTTCCATTCCTATCATCTTTATACGTGCCTGAAGCCTATCCTTATCATTGAAATCGTTAGAAAGATTATTTAAACCTCCCAGGTATCTGTTTGACCAAGGCTCCTTGTATCCGAGGAGAATGACCTCTTCAGACCAATGGTAATCTCTTCAGACTATACTCCTCGTTCATTGCCAGGTATATTTCTTCCACATGGACTCCTTTTTAAAAATTCTTTTCTCTTCGGATGCACAGTAATCTTCAAATAGGGCCCCAGGCCCAATATACAAGGTTGGGCGTTTACTCCCCCACAATAGCCCCTCAAAATGTTAATTTTTCCCTCGCATCCGAGGAGAAAAAATAGGATTTTGACTTGTCACGAAATAAAGACTCAAAACACAAATATCTGGACTTACACGTGTGTGGGCATAGATGCAAGCGCTTCATCATTGCTGCTGTCGTTTCAGTATTCCCAAAGCGCTATTAATTACTCCAGGCGGCGTTTTGTCTCTGGTATCCAACGGTGGACTATTGATCCAACGGACGTGGTTCTTCCTTAGAATTTGGGCGGGATGACTCCTGCCTTTTCATCTGTCCCCGTATATAAAGCCTCAGAGGAGGTTATTTCTTCTTTACTTTGCAAACGCTCAGATTACCCAGCGAACTCAAGCACTCGAATCCACCAAGCTCTTCCAAACATCAGTCCTAGTTTTTCCCAGAGTCTGTAAGAATCTTTCTGTGAGTTCGAAGATCATTCTCCGATTTAGTTTGCGTAAGTTTCAACATTTCTAAACCCTTTATCCTCTTCTCGGCCAACGTTCTCGGTCTTCAAACTCTTATCTCTCAATTACTGCTCCATTCCTTTCTCTAGTTAACCAAAAATGGGTAGATTTCAGTATCTTGTCAATAGTCCCGCTTTAATAGAGGAATTTAAAGGGACATACAACATACCGCCGAGAGTAAACTTGAGGTACTGTCCCCCAGAAAAGATACTAACTGATCGAAGAGAGGGAGAGGTCGTAATCCTTATGATAGCCTTCATAGAAGGAGGGATGACTCTCCCTATGGGTTCTAGTACTCAAAGTTATCTTCGTAATCATAGGCTATCTCCTAATCAATGCGCACCCAATGTCTTTAGGATCTTAGGAGCGGTTGACGCCTTGAATCGTCATTTAGGACTCAGACTCACCTGGCTTGACGTAGTACACATGTACGAATGTCATAGCCAAAAGGGAGCGGGATATTATCTCAAATCCCGATCCGACACTGTTCGGCTTCTCTCATGCCTTCCCAAGTCTAACAAGGGGATGAAAGACGACTATCTGATCGTCTCAGACGCGTGGCATGACGGTCTCCATTGCCCAACCCAACCAGGAGAGCCAGGTGGGACCTCCTAGATTTAGGTTTACTAACTGTAGATTTAGGATCTCCGTTGTTTAACACTCTTCTCTTCTCTTTGTATAATTATTTTCGAGTTTCTGACTAAGTTCTATTGTGATGTTAGCAGATAAAGGTCACGTTTCTCCTCAGCTCAGTCTCACTAACGTTGCCGCTCTCAATTACTTATTGCGATCAGAAATTTTTGTAAGTGAAGACGGGCAACTCCGGTCGGTTCCTCTTATTCTCGGTTACAAGCCAAAACCGACCAATTTTCAGCCGGTCGACAATGCGATAACATAGGGAGACTATCGCATCAACCGCATAGACGTTGCTTGGAAAGACTTTTTAGCTCCTTTTGACCTTGCCCCCGTGCCACATCCAAGTCCACAAGGTGTGCCTCTACTTGTCCAACCAGTTCAGCAGGTTCCTTTTGAACTAGTTGCGGCAGAGGAGAGAGTCGATTCCTCGGCCTCTTCACTTAAGGAACAGATTGATAAGTTTAAATTTGAAGAAGAGGCTTCAGGAGGAGTCCAGGTGATACAAGTTTCGGACGCCGAGGAGGAGATTGACAGGCAATCTAGTGTTCGCCCTCCTGTTTTGATAGCTGCTCTTTCAGAAGACTCTTCGGAAGAAGAAGACATGGCAAGTCTGAAGGAATTGATGAAGAACAGAAGTAAAAAAGCTGGGCCCAAAGAGACTGGTACGTCTCAACCAGTGATTAGTCTTCCTCCACCACCTCCTCAGGTTCCTCCGAGTCTTGGCTCAAAACAATTGTCAGATCCGAAAAAGAAGAGGCCCCTCAACGATAATGAAGAAAGGGAGGTGGCGCCTCCAAAGGGGACCAAGCAACGAAGAGTGATCAAAGACCAGCGGAGCAAAAGGGTTTCGTCTACCGAGAGCCGAGATGACTCTCTCTTGGCAGAGGTGCACCGAGTATCTCGCACCTGGTCTCCCAGGTTGGAATTGGATGGTGCTCCTATCCCCTGGGAGACCTCCCTCAGAAATTACAATGGGGGGAAAGCAGGTCTCGTTGCTGAGGCCCTGAAGCAACCACTGCTCCTCCCATGAGACATGGAGTCATACAGGCGTTTTAACCAGTATGAACTCTTTTTATCCCTTAAAAGGGATTTGGTCATGGTAAGTGAATTAATCCACTTCCTCAATTTAAGATACTAGTCTTTTCCATTTACCTTTCTCATTTTTTTCCTTTATATTGAAGTCTTTCATTTTGTTATGTAGATTACTCAGCAAGTTTATGTAGCCGAAGAGTGGAACAAAAAGTCCTATCTTGAAACCCAAGCAGAGGCCCACTCTCGGTCTGAAGCAGAAAAATCGCTGGGCAATCTGAAGGAAGATTACACTCATCTGTCCGAGCAGTTGAAAGAGATGACCAATCAGAGGAATAGCCTAGATGCGGGTCTTAAAAATGCCGAGAAGCAAGTCGAAGACCAATGCCAGAAGCTGAACATGGCTGAGATTAATTTGAAAACACAGAAAGAGATGGTGAAGGGTCTTCGGACTGAGCTTCAGAAAGCCAAGGAAGCTGCTCAATTGGCCGAGAAAAACGCCCAGTTGGCCAAGGAGGCAATGGAGGCTGAAAGACAGGCAGCATATACGCATGGGGTGGAGGAGACCCAAGCCAACCTTACTGAGCAATTTGCTGCGGTCAGCCGAGAGTACTGCGATGTAACTTGGGGAAAAGCGCTGGATGCTGCTAGAGTCTCTGCGGAATCCGACTTGAGACTACCTGGGAGTATATACTACGACCCTGATATTCGAGAACTCCTAGGGTCTGATCCCTCTCCTCCTACGCAACTCCAAAAGGCTTCGGAGCAATCCCTGATCAGCCAAGTCCCTCCTACCAATCCTGAGGCCTCCAAGGAGTCTGATCAAACTGGTGATCAGAGCAAGCCAGCTGAGGCTCCCCAAGATAAGGGCAAGGACTTGGGAAAAAAGAAGACCTTTTCAGAATCTAAGGTCCAGGCCCTAGAAGTTGCTGCAGCTCAGTCCAGTCAGGCTGCTGACCCTTTGGCCCCTTAGATGAAGGCTTAGACCTCTAGGAGTTTTTACTTCGTACTTGTGTTAGTTTTTCTTTTATGTAAGGGATTGTAAACTATTTTCTTTTGATCAATGAAACCATTTCCTTTTTATTTTTGGCGTCTTCATTGCACATCTTATGACTTATTATTGCTGCAAATAACTGTAATTTGTAATTACGATAATGTAGGTAAACTTAACCACCATATTCTGCTGATGATGTAAATGACCAAACTTAATACTGAAGAGTAGTTTGTGTAAGAATTACTAATAAGCAATGAATGCAGCGAGTGATATGGAAGTTTCACAAGTCTTTTCGAACATGCATAGAGAACGTTATTACTCCTTGGTTTTGAATAAAACATTACTAAGGTGGCCTATCATAAGTTAGAGTTAATTTAAATACATTCGAAAATTTCAGGCATGACTCATGTCATCCGGTCCGAGGACTACAGACATGAATGGATTTAAGTTTAAACAATTATAAGAACTGCGAAGAAGTAATAACTAACCCATATCACCTGGTCCGAGGACTTCAGGCACGACTGGATTTAAGTTTAGACACTTAGGAGAGCTGTAGGTGAGTGTTAACTAACCCTAATCATCTGGTCCGAGGACTACAAGCATGATTGGATTTAAGTTTAAACACTTAGGAGAACTGTGACGGAGTGTTAACTAACCCAAATCATCTGGTCCGAGGACTACAGGCATGATTGGGTTTAAGTTTAAACACCTAGGAGAACTGTGACGGAGTGTTAACTAACCCAAATCATCTAGTCCGAGAACTACAGGCATGATTGGATTTAAGTTTAAACACCTAGGAGAACTGTGACGAAGTGTTAACTAACCCAAATCATCTGGTCCGAGTACTACATGCATGATTGAATTTAAGTTTAAACACCTAGGAGAACTGTAATGGAGTGTTAACTAACCCAAATCATCTGGTCCGAGGACTACAGGCATGATTGGATTTAAGTTTAAACACCTAGGAGAACTGTAACGGAGTGTTAACTAACCCAAATCATCTGGTCCGAGGACTACAGGCATGATTGGATTTAAGTTTAAACACCTAGGAGAACTGTAACGGAGTGTTAACTAACCCAAATCATCTGGTCCGAGGACTACAGGCATGATTGGATTTAAGTTTAAACACCTGGGAGAACTATAACGAAGTGTTAACTAACTCAAATCATCTGGTCCTAGGACTACAAGCATGATTGGATTTAAGTTTAAACACCTAGGAGAACATTTCTCATAACGAATTGACATATTGATTGAAGAAAAGATTTGATTAATAATAGTACCTTTTGAGATTATTTACATTCTAGGTCTTCCAAGAAATACGCCCCAATACCAGCCCCTGAAGTAATACGATATGGCCCTTCCCAATTGGGTCCTAATTTTCCCCACGTTGGGTTCTTTGCAGTACCCACAACTTTCCTCAACACCAAATCCCCAGGCTCTAGAGACCTTAGCTTTACGTTGGCATCATAGCCCTGCTTGAGCTTTTGTTGGTAATGTGCCAGCCGGACCATTGCATTTTCCCTCCTTTCTTCAATCAGGTCTAAGCTCTTCTCTAGCTGATCATGGTTGTCGGTCGAATTGAGCAAGCTAGTTCTCAATGTTGGGAACCCAGTTTCCAAAGGTATGACAGCTTCAGCCCCATAGGTCATTGAGAAGGGAGTCTCTCCAGTAGATCTGCGAGGCGTGGTTCTGTAGGCCCAAAGTACATGTGGCAATTCTTCTACCCATTTGCCCTTCGCATCGTCTAGTCTCTTCTTTAAGCCATTTAATATGACCTTGTTGACAGCTTCTGCTTGCCCATTACCCTAGGGATAAGTAGGGGTGGAGTATCTGTTCACGATTCCCAATTCGCTACAATAATTCCTGAATGCTTTGCTATCGAACTGTAAGCCATTGTCCGAGATGAGAGTATGAGGAACCCCAAACCGAGTGACAATATTCTTCCACACAAATTTCTCCACATCTACGTCTCTGATGTTGGCCAGAGGTTCAGCTTCAACCCATTTGGTGAAGTAGTCTGTGCCGACCAGAAGGTATTTCCTGTTTCCTGCAGCCTTAGGGAAGGGACCCACGATATCTAAGCCCCATTGAGCGAAAGGCTATGGGCTAGATAGTGGATTGAGAGTTCCCCCTAGTTGATGAATGTTTGGGGCAAACTGTTGACATTGATCGCACTTCTTAACGTACTCGTGGGCTTCTTTTTGCATATTCGGCCACCAATAACCTTGATTAATGGCTCGGTGAGCCAAGGACCTACCTCCAGTGTGGCTCCCATAGATTCCTTCATGTAATTCTTCTAGTAGTAACTCCGCTGCATCAGGATGCATGCATAATAAGTACGGTCCTAAATAGGAGCGTTTATATAGTTTCTGGTCCTCGGACAGCCAGAATCTTGTCACCTTCCTCCGAACTTTGTCAGCTTCCCCCTTTTCTTCAGGAAAAATATCCTCTTTCAAGAATTTAACTATAAGATCCATCCAACTGAGTCCGACCCTGATTTGGTGAACTCGAACTACCCCTCTTCCTGCCTCTGTATGCCCATGCAAGTTCTTGACGAGGATAACTCTCGGCAAATCTTGGGCCAAAGAGGTAGTGAGTGTGGCCAAAGAATCAGCATGTGCATTACCATTCCTAGGAATGTGCAGCAAATTGAAAGATTCAAACTCCGATTGCAGACATTTAACTCGGCTTAAGTATCCCTGCATCCTCTCATCCTTCGCCTCAAACTCACCTTGTACTTGACCGACGACTAACCTCGAGTCCGAGAGCACCTCCACTGACTTTCTGCCTCATTATTTGTTGCCGAGAAGTCCAGCCTTAACGACTTTTCAATGACGATTCTTTCAGAGGATATTAGCACTAGCCCCACCCCAGAACCTTTCAGGTTTGCTGCGCCGTCTACATATACTTCCCAGGGTGACGGGCCTTGTTGAGAAATCATGTCAACCGATTTTTCATCCATGTCCTTTTCTACCGTTACTTCTTCTAAACTAGGCTCTGTGAACTCGGCCACCAGGTCTGCGAGAACCTGGCCCTTGACTGAAGTGCGTGGCATGTATTTGATGTCAAAAGCCCCTAGGATGGTGCCCCATTTAGCTATTATCCCCGTGTAGTCTGCACTTCTAAGTATGGTTTTAAGTGGGAGTTGGGTAAGGACAACAACCGTATGTGCCTGAAAATAATGGGGCAACTTCCGTGTACCAAGCACTACTGCCAAGATGGCTTTCTCTAGCGGCAAATAACGAATCTCGGCTTTGTGCAATGACTTACTCACATAATACACTAGCCTCTGTACACCATGGTCCACTCATATCAATACTAAACTTACAGCACAAGGAGCCACAGCAATATAAGCGAACAAGACCTCATCTGGCTCAGGACTAGACATGATTGGTGGCCAAGCTAGATAGTCCTTAAGTTGCTGAAAAGCCACGGTACATTCTTCAGTCCACTCAAATCCCTTCCATTTGTTGATCAATGAGAAGAAAGTTCTACACCTATCTGCTGATCGAGAGATGAATCGATTTAGGGCAGCAGTCATTCCGGTTAATTTCTGAACTTCCTCGGGATTCCGAGGAGCTTGTAAATTGTTGATGCCTTTATCTGATCGAGGTTAACTTCAATTCCCCTGTGAGTCATCATATACCCCAAGAACTTGCCTGACCCCACATCGAATGAGCATTTGGAAGCGTTTAGGCGTAGCTTGTACTTTCTTAAAACTTCAAAGGTACTTTCAAGGTCCTTTACATGTTCAGTAACAACTTTGCTTTTCACCACCATGTCATCTATATAAATCTCGATATTTTTACCCAGCTGTGGCTCAAATATCCTCGTCATCATTCTCTGGTAGGTGGATCCCGCGTTTTTCAAACCGAATGGCATCACCTTATAGTGGTAATTATCGGTAGGGGTGACAAAAGCAGTTTTCTCCTGATCATCTGAGGCTAATGGTATCTGGTGGTAACCCTGGAAAGCATCCAGGAAACTCATCCGAGGATGGCCGACGGTGGCATTCACTAGCTGATCAATTTTTGGCATAGGAAATGGATTTTTAGGACAAGCCTTATTTAAATCAGTGAAGTCTACACACACTCACCATTTCCCATTCTTCTTCTTCACCACCACAATATTTGCTAGCCACTCAGGATAAAAAACTTCTTTAATAGCTCTAGCTTGTTTGAGCTTTGTTACTTCTTCCCTTACTGCATCAGCGTGTTCCTTGGATGGGCGCCGAGGAAGCTGCCTCTTAGGGATAATCAATGGGTTGACCTTCAGATGGTGACATATGTGAACGGTTTTAGACCCCTTAACACACAACCAGATTGAGTAGCCTAGTTAATTAGCCAAGTTGTTACTTAGTCAAATTAAGCAATTCTAGGTTAAAACAATCAAACTATCATATCATGAAAATATATAGCAGCGGAATAATAAATAACACACGATATGATCACCCAGGAAAACCAAACCGGTAAAAAACCTAGGGAGGATTTTACCCACCGATCCTCAAGGCAAAACTGAATTCACTATGAAAGAATTGAAGTTCATACAAAAGGACTTACAAGCTCTCCACTCGACTTCCTAATGCTACCTACCAGTAGAACTTACTGACACGACCCCGTGCAAGCTCTGAATCCACGGACTCCTTCTTTCTTGAATTCTTCAATCAGCTACAAGCACCCACGCTTGATATTCTTTAAGCTTCAAAGGCAGCAACCAAGTTGATCATCAAGATGTTGAAGTAATCTCCATCTAAAAAACCCTAAGCTTTGTGTAAAGGAAAGCTCCTCTAGATCTCACAAGAGATTTACACAAAACAGCAATGTATGAGCAACAATACAACTGGAGCAACTCTAAAAACGTGGCTAGGATTTTGCCTTATATACCTAGGGCAAAAACATAAAACCCTAAACGTTTTAATGAGTTAGGGCTGAGTTGGAAAACTGCAAAAAAACGCAATCTGATCGATTTTCGATCGATCGAATCTATTCTTCAATCGATCGAGCCAGACCGAAATGCCCCAATGCATCTACAGTCTCTCGATTCCAACTTTACAATAATTAATCAACTTTGAGCATACTTTAACAAGTCTAAAACTGTTGTTTTGATCATGGTTTGCCAATATTACAAATTAGAGTTCTAAATACATAAATTCCTAAACCTTTAGAACCTAACAAACTCCCCCTTTGGCAATCCGTGACAAAACCCTAATTAAAAGCTCAAAGTTTACAAGTAAAAAGCCCTTTACAAAAAATAATGCTCATAAACTCAATTTCAAACCAAACTACTATCCATCGGTTGCAAGTGTAGACAGCAGCTTTGTTAAATCAACCTGTATATTCCTGAAATACTCAACAAACGCATAAACGCATGTGTGACAGAAAAGAGTAAAACAACAGGTATAACATTCTTGTAAGATTCACACAACACAAAATAAAGACATATATGAATGAACAACTCATAAATATAAATCAATAAGCAGTGAATCACAAAGCAACAAGAATCAATGAATATAACATGTATATCAATCAATGTTACCCCCCCTAACATGAATATCCTCAAAAATGATATACAAAGTGAAGCACCTAGATACAATCTAAAAACTCCACAAACTCCTCAAAAACAAAAAGAAACAAAAAGTCTCAAAAAGTCTCCCCCTAACTACAAAAACTCCTCTACAAGTCAAAAACTCCACTCCCCCTTTTTGTGACGGAATGCCAAAGGGCAATCACAAGTCGCCATCAAAAGGAGGTGGTGAGGGTGAATGAAGACGCGCAAAGTCGGCTCGCAGAGCACGAATCTCATCTAGCAAGTCCACCAAAATCTGACCATGAGCTGCCTGAACGGTCATGACAGTCTCCAGGGTACGACGAACATCAAAGTCGGTCGAAGGAGGTGGAGGAACAGCAGCAGCAGCAACATCATCACCAACTGGATCAGGAACATCCTCACCAGCAAGACCTGTAGAAGAAGAAGGAGGAGGTGCGCTACTAGACGGCTCAGACCTAGGGTGTTTAGAACCAGCTCGAAGATGAGCGGCCCTCTGTCTAAGAAAAGACGCACCTATGGGAGCTATCACATGAACGGGCTCAGAGGAAGGGAAGCCACCAAGATCAAGATAAAGCAAAATCCTATGAATGAAAATAGGATGTACGAGAGCATGAGAAGTAGATGAACTCCTATAGACATCGTTCAAAGAACGAAGAAAAAGATAGGGAAAACTAATAGGAGCATCAATAACCAGAGCGTACAAAAATACACACCTCTCGAGAGGAATGGTGTGAACATGAGATATGGGCCAGATAGAATGACAGGCTATCCTAAAGAACAAATAGTGCAACCCGGAGAGCTCAGCAGAAGTGATCCGAGGATCAGAACCCCACTGGACAGTAGTCCCAGTGATGTAAGACAAGACATCACTCAACTCGGGAGACTCGTCATAAGGATAGACAGGATTCTGGACCAAAGGTACCCCTAGAGCATCAGCCACTATCTTGGGAGTAATGGTGTACTCTACGCCTCGTATCCAACTCTTTACTAAAGTGTTGGAATCATAAATGCGGATAGAGATGTTCGAAAAGAACTCTCTAATCAAGGCAGAAGGTGGAGGAGGATCAGAAATATCCACCAAGGGTAACCAGCCCCTACGCTCAAAGTTTGCCCTAATGGCAGGATCAAGTTCATCTAAAAGAACAGAACGCTCAGCCCAAATCTTTCTCCTAATGTTTAGCTTCTCATAAATCTCTTGGTTTTTCTCACTCGAAAACTTCTCACGGTCAAAGGAGGGAGGGGGTGAAGGAGAAGGTGAGGAAACATTCCTACGGGCTCTAGTCTTCCTAGGCATAGTGCTAAGAAAAGGACAGAGACACAAAGTGAAAACCAAAAGAACAAGAAAACAAAACCAAGGGCAGACTGCAAGTTAGCACAAAAAAAAATATAGAACAAAAATCTATATGATGCATGAACAATAACAATGTTGTGATGCATGAACTAATGCAGTAAACACAGTTCAAATTAAGTTCAATTACACAAAATTGGCTCGAACATAGAGTTTCTAACAAAAACCCTAAAAATTTGAAAACCACTTGAAAAATTTTTCAACAAATTGATGAATTGATCATTTCACAAGGTTGAAAACAGATTAGAATAACCAATTTCATCAATACAACAAGCCAATTTCATCAATTAAACCTTAATTGAACAAAATCCCCAATTCGGATCAATTAGAAACCCTAGAATTTTAAATTTTTCACAAAACCCAAAATTGATCAAATTAAACCATGAAGAACATGTTTATAGTGTGTCCCCACAAAAACCCATTGATCAATTACACAAAATTGGGCCTAAATCAACAACAATCCCAAAAAGAAAAAAGTCCGAAATTTTGAGCATAAATGCATGAAATATGTAAATAAACTCAAAAAGGAGGGGTAAGATAGACATACCGGCTTGAGGAAAGAGATTTCTTGCAAAAAATCCGAAGGAAAACGACAAAAAATTGGAATAGTTGAGCTTGCCAAGTCGGAGAGAGAGAAAAGACTTTGAAAAACTTTTGAAAAAGTGTTTGAAAAAGTCAAGAACAGTGTTTTTAAAAACCTGATTCACGACTTTCGATTGATCGAAAAATACATTCGATCGATCGAATCAAACAGTCATTTTGGAACAAATTAGAGCACTTTTTCGATTGATCGAAAATCAGACTGGATCGATCGAAATGGGCAGAGGCTCACAAAATTTTTGAGAAAAATCACAGTTTTGAAAAACACAAACCATATTTTGAAAACAACTCCTCAAAGCATTAAATAATGAAAACAAAATGCATGAGTATGCGATGAAATGATTTTTCAAAAACCCAATTTGAATCCCAGTTTCTTCAAAGATAATTTCAACCATTCTTCCTTTCAAATTCTCAAGCAAAAAAAAATGTTTTGCATAATTCTCAAAGTATTTTCAAACTTGGTTGGTCAGACCAAAAACACACACAATAACATGTACAAAGTTTAGCAAAGAGTAACTTGTATACTGTGTGTAATTAGCAAAAACTTTGAGAAACATGTGAGGTGATATGTGAATAGCAATCAATCACAAAGTCTACAAAATCCATCACATAGAATTTAAAAGAGACTATCACCTAAAGAGTTACATCCTATAACTCCCACATCTCCTAGAACAAAAGCTTGCAATCATGTAAGTTTCTTATATTTTGCCCCATTATAATGTGAAATATATTATGTGAAATGGCATCAAGCCTAATGGTACACACCAATTGTAATTATGTGAGATGGCATCAAGCCTAATAGTACACACCAATTTTAAGCATTAAGCATTTAACAGAGGCTACACCTTATGTTCTTTTTGTGCATGTGCTACACTTTCTCGAGCACAAAATCTTATGATATGCACTAAGGTGTTCATGATTGGCTAGTGAACAGTGGTGAGATAGTTATTTATGCCTTTTTCAAAAGGATTAAGTCCGACAGTCAAATAACATGAGACTTCAAGATTAAGACAAAGTGATAAACACCATAAACATCTTTCCCACACAACATGCACTACAAAGTTTCAACTAGTCAAGTGCAATATATAAGCTCATCAAAGCTAAACAAGGTACATAAGACATGTTATGTGTAAATAAATTGACCAACCTTGTTTTCAAAAACCAAGAAACATAATGTCAAACAAATTTTTGCTTTCTCCTTTTCTCTTTTTTTTTTTTTTTTTAATTAAGGAAAAACAAATAAATCCTAGAATGAAATGCATGAATGTAATGCAATGCAAACCCTAGAAACAAAACAAAAGAAACACAGAAAACCAAAGAACAATGGTCACAGAGGAATGAGCAATGAAGCACAAGGACCATGTCAGAAAGACTCAATTAGGTCGAGCCTTTTGCATCCAAAACCTTTTAGATGCACCACGAGCATTGGAGTTCTTATTCACATTCGAGTGATTTCCAACTCCAGGATTGGAATAAAGGTTCAACACCTTTACCAATTCACCAATAAGTGCCATAGGATCTTGTGCTTGAGGCACAGGCACCTTTGGTTTAGTTGCTCTCTTAGCAGCTTGAAGCTTGTAACAGTTAGGACGAATGTGTCCAGACTTTCCACAATAATGACAAACCCAAACAGGTTTACCATGCATCTTATCCTTAGAGAGGGTAGGTTTAGTTTCTCTCAAATCAACCCTAATCTTCTTAGGAGGTGAAACTTCTACAGGTTTGACTACCTCACTCACAGGTGGTTTGACAGTTTCACTCACAACCTTACTCACAGAAGGTTCAGAAGAAGATGAAGGAACAAAGTTCGTGGAATGTGGAGTAGACACAGAGATGCTTTCAACATATCCTATCCCAGTTTTATCAGAAGGATACTTTTGAACATTCAGCATGTGATCAAGTTTAGAACTAGCAGTTCTAGCAACAGATAAATCATGTTCTAAAGTTTTAACTTTATCAAGTAAAAGCATGTTCTCAGATTTCACATGGTTCAAAAGATCATTAGCATCAAATAATTTAACAAGCAAATTTTTCTTTTCAAGCTCAAGAGAATCAATTTTCTTCAGGCCAAGTTCAACATTCATAGCATCCTTTGCAGCAACTTTGCAAAGCTTATTATAGGCCTCTTGAAGATCTGCATCCTCAGAGAGTTCCCCATTAGAAGGGTTCTCCTCAACAGATATGCTTTCATTGACTACTGCAGTAGCAGTGAAAGCAATGAAGTTTCCATCCTCGTCACATTCAGACTCATCATCAGAAACTTCATTATCACTAAGGGTTATAGCCATAGCTTTACCCTTATTTTTCAAGAATGTAGGACATTCAGATTTAACATGACCATACCCTTGACAACCAAAACACTGAGCACCCAAAGAATTATTTGAAGATTGACCTACTTTTTCTCTAGGTTTTTCAAAGTTATTAACCTTAGTGGGATCATTCTTCCTAAAGTTTCTAGGTTCAACAGTGTTTGTACCTCTTGCCCTTCTATTTGTATTTCTCAGAAAATTTCTAAAATTCTTGGCAAGGTAAGCTATCTCTGTAGCAGAGAGCTTATCATCAAATCCACCAGCCTCAACATCATCAACAGACTTAAGAGCCATTGATTTGGATTTGTTTGTTTTGGGTAAGTCAGACTCATAGGACTGAAGAGATCCTACAAGGTCATCAACAGGGATGGAGTCCACATCCTTGCTTTCAGTGATGGCAGTCACTTTGGGTCTAAAGTCTTCAGTTAAAGATCTAAGTATCTTCCTAACAATTTTAGGTTGATCATAGATTTCACCCAAGTTAAAAGCAGAATTAACAATATCATTCAGTTTGGCATAAAATTCATCAAAGGATTCATCATCAGACATCCTAATGCTCTCAAACCTAGAAGTTAATTGCTGCAGTTTGTTTATCTTAACTGCCTTTGTGCCTTCATGCACAGTTTGGAGGATTTTCCAAGCAGTATGAGCAACCTCAACATTAGAGATCCTCTTAAATTCCTCCATAGAAACAGCATTGAAGATGGCATTCATAGCTTTGCTATTGAAGCCTGCTGCTTCTTTTTCAGAAGTTTGCCATTCACTCACAGGAGTAGTGGGCTTCTCCCATCCGTACTCAACGGAATTCCAAACTCTCTCATCAATGGATTTCAGGAATGCTTTCATCCTTACTTTCCAGTGAGCATAGTTATTCCCATCAAAGTGAGGAGGAACAACAAGAGAGTGTCCATGCTCCATGACAACAGGGGTCAAGGATCAGCTCAGAGATCAAAAAATCTCAGAAAAAAAGAGCTACCCGCTCTGATACCACTTGAAAGGTTTTAGACCCCTTAGCACACAACCAGATTGAGTAGCCTAGTTAATTAGCCAAGTTGTTACTTAGTCAAATTAAGCAATTCTAGGTTAAAACAATTAAACTATCATATCATGAAAATATATAGCAGCGGAATAATAAATAACACACGATATGATTACCCAGGAAAACCAAACCGGTAAAAATCCTGGGGAGGATTTTACCCACCGATCCTTAAGGCAAAACTGAATTCACTATGAAAGAATTGAAGTTCATACAAAAGGACTTACAAGCTCCCCACTCGACTTCCTAATGCTACCTACCAGTAGAACTTACTGACACGACCCCGTGCAAGCTCCGAATCCACGGACTCCTTCTTTCTTGAATTCTTCAATCAGCTACAAGCACCCACGCTTGATATTCTTTAAGCTTCAAAGGCAGCAACCAAGTTGATCATCAAGATGTTGAAGTAATCTCCATCTAGAAAACCCTAAGTTTTGTGTAAAGGAAAGCTCCTCTAGATCTCACAAGAGATTTACACAAAACAGCAATGTATGAGCAACAATACAACTGAAGCAACTCTAAAAACGTGGCTAGGGTTTTGCCTTATATACCTAGGGCAAAAACATAAAACCCTAAACGTTTTAATGAGTTAGGGCTAAGTTGGAAAACTGCAGAAAAACGCAATCTGATCGATTTTCGATCGATCGAATCTATTCTTCGATCGATCGAGCTAGACCGAAATGCCCCAATGCATCTACAGTTTCGCGATTCCAACTTTACAATAATTAATCAACTTTGAGCATACTTTAACAAGTCTAAAACTGTTGTTTTGATCATGGTTTGCCAATATTACAAATTAGAGTTCTAAATACATAAATTCCTAAACCTTTAGAACCTAACAATATGAATTCTGGATCTACCCCTGGGCTTTGTAAGCATTCCAGGCGAATATGTCAAGGTTTCTCTTGAGGAACTCTACTAGTTCTTCCTTCTCCTGCAAAGGTAGCTGAGATCCAATTTGAAAGAACCTTTCCGGATCGTCACCGATAACCACTTTTATTAAATCTTTGCATCTAGCGCCCTCGGCTGTATTTTCCTCGGGTGATGCCTGAGGTTTTAACTACTATAAACCCCTTTCGGCCTTGGACGAGGACTCAATTTCGGGCTCATGTTGGATGGCCGCCACTAGACATTGTCTGGCTACGGATTGATCTCCCCGGATTTCACAAACTTGTCCTTCTGATGGATATTTAACTTTTTGATGCAAAGTAGAGGAGACAGCCCCCAATGTATGAAGCCAAGGTCTGGCTACGATTGCGGTATAGGGCGAATACACATCTATAACTATGAAATCCACCTCTACCACCTCTGAGCCAATCTGCACAGGTAATCGTATCTGGCCTTTCGGGGTAACAAGTCTTCCTTCAAAACTCACCAAAGGGGAATTGTATGGTGTTAAGTCTTGAGGCTTTAAGTTCAACCCCTTATAGAGATCAGGATACATCACTTCTACCGCGCTACCCTGGTCCACCATTACTCTTTTTACATCATACCCTCCAATTCTGAGGGTGATTACTAAAGCGTCATCATGGGGTTGGATGGTTCCAATCTTGTCTTCGTCCGAGAACCCTAAAACTGTTTAAACATCCAATTTAGATCTCTTCGGACCATGTCTGAAGCCCCCTACGGGTAACTGGGCTACCGACATAACCTTGGATGGCCAAGATCCTGTTCTTCCCGACGCGACGAAGATAACATTGATAGTTCCCAATGGAAGTTTTGAAGAGTCATCTCTTCGGGGCTCCAAGTTCGCCTGACCACCTCGGCCACTAGAGTAGTGCAAGAATTGTCTCAATTTCCCCTCGCGAACCAGTTGGTCCAAATGATCCTACAGGCTCCTGCAATCATCTGTGGTATGCCCATGGTCTTGATGGTAATGGCAGTAGAGATTATGATTGCGCTTCTCAGGGTTTCCCACCATCTTGTTCGGCCACTTAAAGTATGGTTCATTTTTTATTTTTTCTAGAACTTGATTCACTGGTTCTTTAAATACAGCACTGACTACTTGAGGATTTGTTGGCCCTGACTGTCCAGCGTAATCCCTACGCGGTTTGTTATTGTTGTTGTATCTGTCCGACCTGAAATCCCTCCTTTCCTGAGGGATAACCTTGTCATTTCCCTTCCCTTGCTGTTGATCCTCTTCAACTCTTTTATACTTGTCAATCCTATCCATAAGCTGGCGTACATTGGTTACAGGCTTACCAGTCAAGGATTTCCTTAAACCGTGTTCGGATGGAAGGCCGAGCGTAAATGTACTGATGGCCACGTCATCAAAGTTACCTTCAAGCTCATTAAACATCTCCCAATATCTATCGAAGTATGTTTTAAGGCTTTCGCCTTCTTGCATACTCTGGGATATGAGGGAGGCTAACGACCTAAGAACTCTCCTGCAGGTCACGAACCGCGAACCAAATGCTTGAGTTAGGTCGTGGAAAGAGTTTATGGACTCTGCCTTTAAGCCATCAAACCACCTCATCGCGACAGGTCTGAGACTAGATGAAAAGACTTTGCACATCAAGGCCTCATTCTTGGCATACACAGCCATCCTCTCGTTGAAATGACTCACATGCTCAACAGGATTTGTTCGCCCATTGTAAATGGTAAACGTTGGCTGGTTAAAACGTCGAGGAAGTCTCACCCCTTCAATCGTATGTGTGAATGGGGACTTGGAGATTTGGTCTAAAGCTCTGCTCATAGCGTCATTCCCTACGCCTCCACGTGATGGGCTTCAACGGTGCATCTTACGATGATGCTCTTCTTTATAGGAGAAGGATTCACTGACTGGTGTTCGAAACCTCTGCTTGTAAGTGACGTCTTGTTCGTCATCAGAATCTTCATCAGAATACGAAGAAATCTATTTCCTCTTTGCATGGCGCAACTCCCTTTTTAACCTTTCGATTTCTAGTTGCATGTTCTGGTTCTTCTCTGCATGAGATACGTGACTCCCACCATGTGGCTGGCCTCGATCAATATGCGCAGTGTGCACACTACCTTCACGATCTTATCTCCGCTCCAAATTAAGAAAAGGGTCTACGTGCTGGGATGCCCTAGATTATGCTGATTGTTATCCTGGTTCAGCCATTATCAACTGTTGCTTCCACTTTCGCTCAAGCTCTTCCCACATACGGCGCCAATTGTAGGGTCAGATTTTGTAGCCTAAGCCCAAAAGGTTCGGATTATGAGCCCAATGAATCTGTAGAGAGTGGGTGAAAGAGCTGGGCTGGTTATGGATTTAACAATAGTTAACCATGGTTTTAAGGGATGTATTAACGTAAAAACACTTGAAAATTCAACAAATGGATGTCCGAAGAGGTGTATTATTGAATGAAAGATGATTACAACTCTTAGAGCCACAGTAAAGTTACTCTCTTCCGTTTCTTTCTTTTCTTTCGATCCACTTTTATTAGAGGTCTCTCCTCTTTATATAGCACTCTCTCCCATCATCTTCACGTCCACTTGTTCTTCATCTAAGCCTCTACTTGAGTACATGTCCCATCAGGTATCTTTTTTAACTTTCTGTGGGTGGTGGTAGTTGTAATTATACTGTTCAGGGGTCTTCTCAACATTAATGCGGCCAAAAAAGTAGCTGCAGCGCATTTAATGTGGTGGTTGCAGCTTGTCTTCTAGATATTTTTCTGTTCCTATCATCTTCATACATGCCTGAAGCCTATCCTTATCATTGAAATCGTTAGAAAGATTATTTAAACCTCCCAGGTATCTGTTTGACCAAGGCTCCTTGTATCCGAGGAGAATAACCTCTTCGGACCAATAGTGATCTCTTCGGACTATACTCCTCGTTCATTGCCAAGTATATTTCTTCCACATGGACTCCTTTTTAAAAATTCTTTTCTCTTCGGATGCACAATAATCTTCAAATAGGGCCCCAGGCCCAATATACAAGGTTGGGCGTTTACTCCCCACAATAACAATAATAATAATAAAGTATGTGCTCTAATCCGACATGCACTCTCGACCCAATAAATTTGATGAGAGATTACAGGGCTAGTGCCGGAACGGGTGGCAAGCAAGGAGTTTATGGACCAATAAGACAAGGTCAGGGGCTGTATGGGCTATACGAGTAGGAGAAGAACCAAGGATGGTGTTTCTTATTGAGGCTCAGAATGATTAAGATTTAAGGGTGATGCTAGTGAAGCCCAAATGGTTGTCCACAAGCTTCCGCATTGCTGGACTAAGAAATCGATCACTAAATCACATAGATCACTAAGTAACAAGACCACTGAACACTTTTCGTTGATTGAGATTTCGTAATTTTTTTTTTTTTTAATTCTTATTTTGAAGGACCAAAATGAACTGAGTTGGACCGAACAAACTGAAATAGATCGAATTGAACGGTAATAAACTGAATTGGAACCATTAGATCGAAATGGACCGAAACTTTATATTTACTTTATTTTCAATGACATGTAATATAATTTAAACTAATTCCTCACACATTAAATCACATATTGAGTATTATGATAATAATCGAAAAGGAAAAAACCCAAAAAACCCGGAACACTACTTCCTTTATCTGTTTGTTGAAACAAAAATACAGAAGTAATGTAGTTTAAAATTTTAAGGCAAATGGCATAGGATTGAGGTTGCCAATTCAATTAATTGACAGTGCACATGTTACTTTTGAAAAAACAAAAACGTTAAATTGTCCAATCTTTTGCTTACTGAGGCATTGAAGACTCTCAGACAACTCCTCTTTTTTGTAGGCGTTCGTGATCTAGATTTGCAGTGAAAAATTTATGCTAGCTTCATCAATGATATTACTTATTTTTCATTAATATGGACATTTTGGATGTATTATTAGTGGATAGCTTATGGTATTTACAACTACGTACGTAGAGGAGGTCTTGATGTCAAGACTTAAATCCTTCATAGTTGATATAATAAGTAAAGATAGAACCATAATACCTGATATTTTGCCATGAAAACTTATAATCTTTTCATAAAAAGAAAAAATAAATAAATGGAGGAAGTTTTGATGTCAAGTGAAAATTGGGAGTGAATAATGGGCCACAAAGCTGATTTCAATCAAACAATTAACATGGCTATTATGAGCCATTGATCATGACTCGATGGTACATAAAACTGATATAAGTAAATAATAACAAGCATGCTTTTTAGATCCTTCGCACAGGGGAAAGACATAAGAAAAATAGCCTTTATAAAAAAAATTGACCATAAATGACAACAATGTAACAGGGAAAATCACATTTCTATTAACCGGTTCGCCATTGACTGCATCTACCTAATTAACCTCCTAAGCATACCATTAATTCGAGGATGCTAATTCACTGATTCAAAAATTAACAAGCATCAATCAGCCTATAATCTTTTCTCTATATTGAGGGATTAAACTAATTAATTCAAAGTACAACCCATTTTCCACTTTGCTAAAAGAATTAGGAATGACGTGACCTCTGTTGGGTCACGTAAAGAGTAGAGGGCTTCTGTCTCCTTTGGAGTGGTAGAAACAGCTACAGGAAATCCTCTTCCAATGCTTTTAATCATCTGCAAACATTTATTTACGTACAAATTATATTAGTATGGATCGACAAAGTTAAACGCATGATATCAATAATGTTGCAACATCCACCAAGACTATCTTTAGCAACATTTTCTGGATGCAATCAATATTTGAAATGGAAGAAGAGGGGATCGATTTTTTTTTTTTTTTTTTTTAACAAAAGAGGGGATTGATGATTCAACAAGGATTTAAGAAGAATCGCCACATTTTTAAAACCTTTTAAAATTGGTAACAATAATGAATTACTATCGAGTAGGTTACCCATACCTTAAAAGCATCCTCATCAGTTTTATCATCTCCTATATATATAGGAAAGACATTGCTAGAGTCTTCAAAACCAAGAGTATCAAGTAGATACTGCAGAGCACGACCTTTATCCCAATTTATTATAGGGCGAATTTCCATGACCTATAGCAAAAATACAAACAACAAGAATTAAACCTTAATCAAAATTAGAATTTTGGAGTTAACTATAAATCTTTAACAAAATAACTACGATCTATTTTCCAAGAAAGAAAATCACAAGATATGAATTATAAAACTTTACCAGCTTGTACTTTATGAAAAATTATATTTAAAAAAGTAGAGAGATCTTATAATTAGTATAGCGACAAGAAAATTTTCTATACCTTTTTTCCCTCAGATATACGGAAGTCATTATAGAATTCCATTGTAGATTCCACCATCTCCTTAAGCTTGCCAACATTCTGCAATAATGTAGACATGAAATCCACAAAAGTAAAATTACAATTTTCCATGATTTTAATTAGGTGTTAACAATATCATTGTTATTGCATCACTTTATTTTATTTGATCATATCATATCAAATTAATTAGTATTATTGCATTATGCTATTTACCTCTTCATTCACACAGCGAAAGTGTACAGAGAGGCAGAACTTATTGTCTTCAACCGAGGCACCTTTTATGTTTTTTGCTATTTTTTCCAATTTATCCTTTATCTGCAACAAGAGAAGCAATGAAAAAAAGAAAAGAAAAAGAAAGAGATAATTTATTTGCATTCTAATACTACAAAGACCTAGGAACAAAAGGTGGAGATTTTTATCTAATAATCATGCATTTTAGTATGAGTTTGCCATTTTATTAACTTTGACAAAGAGAATACAAAGTTATTCAACCATAGATATACATCATTTCTTACCGTTTGAATTCTAGGCAAGAAATCTCGTACTGGGCAGAAGTTAACCATGTCATTACCCTGCAAGATAAAACAAATAATGTGCTCAGAATGAAAAACAATATGGATATTTCATTGCAATTATTTTATATAGGAGTTTTGAACACAATATAAAACAGTTTTCATTACAATAAGCACCAAGTAGAAAAATAAACCACAAACAATTGAGAAATATACCTTCTCATCAATAGTCCTAGTTTGATGCTCGTGGTTACCATAATTGAGAGAAACTGATGGGGTTGATATATCCATCCCATGACTTCCAGCATAATAGATGTTATTCAATCTCACAAATTGGAACACCTAGAGTAGAGAGAGAAAAAAAAATTGTTAGTAAAAAAAAGTTCGTATATGATCAGTTCTAGCTCATTATTTCATTAGTTGTGTGTGAGTTATTTACCTTATCCCTAGACCTTCCAGAGATAATTGCAGTTGGGAAATGTTCACCGATTTCTCTTACCGCTGAACGCATCTGTCAATCGAGAGGCACAAATAGAGTGTTATAAGCCAACATGTTTTTGGAGAAACAAATTCATTTATTAAAAAAGTAAAAGAATAAAATAAAACTTCCATATATATACCATTTTAATGGTGCGGTCAGTTTGCAGAAAAACAGTATGTCTATGTTCTTTATTGAAGTCACTTTTTATATGGTATAGACATTACTTCTATTGCACAATATCATATTTTTCTCAAAAAAAAAAATTTGTTACTTAAAAAAAAAAAAATATATATATATATATATATATATATAATCTTTAATGATGTATACATAGTCAAAAGTCACAACAAAATGTATGTTCTAACTTTTTTAGATAAAGTACTAACCTCTGTAGACATGAAAGCTTGATCAGGGTTGTTTACAATCGGTGAGAGAGTTCCGTCGTAATCCAAAAACACAACCATCTGTTTCTCATGAGCCACACTCTTTATTTCTTCGAAAGAGCTCAAGGCGGATGGATGATTTTTCTGTAGCAATCAAAAAAAAACTTGTTAGTAATTTACTACGACAACAAAGTTTTAGTGTGTACTTGGGTTGGCTTATTGGTTTTTTTTTTATATATATATTATTTGTTGAAAGTAGATAAGAGTATAATATTGTATTCAGAAAATTTGAGGTTTTAAAAAAATTTTATAAACAAATTAATATGCTTAATAAGTTCCAAGATAAAAATTACTTTATTTTCAAAATAGCTAGTTTTGTTATATTAATAAAACAAAAGTTGAGATCATCACATACAATGTCCTTACCAGCCACATATCATAAAAATCATCAATTACATCTTCATTGTCGTGAAATCTTTCTTCTGAGTTGGATTTCATGTTTAGAGGGCTGAAGGGAACTGTGGATATACCATAGTTAGATGAAATTGCACACTATATATAATTAAACATAAATGAAAAAGAAAGAAAATAAATCAAGCTCTAGAAGAGGTGCTTGACCTGTGCATAAATTGAACGATTTTAAACCTCTTAAAACAACCAGATTAACCTAGTTAATTAGCCAAGTGATTAACTTAGTCAATTTATGCAATTCTAGGTTATCACAATCACACAATCATATCAAGAATATAAAGCAGCGGAATTATAAAGAACACAATGATATGATCACCCAAGAAACCACACGGTAAAAACCTGGGGAGGATTTGACCTAGCTATCCTCAAGGTAAACCTGAATCCACTATGCGAAAGAATCAAAGTTCATACAAAAGGACTTACAAGCTCCCCGCTCGATTTCCTAATGCTACCGACCAGTAGAACTTACTGACATGACCACGTGCAAGCTCCGAATCCACAGACTCCTTCTTTCTTGGATTCTCCAATCAGCTACAAGCACCCACGCTTGTTATTCTTTAAGCTCCAATGGCAGCAACTGAGTTGATCATCAAGATGTTGAAGTAATCTCTACCTTGAAAACCCTAAGCTTTGTGTAAAGGAAAGCTCCTCTAGATCTCACAAGAGATTTACACAAAACAGCAATATATGAGCAACAATACAACAGGAGCAACTCTAAAAACGTGGCTAGGGTTTTGCCTTATATACCTAGGGCAAAAACATAAAACCCTAAACGTTTAATGAGTTAGGGCTGAGTTGGAAATTCTGCAGAAAACGCAATCTAGCCGACTTTCGATCGATCGAGTCTATCCTTCGATCGATCGAGCCAGGCCGAAATGCCCCAATGCATCTGCAGCCTCTCGATTCCAACTTTACAATAATTAATCAACTTTGAGCAAGCCTTAACAAGACTAAACATATTGTTTTGATTATGGTTTGCCAATATTACACATTAGAGTTCTAAATACATAAAATCCTAAATTTTTAGAACCTAACAAGCTCCCCTTTTGGCAATCCGTGACAAAACACAAATTAAAAGCTCAAAGTTTACAAGTAAAAAGCCCTTTACAAAAAAATGCTCATAAACTCAAATTCAATCCTAACTACTATCCATCAGTTGCAAGTATAGACAGCAGCTCAATTGAATCAACCTGTATATTCCTGAAACACTCAACAAACGCATAAACGCATGTGTGATAGAAAAGAGTAAAACAACAGGTATAACATTCTTGTAAGATTCACACAACACATAATAAAGATATATATCAATGAACAACTCATAAATATAAATCAATAAGCAGTGAATCACAAAGCAACAAGAATCAAGTATATATCATGTATATCAAAAACAATGTTACTCCCCCTAACATGAATATCCCAAAAATGATATACAAAGTGAAGCACCTAGATAAAATCTAAAAACTCCACAAGCTCCTCAAAAACAAAAAAATCTCCCCCTAACAACAAAAACCCCTCTACAAGTCAAAACTTTACTCCCCCTTTTTGTAACGGAATGCCAAAGGGCAATCACAAGTCATCATCAAAAGGAGGTGGTGAGGGTGAATGAAGATGCGCGAAGTCGGCTCGCAGAGCACGAATCTCATCAAGCAAGTCCACCAAAATCTGACCATGAGCCGCCTAAACGATCATGACAGTCTCCAAGGTACGACGAACATCAAAGTCATTCGAAGGAGGTGGAGAAACATCAGCAGCAGCAGCAACACCAACAGGATTAGGAACATCCTCACCAGCAGGACTTGTAGAAAAAGAAGAAGGAGGTGCGCAACTAGAAGACCCAGACCTAGGGTGTTTAGAGCCAGCTTTAAGATGAGCAGCTTTTTGTCTAAGAAAAGACGCACCTATGGGAGCAATCACATGAATAGGCTCAGAGGAAGGGAAACCACTAAGATCAAGATATAGCAAAATCCTATGAATGAAAATAGGATGAACAAGGGCATGAGAAGAAGAAGAGCTCCTATAAACATCGTTCAAAGAACGAAGAAACAGATGAGGAAAACTGATAGGAGCATCAGTCACAAGAGCGTACAAAAATACACACCTCTCGAGAGGAATGGTGTGAACATGAGATATGGGCCAGATAGAATGACAGGCTATCCTAAAGAAAAGATAGTGCAACCTAGAAAGCTCAGCAAAAGTGATCCTAGGATCAGAACCCCACTGGATAGATGACCCAGTGATGTAAGACAAGACATCACTCAACTCGGGAGACTCATCATAAGGATAGACAGGATTCTGGACCAAATGTACCCCTAGAGCATCAGCCACTACCTTGGGAGTAATGGAGTACTCTAAGCCTCGTATCCAACTCTTTACCAAAGTGTTGGAATCATAGATGCGGATAGAGATGTTCGAAAAGAACTCTCTAATCAAGGTAGAAGGTGGAGGAGGATCAGAAATATCCACCAAGGGTAACCAGCCCTGACGCTCAAAGTTTGCCCTAATGGCAGGATCAAGTTCATCTAGTAGAACAAAACGCTCAGCCCAAATCTTTCTCCTAAGGTTTAGCTTCTCAAAAATCTCTTGGTTTTTCTCACTCGGAAACTTCTCACGGTCAAAAGAAGGAGGGGGTGGAGAAGGTGAGGGAATAGACTTACGAGCCCTAGTCTTCCTAGGCATAGTGCTAAGGAAAGGACAAAGACACAAAGAGAAAACCAAAAGAACAAAATAAAACAAAACCAAGGGCAGACTGCAAGTTAGCACAAAAAAAATATAGAACAAAAATCTATATGATGCATGAACAATAACAATGTTGTGATGCATGAACTAATGCAGCAAACAAAGTTCAAATTAAGTTCAATTACACAAAATTGGCTCAAACATAGAGTTTCTAACAAAAACCCTAAAAAATTGAAAAACCACTTGATAATTTTTTAAACAAATTGATGAATTGAACATTACACAACACATCACATAGATTATAATGCTTAATTACATCAAAACAACAAGCCAATTTCATCAATTTCAACCTAATTGAACAAAATCCCCAATTCGGATTCAATACAAGCCCTAGAATTTCAGTTTTTCACAAAACCCAAAATTGATCAAATTAAACCATCAAGATCATGTTTATATCATGTCCCCACAAAAGCCCATTGATCAATTTCACAAAATACGGCTTGAATCAACAAAAATCCCAAATTCCTTAGGTTCGAAAATCCCAAAATAGAATGCATGAAAAATGCATGAAAATTGAAAATAAACTCAAAAGGAAGGGTAAAACAGTCTTACCGGCTTGAGGAAAGAGAAACCTTGCAAAAATTTCGGAGGAAAACGACAAAAATTTGAACCTTTAGCCTTGCCGAGTCAGAGAGAGAAAGAAAGTTTGAAAAACTTTTGAAAAAGGTGTTTTGAATCAGTCAAAGAACAGTGTTTTAAAACCTGATTCGCGACATTCGATTGATCGAAAATCACATTCGATCGATCAAATCAATCCGAGATTTTTAAACAAATTGAAGCACATTTTCGATCGATCGAAAAACAGAATGGATCGATCGAACCAGACAGAGGCTCACAAAATTTTTGAGAAAAATCACAGTTTTGAAAATCACAAACCATATTTTGAAAACAACTCCTCAAAACATTAAAATTATTAAAACAAAATACATGAGTATGAGATGGAATGCTTTTTCAAAAACCCAAGTTTTAATCCCAGTTTCTCCAAATAAAATTTCAGCCAGTCCTCCTTTAAATTCTCAAGCAAAAAGATGTTTTGCATAATACTCGAGGTATTTTCAAACTTGGTTGGTCAGACCAAAAACACACACAATAACATGTACAAAGTTTAGCAAAGAGTAACTTGTGTAATGTGTGCAACTAGCAAAAACTTGAGATACATGTGAGGTGATATGTAAATAGCAATCAATCACAAAGTCTACAAAATTCATCACACGGAATTCAAAAGAGACTATCACCTAAAGAGTTACATCATATAACTCCCATATCTCCTAGAACATAAGCTTGCAATCATGTAAGTTTCTTGAATTTTGCCTTATTATTAGATGAAATTTGGCATCAAGCCTAATAGTACACACCAGTTTAAATTATGTGAATTGGCATCAAGCCTAATAGTACACACCAGTTTTAAGCATTAAGCAATTAATAGAGGCTACACCTTATGTTCTTTTTGTGCATATGCTACACTTTCTCGAGCACAAAATTTTATGATATGCACTAAGGTGTTCATGATTGGCTAGTGAACAGTGGTGAGATGGTTATTTATGCCTTTCTCAAAAGAATTAAGTCCGACAGTCAAATAACATGTGACTTCAAGATTAAGACAAAGTGATAAACACCATAAACATTTTTCCCACACAAAAGTGCAATAAATAAGCTCATCAAAGCTAAACAAGATGCATAAGACATGTTATGTATAAATAAATTGACCAACCTTGTTTTCAAAGACCAAGAAAAATAGTGCCAAACACATTTTTGCTTTCTCCTTTTTCTCCTTTTTTTTTATTATTAAAAAAAGAGAAAACAAATAAATCCTAGAATGAAATGCATGAATGTAATGCAATGCAAGTCCTAGAAAACAACACAAAAACACAAATACCAAAGAACAATGGTCACAGAGGAATGAGCAATGAAGCACAAGGACTATGTCAGAAAGACTCAATTAGATCAAGTCTTTTGCATCCAAAACCTTTTAGATGCACCACGAGCATTGGAGTTCCTATTCACATTCGAGTGATTTCCAACTCCAGGATTGGAATAAAGGTTCAAAGCCTTTACCAATTCACCAATAAGTGTCATAGGATCTTGTACTTGAGGCATAGACACTTTTGGTTTGTTTACTCTCTTAGCAGCTTGAAGCTTGTAACAGTTAGGACAAATGTGTCCAGACTTTCCACAATAATGACAAACCCAAGCAGGTTTACCATGCATCTTGTCCTTAGAAAGGGTAGTTTCCTTAGGTTTAGACTCTCCTAGATCAACCCTAATCTTCCTAGGTGGTGAAACTTCTATTGGTTTGACAACCTCACTCACAGGTGGTTTGACAGTTTCACTCACAACCTCACTCACGAAAGGTTCAGAAGAAGATGAAGGAACAAAGTTCGTGGAATGAGGAGCAGACACAGAGATGCTTTCAACATATCCTAACCCAGATTTATCAGAAGGATACTTTTGAACATTCAGCATTTGATCAAGTTTAGAACTAGCAGATCTAGCAACAGATAAATCATGTTCCAAAGTTTTAACTTTATCAAGTAAAAGCATGTTCTCAGATTTCACATGGTTCAAAAGATCATTAGCATCAAATAATTTAACAAGCAAATTTTTCTTTTCAAGCTCAAGAGAATCAATTTTCTTCAGGCCAAGTTCAACATTCATAGCATCCTTTGCAGCAACTTTGCAAAGTTTATTATAGGCCTCTTGAAGATCTGCATCCTCAGAGAGTTCCCCATCAAAAGGGTTCTCTTCAACAGATACACTTTCATTTACTACAGCAGTAGCAGTGAAAGCAATGAAGTTTCCATTCTCGTCACATCCAGATTCATCATCAGAAACCTCATTATCACTAAGGGTTACAGCCATAGTTTTACCCTTAGACTTCAAGAATGTAGGACATTCAGATTTAACATGACCATACCCTTGACAACCAAAGCACTGAGCACCCAAAGAATTGTTTGAAGATTGACCTACTTTTTCTCTAGGTTTTTCAAAGTTATTAACCTTAGTGGGATCATTCTTCCTAAAGTTTCTAGGTTCAGCAGTGTTTGTATTTCTTGCCCTTCTGTTAGTATTCCTCAGAAAGTTTCTAAAATTCTTGGCAAGGTAAGCTATCTCTGTAGCAGAGAGCTCATCATCAAATCCACCAACATCAACATCATCAACAGACTTAAGAGCCATTGATTTGGATTTGTTTGCTTTGGGTAGGTCAGACTCATAGAACTGAAGAGATCCTACAAGCTCATCAACAGGGATGAAGTCCACATCCTTGCTCTCAGTAATGACAGTCACTTTGGGTCTAAAGTCTTCAGTTAAATATTTAAGAATCTTCCTAACAATTTTAGGTTGATCATAGATTTCACCCAAATTAAAAGCAGAATTAACAATATCATTCAATTTAGCATAGAATTCATCAAAAGATTTATCATCAGTCATTCTAATGCTTTCAAATCTAGAAGTCAATTGCTGCAGTTTATTTATCTTAACTGCCTTTGTGCCTTCATGCACAGTTTGGAGGATTTTTCAAACAGTATGAGCAACCTCAACATTTGAGATTCTCTTAAATTCCTCCATGGAAACAGCATTAAAGATGGCATTCATAGCTTTGCTATTGAACCCAGCTGCTTCTTTTTGAGAAGTTTGCCACTCACTCACAGGAGTAGTGGACTTCTCCCATCTATACTCAACGGAATTCCAAACTCTCTCATCAATGGATTTCAAAAATGCTTTCATCCTTACTTTCCAATAAGCATAGTTATTCCCATCAAAGTGAGGAGGAACAACAAGAGAGTGTCCATGCTCCATGACAACAGGGGTCAAGGATCAGTTCAAAGATCAAAAAATCTCAAACAAGAAGAGCTACTCGCTCTGATACCACTTGAACGGTTTTAAACCCCTTAAAACAACCAGATTAACCTAGTTAATTAGCCAAGTGATTAACTTAGTCAATTTATGCAATTCTAGGTTATCACAATCACACAATCATATCAAGAATATAAAGCAGCGGAATAATAAAGAACACAATGATATGATCACCCAGGAAACCACACGGTAAAAACCTGGGGAGGATTTGACCTAGCTATCCTCAAGGTAAACCTGAATCCACTATGCGAAAGAATCGAAGTTCATACAAAAGGACTTACAAGCTCCTCACTCAACTTCCTAATGCTACCTACCAGTAGAACTTACTGACATGACCACGTGTAAGCTCCGAATCCACGGACTCCTTCTTTCTTGGATTCTCCAATCAGCTACAAGCACCCACGCTTGTTATTCTTTAAGCTCCAATGGCAGCAACCGAGTTGATCATCAAGATGTTGAAGTAATCTCTACCTTGAAAATCCTAAACTTTGTGTAAAGGAAAGCTCCTCTAGATCTCACAAGAGATTTACACAAAACAACAATGTATGAGCAACAATACAACAGGAGCAACTCTAAAAACGTGGCTAGGGTTTTGCCTTATATACCTATGGCAAAAACATAAAACCCTAAACGTTTAATGAGTTAGGGCTGAGTTGGAAATTCTGTAGAAAACGCAATCTGGCCGACTTTCGATCGATCGAGTCTATCTTTCGATCGATCGAGCCAGGCTGAAATGCCCCAATGCATCTGCAGCCTCTCGATTCCAATTTTACAATAATTAATCAACTTTGAGCAAGCCTTAACAAGACTAAACATATTGTTTTGATCATGGTTTGCCAATATTACACATTAGAGTTCTAAATACATAAAATCCTAAATCTTTAAAACCTAACATAAATAATTGTAATTCTTGCAATATGAATTATAGAACAGGACAACTTTTTTGGGGGGCAAAGATAATTTTTTGTTCTAAATGTCATTACAGTTAAAAATTGTTGCTTTTGTTATGAAGATTGAAAACTAGAAGACGGAAAAATAAGCTCAGAGATACGACGTGTCACTTAGTTGATGCATGAATAATCGGTACAATTTCACTTAATGCTGCTTTGCGGGAGTTTTTATATTTTAATGAAATAAAAGAGCAACCTTATATCAAAATTAAAAGGCAAAAATTAAAAAGGAAAAAAAAAAGTATTTAAAGGAGTTCTAAATCATGTGAAGGTTTTGCACTGTTAATAGATAATCTTTAAGACCTCTAGCATTAAGTTCTTACCAAAATTGATCTATTTTCTACTACCGATCCCTATTCACAAATCGAGAAAATAATTAGAATTAAAATAAAATAAAATAAAGGTTTCGTGGACCATAAATTATACACCCACCGACCCTCATAGAAAGGGTTAGGGGGACCTTGTCATCTGCAAGGGTATTTATAATCCTTTTCTACAATTGCATGCATGGACTTCAAAATCCCTAAAGTTTTTAGGAGAATATTAGTGCAAGATTTCTGTTTGTTTAAGACAATGACTGTCTTACCCCTACCCCTCTTCTGTTTAACAATTAATTGTCACAGTAAATTCACATCAAAAGTAAGGCTATGATGGACTTTCTAATCAACCGTAGAACTTAGAAAAACAAAACAAAACCAGGAGTTTTTATTTCCTTACTAAGTGCAAACTCTTGGTGACACGCAACCAGATTTCCTTCTTAATATAGGAGACCAACCCAACACACGCTAACGAAACGCTAGTATGAACATAAAAAATATATACAATCAAATATCTCTCTCTCGACCACATGATCAATCACACAAAAACCCATACATGCTTGCTGAAAAACATTAAAACATTACGATCTATAACAAAATAAAAGAAGCAAAAAGTAAGTAACTGAAGGCAAAAACATAATGAAATTTTGCTATTCACGGTAATATTGAACAAACCCACGTATCAAATTGAAGTTCTAAATCGACTGTATTTTGGAGGACAAATTAATTTGTCTCTGTAAATAAATAGAACCAAACCTTAATTATTTGCGATAAAAACACTATCTAATTTTGTTTCCCTTGCAAAATCAAAACTTTGTAACATAGTACATAGTATGTGCAGCTATGAATAAACAATAAAGTAAAAAGAATTAGAAGGGAGAGCAAAGAAAAAAGAGTTCGTACTTTCTTAGTTGGGGTTTATTTGAGAAAACCTTCGAGAGAGAAAAATTCGCAAGAAATTAAACTATGTAAGAAAGAAAACTTTGTTAGAAAGAGAGACGAGTGAAACTAAAAGGGAGGGTGGTATTTATAGAATTAGGACGAGAGAATTAAAATTACAATCTCGTTAATGTCCCAGTAGTTGTAGGATTAAGAATGTGGTAAAAGCATAGGTATGTTATTGTTATCATGATGACGTTGGTGATTCAAAATTTACGTGTGCTTTGTAGTCCATAGTGCATTAATTATTCCTAATTCTATTCGGATTTTTTTTTTTTTTTTTTTTTTGAGAAAACGAATCGGATAAGTAAAAAATTAAAAGACAAGATTGAAAGTGTGGGGACAGAGAATTTGGCAACCCCGGCCCACTTTATACTAGGCCCAAAGGCCCACGCCGAGGAGGTAGGAACATCCGAGGATGAAAGTAGGGAGCCCAAGTTCCCAAGGAACATCGCCGAGGATGATCTTGTCCTCGGCCAGCCGAGATAATAGAAGGGAGAAGTAACACACCATCAAGGGCAGACTCCCAGAGCATCCCAAGAGAGAGAACAAGTACAGCGTGTCAGCCATAGGGGCATGATGGAGGAGCCATTCAGGGAGGAACTGTCACCTCCGCATTAAATGCCCACAACTAACGTTCTGGCCGCATTAATGAGGAAAAAACCTCTGAACAGTGCTGTCTTGGTTGCTGCAACCCACAAAGAGTTTGGGAAGACGGCTGATGGGACAAGCACTCAAGTAACGATCTGTATGATCAACAAATGGAGGCCCAATATCAACTGAAAGGGGGTATATAATGTAAGAGACCTCCTAGAGAAAGGGAGGAAGATTGGAAGAACGAACACTGTAGCAACTTGTATTATCTTTGTAACCAAGCACTGAAGAAAGAAGAAGAATTATAAGTTCCATAAGAGGGTGTCAAGGAGCATAATTTCACACTCAAGTCAACATTCTTATTACTCGATCCATTCACCGCTATGTTTAGTTGTTGCAATCCTCACTAAGGCCAAGTTCTTAAACTCATCCTCTACAAATTTATTGTATTGGGCTAGTTGGGCTTGAGTCCACTCATCCAACAGTGATAGTGCTCAAACCCAGTCCCTACAATTGACGTCGTCTGTGGGGAGAACTTGTGTGTTAGTAAGGGTAACAACCAAGCATGGTAGGATCAGGCTCTCATCAAGCAGGCTCCCATCAGCCTGAACCAGCCAAACCAGCAGAAGCCATACTCGTGGGGGGAGTCACGTGCTCCAGAGACAGAATAACAACTGGGCCACGCAGTCAGAAGAGGTTAGGAGTCACGTGTCCCAGAAACAGAATGATAAGTAGACCATGCAGCGGGAGATAGACGACTTGAAAAGAAGGCTGCGCCATGCACGACGAAGGCAATCTCGACCTAGCCCTGACTTGCCCTCTGACGACGAAAGCGACGATGACTATAGGCGAAGGTCGAGAACTCCCCCCAGCAAGAACTTCTCTCACGAAGAGGAGCACCACCAAAGGCGTAAACATAGAAGCCCATCCCCTAGGGGCTTGGGGCACAATGCCATGAGCAGGACACTGGATAAACTCTCCAAATCACCTTTCACACGCCACATAGAAGGGGCTGCACTTCCTCGGCGGTTCCAGCAGCCAACCTTCGCCATTTACAACGGTAGGATGGACCCCGTGGAGCATGTGAGCCAGTTCAACCAAAGGATGGCAGTCCATTCAAAGAACGAGGCGCTGATGTGTAAGGTTTTTCCCTCTAGCTTAGGTCCAGTGGCGATGAGGTGGTTCAATGGCTTGAATACGAATTCCATAGATTCGTACAGACAGCTGACCCAGGCCTTCGGCTCTTGTTTCGTTACAAACAGCAGGGCTCCTTGGCCCTTGAGTGCGCTATTGTCTTTATCCATGCATGATGGAGAGACCCTAAAGGCCTACTCAGACCGATATTGGGAGGTGTACAATGAACTGGAGGGAAATTTTGATAATGTCGCCATCAGCACCTTCAAAAATGGTCTCCCAACCGAGCACGGCCTAAGGAAGTCTCTGACTGGCAAGCCTGCCACCAGTATGCACTAACTGATGGATTAGATCGACAAGTAAAAACGAGTAGAGGAGGACCAGCTGCAGGGTAAAGGAAAGGAGAATTTTATCCCTCAAGAGAGGAGGGATTTCAGGTCGGACAGATATAGCAGCAGCCGCCCGAGGAGAGATTTCGTAGGGCAATCCGAAGCAGCCAAATCGCAGGCTGTCAATGTTGTATTTCGAGAGCCAGTACATCGGGTGCTGGAGAAAATCAGGAACGAGCCCTACTTCCGATGGCCGAATAAGATGGTGGGAGAGTCCACGAAGCGCGACCAGAACCTTTATTGCCAATACCACCAGGACCATAGACATACCACGGAGAACTACAAGAACCTCTGGAACTATCTGGACCAGCTAATCCGAGAAGGAAAGCTGAAGCACCTTCTGCATCATTCCAATAGCCATCAAGGCCAGACCCACCAGGAGCCCTAGAGAGATACTGCCCTAAGGGCACCCGTAGGGACGATCAACGTGATCTTGGCCGCGCCGAGAAGAACGGGCACGCACCCTTCACGAGTGCTATCTGTGGCTCGGCTGCCCGCCGAGGAGTCCCATCTAGAGCCGAAGAGGGCCAGAGGAAGTTTTCACCCCACCTTGAGTTTTTCAGAGGAGGACAAGGTTGGGACCACCCAGCCCCATGATGATGCTCTGGTGATCACCCTCAGAATCCGGGACTATGATGTGAAAAGAGTGATGGTGGATGATGGCAGCGGGGCCGAGATTATGTACCCCGACCTCTACAAGGGGCTGGGGTTAAAGTCGGAAGATTTACTGCCCTATAGCTCTCCCTTGATGAGCTTCGACGGGAAGCTTGTTACTCCAAAGGGCATGATTAGGCTACCCATCCAGACCGGCCCAGAGATAGTAGAGGTGAACTTCATTGTGGTGGACACCTACTCTTCATACACGGCCATTGTTGGCAGGCCCTGGCTCCATACCTTGGGGGCTGTTGCCTCCTCGTTGCATCAGAAGGTGAAATTCCCATCGGGGGACCAGGTCCTCAAAATCTGTGGTTGCCAATCCACAGCAAGGCAGTGCATGGTGGCTGCCATATCACATCGGCTCGATGCAGAGTCCTCGGCCACTACTGAAGGGAGCTTATAGCAATCAAAGAACCCGATGGTGCCTCCTGATGCAGCCACCAAGGAAGCAAAATGTGAAGATCTTGAGAAAGTGGTCATTGGGGACGACCCAGAGAAGTTCTTTTAGGTCGGAGCTCAGCTGCCTCCCTAGGAGAATGAGGAGTTAATTGAGTTCCTCAAAAGAAATATTGACGTGTTTGCATGAGACGCCTATGACACCCCAGGGATTGATCCATCCTTCATCTGTCACTATCTCAATGTCAATCCGTCCATAATTCCCAAGAAGCAGCCACCTCGACGCCCGTCAAGAGAGAATGCTAATGCGATTAGAGAATAGGTGAATAAACTTAAGCGTGCAGGGGCTATCAAGGAGGTTTTTTACCTCGAGTGGTTGGCCAACACCGTAGTGGTCAAGAAGAAAAGTGGAGGGTTTGCGTAGACTTTACAGACCTAAATAAGGCATGCCCAAAGGACCCGTTCCCTATGCCACGGATAAACCAGCTGGTAGATGCGACTGTAGGCCATCCTCGGATGAGTTTCTTAGATGCCTTCCAAGGCTATCATCAAATACCACTGGCCTTGGAGGATCAGGAGAAGACAGCCTTTGTAACGCCCATTGGAAACTACCACTACAAAGTAATGTCGTTCGGCCTGAAGAACGCAAGGTCCACTTATCAAAGGATGATGACAAGAATGTTTGAGCTGCAGTTGGGCAAGAACATCGAAATCTATGTAAATGATATGGTGGTGAAGAGTAAAGTGGTGTCCGAGCATTTGAGAGACCTCGGTTGCACCTTTGATGTCCTGAGGAAGCACAAGTTACGCCTAAATGCCTCCAAGTGCTCATTTGGCGTAGGATCTAGCAAGTTTCTAGGCTACATTATTACCCACAGGGGGATCGAGGTCGATCCTGACCAAATCAAGGCTGTTCATAATCTAAAGCCTCCGCAAAACCCCAAGGAGGTCCAAAAGCTCACTGGAATGATTGCGGCCCTGAATCAATTCATTTCCAGGTCGGCTAACAGGTGCAGGCCCTTCTATCTCCTGATCAACAAGTGGAAGGGATTTGAGTGGTCCGAGGATTGTGTCGTGGCCTTCCAGCAACTCAAGAAGTACCTATCCCGGCCACCTATCATGTCCAATCCTGAGGCCGACGAGGTCCTATACGCATACATTGCTGTGGCACTTCACACTGTGAGCCTGGTACTGATACAGGACGACAATGGCGTTCAAAAACCAGTCTATTACGTTAGCAAGTCACTACATGAAGCTGAGGTCGAGTACCTACCCTTGGAGAAAGCCATACTAGCTGTGGTCCACGCTACACGAAAGCTTCCCCATTATTTCCAAGCTTACACAGTGGTTGTTCTAACCCAACTACCCTTGAAGTTTGTACTTCGGACTACTGATTACACGGGAAGGGTCGCCAAATGGAACACAATTCTGGGGGCTTTTGACATTAAATACATGCCTCGGACCTCTATAAAAGGCCAAGTCCTGACTGATTTGGTGGCCGAATTTGCTGAACCACCAGTAGAGATGGCAGCCGAGAAGAGAAGCATGGATGAAAAATCAGTTGGGGCAATCTCTATCCCAGGGCCACCATATTGGAAGGTATACGTTAATGGCGCGGCAAATCAGAGAGGGTCTAGAGTGGGGCTAGTCCTAGTATCCCCTAAGAAGTTTGACATAGAGAAGTCCCTGAGGCTTGAGTTCTCAGCCACGAATAACGAAGCCGAGTATGAGGCCCTAATCCAAGGGATGGCCATGGTGCAGAAAATGGGAGGAAAAGCAGTGGAGATGTTCTCGAATTCGAGATTGGTGGTGGGCCAGGTAAATGGAGAGTTGGAGGCCAGAGATGCGAGGATGCAGGAGTATTTAAGCCAGGTCAAACGCTTACAGACAGCCTTCGTCCTTTTTAGCTTATCACATGTCTCCAGAAGTGGAAACACCCATGCAGACTCATTAGCCACACTTGCCACGTCCTCGGCAGGAGATCTACCTCGGGTTACACTTGTTGAGCATCTGGAAAGAGCAAATGAGGGGGCAAAAGGCACGGTCCACATCCATCAAGTTGGGGCGGGTCCCAGCTGAATGGACCCTATAGTGAGGTTCCTCAGGGATGATGTTCTGCCCGAGGAAAAGTCAAAGGCAGAAAAAGTACGAAGAAACGCTCTTCGGTTCTAATTGTCCGAGGACCACCAATTGTATAGGCGTTCCTATTCTGGACCATACCTACTATGTATTCACCCTGAGGCATCAGAATTGCTGCTCGAAGAGCTGTACAAAGGGATCTGTGGGAGTCACACTGGAGGAAGATCCCTATCGCACCGAGCCATCACTCAGGGATATTGGTGGCCGGGGATGCAGAAGTAAGCCCTGGAGTATGTTAAGAAGTGTGACCAATGCCAAAGGTTTGCCCCTAACATCCATCAGCCAGGAGGGGTCCTTAATCCTTTGTCCAGTCCATGGCTCTTTGCCCAATGGGGCTTGGATATCGTAGGCCCTTTCCCCAAGGCGCCAGGGAATAAGAGGTATCTGTTGGTGGCCACGGATTATTTCACCAAATGGGTCGAGGCAGAGCCATTGGCCAACATCAGAGATGTGGACGCTAAGAAATTCATCTGGAGAAACATTGTTACACGATTCGGGGTCCCTCATACCCTCATTTCGGATAATGGGCTCCAATTTAACAGCAAAGCCTTCAGGAGATACTATTGCGAACTAGGGATCACGAACAGGTACGCAACTCTAGCCTACCCTCAGGGGAATGGGTAAGCCGAGGCCATCAACAAGGTCATTGTCAACGGGCTTAAGAAGAGATTGGATGACGCTAAGGGAAGATGGGTAGAGGAGCTGCCTCATGTCCTATGGACTTACCGGACCACACCATGGCGGTCAACGGGGGAAACGCCTTTTGCCATGACCTATGGGGCCGAGACTGTTATCCCTCTAGAGGTAGACTTCCCAACGCTTAGGACGAGCTCTTTCACTCCAAGCAGTAATAACGAACTACTGGGGGAGAGCCTAGATCTGATTGATGAACGGAGAGAAAAGGCGATGATCCAGTTGGCCTACTATCATCAGAAGCTCAAGCAGGGATATGATGCCAATGTGAAGCTGAGACCACTAGCACCAGGGGACTTAGTGTTGAGAAAAGTTGTGGGGGTTGCCAAGAACCCATCCTATGGAAAGCTGGGACCCAATTGGGAGGGACCATACCGAATTACCTTAGTAGTAGGGGTAGGTGCATACTACTTAGAAGACTTAGATGAAAAACATGTACCTCGTTCATGGAATGTAAATAACCTAAGAAGGTACTATTACTAATAAAAGCACTTTTCTAGTTCAAATCTTAAGTCTTTTCTGATTATATGTCTTTTATTTTGGTAACCCCATGAGTGCTAGACGGAACCAAGGTTTTGCACGGTCCACTGACTCAAACCTATGGGGAAACTAGTTACTTCAAAAGGACTCTAAGTGCTAGACAGAACCAAGGTCTTGCATGGTCCACGAACTCAAACCTATGGGGAAACTAGTTTCTTCAAGAGGAATCTAAGTACTAGACAGAACCAATGTCTTGCATGGTCCACGGACTCAAACCCGTGGGGAAACTAGTCACTCCAAGAAGAAGCTAAGTACTAGACAGAACCAAGGTCTTGCATGGTCCTCGGACTCAAACCTATGGGGAAACTAGCTACTTCAAGAAGAATCTAAGTGTTAAAAAGAACCAGGGTTTTGCATGGTCCTCTTACTCAAACCTTTGGGGAAACTAACCGCTTTCTTAAGGTTAGTAAATTCCTAGGACAGACTCATGAGTACCTTTGTACCTTGTGATGTGGTATTTGATCTTAAGATTTAAAGGATTATCTTTATGGTTGCTGTGTGCTTAGCGTTTTTTACCATTTATAGTAACCAGTTCATGAGATATAGGACTAATATTGTAAAGTTGTTCCCTCAATATTCAATTCAGCAAAAGTAGGTCGTAGTGTCAAGGTGGTTCAATTATCAACCAAAGTTTAAGTAGAAACTATCACTAAGGACTTTACATCTTTTGGCTGCAATTTCCAAAAAAAAAAAAAAACAACAACAACAAGTTGAACTATTGAGATTGCTCAGCTAATCATCAAAGCACAAGTTATATGAATAGCAGAACTCATCAGGATAATGATAAGTATGCAATAAAAAGAAGGAAATTTCATATATTTAATCTGAAAGTAACATTACAACGTTCAAAAAAAAAATGGGGGTAAACAAAAGGTAACATTGCAATGTCCAAAAAAAAAAAAAAAAAAAAAGGGATAAATTAAAACAGAAACTAGCTAGGACAGCCTATTTCTTCAATTTGAACTTTATCCCCCCCTTGGGAGGTTGTCCGGAGGTGTCCTCAAGGTCCTCGGAGCTCTGACCCAGGGGAACGACCTGCAGAGGCACCACCAGAAAAGCTGTTTCCTTGTCTGGAAGGGCGACTTTGGAGAGATCCTTCTCGGCAGGAGGAGCCTGAGAGTCAGCAAGAGGGGCTTGAGGGTCAACGGGGGGCTTCATCACATCTTGGGGTGTTTCTTGGTTACTGGTCTTTTCTCTCTCTAACACCCCTTGATGCTTAGCCTCCTCGGCAGGCTTATCAGTTGAAATTGGGTCCTTAGCAGTACTGGCCTGGTCCCTTTCTGTCGCTTCGGGAGCGGTGTCAGCTTCAGAGTTGGCAGAAGCAACTTCACGAATGGCAGGGGGGTAATACATTCTCTCGGCTCTCCAGAGCTCGGACGAGGCCTCAACCCCTGCCTGGTTAAGGGCCTCAATCCAAACCTAGGAGCAGTAGAGCCTGCATACCCCAGGAACCTGAGCCTTAAGAGTAGCTTGGGTCTCAGCCACCCCCGAGGCAAAAGCCTCCTCCTCGGCTTGCTCCTTAGAGCATTCGGCCTTTGTTCTCGCGAACTCCGCCTCTATTTTAGCCCTCAAGGCCTCATCCCTGGCGAACTCTGCTACGTTCTTGGCCCCCTCTGCCTCGGCCAACTTCTACTTTAGATCAGTGATGTGCTCCTTGGCAATCTTCAGTTGACCCTCAGCCTCGAGGAGGCGCCTTGTCTGGTCGGCGACCTACTTTTGAGCACCAGCCAGGCCTGCCGCAGCGCTGTCTCTGGCCTTTGTCATCTCCTTCAGTTCCTCCCTTGCCTTCTTGAGATCAGCCTCGGAGTCCTTAAGGGTCCGTGTGGCATCCAGGCGCTTGTCGCGTTCCTGATCCAGGGCCTTGCTCTGGTTATTGGCCACCTCTTCCAGCCTAAAAGTGGCTTGGACAGCCTGCCAATCGAAACAGATGCATAGTAAGTAGGAAACCAAAGAACAAGAAATAGAGGGAGTCACAAGCGTTAGAAGTCTTACCATACCCAGGTACCTCTTGAGGCTGAGGAAGATCTCCTAACTCCTCAAATCCTCCAGCTGGGCCATATCGACGGGGAGTAGCAGGGACCTCTCCAACGCATCGGCCACGTACGTGCCTTCACCCCATCTGAAGTCCCTAAGGGAAGCATCGTCCCTCAAAGGCTCCCCGTGGAGCATTAGGGCGGGGAGCCAGGCCTGGGGCTCGGCCTGCGAGGCCACTTCCCTTCCTTGGCCCTGGGACCCCTTTTTTGTTGCTTGGAGGGCCGTCGAGCTTCGTCCTCCTCTTGGGAGGGATGAGATTTGTCCCCTCCCATGAGCCACTTGCCTTTGTCCTTCCTATTTTTTGGATCATTAGGCTCGGGCCTTCGGGGCAGACTTGGCTGAGATGAAGGGGGTGGAAGCTTGGGTTGAGCAGAAGATAACCTGGTCTGAACAGGCTGAGATTTGGGTGGAGGGGGAGGAAGCTTGGATTGAGACTTCCCTGGCACATCCTTCCCCGGCTGGCCTTTAATCAGATCGAGCAAGCTGGTCTGAGGTTGCCTCTTGAAACCCATCTTAGCCTGGAGAGAAGTCTTCGTAGATGAGAGTTCCACCTCGATCAAATTGGGGTCGCCCAGGTCACCAGAGGGATCCTCGGACAGATGGACTTGGTCGAATGCGCCAATTGCGTCCTCGGCAGGACCTAAGTCAACAACTTCCTCTTCCCTCTCTAGATTTCCTCCCGCGGCCTCTACAGATCGTTGGAAGGAGAAGGGGCCTGCTGATGGAACGCCCTCTGGGATAGGAGATCCTTCGGGGAACAAGAACCCGTGCTCGGCTATGGTGATTTTATGTAGCCGAGGATCTTTTGCTCTAATCACGTACTTTGGAGCCAAGAACGATTTCTGAATCGGATCGTACCCAAGGATCTTGTGAGCAACTCTACTTGATTGTCGGCTTCGTTCACAAAGATCTCAGCCCTTAGCATGGTTTGCAAATCCTCATTGTTGACCAAATGGAAGTTCCGTCCAAAAGCATGCGGATCTGTAAAAAGAGAACACATTCATATTAGCAACCAAACAATACATATTGCAACAACGACAAAAGATCAAACCCCCTCTTACTCTAATAACCCTACCTGGTGTCCCCTCCTCTGTTGGGCAATGAAGGCCGTCATGCCATTCCCCAGACACTATGAGAAAGTCTTTATTTAATCCTTTGCTAGACTCGGGAAGGCACTGGATAAGCCGCACCCTATCCTCCCTCATCTTCATGTAGGAGGACTTGTCCTTCAAGTGCTGGAGGTTGTAGCACTAGTTTACGTCATGATGGGTTAACCTCAACCCCATCTTTTAGTTTAAGGTGTCCACACACCCTAGGATCCTAAACACGTTGACGGCGCACTGGGTGGGGGTTAACCGGAAGTACCTAAGGTAGCCCCTCGTTACCGGCCCCATGGGAATCCTTATACCACCTTCAAGGAAGGCGATTATGGGAATCACCACCTCACCCTCCTTCCTCAGAAGGTGCCACTCCCCTTCCTCACAATACCTCAAACCCACATTACTGGGTATCCTATAATCGGCGATGAATTTCTCTATCGCCTCTTCATACTCGACTAACTTCTTAAATCTACCCATCCCTAGCAGCGACTAGAAGACCCAAGAAAGGGCGAAGGGAAGAAAGGAATCAGAGAGGAAATTTGAGCTAGAGAGAGAAGAAGAATTACAGAAATGAGGAAAAGCTCCTCGGACAGGCTTTTTGTGCTGAAAAAGGCGTGAGTGTAGTTGGGGATTTGACTGAACTCAAGATGCGTGCGCAAGAACTCTTGATTGTAAAAGTAAGAACGCAAATCAGTTCAAACAGTTATTTATACCTTCAATTAGAAGGAACCGTGTGGGTTTCCCCGCCCATAAATGCAAGGAGATCCCCACCGTTAGATTACCATCACACCGTTGAACATGGGGAGCACAGAGCCGCCAGAACTTAATGAAGGGCGCGTTCCGTGTACCGAAGCGCCAGTAACGCGCCTTGGGCAGGTGAAAAGATTCTGGCACTGACGAAGGATAAGACTTGACAAGCCATGACATAGGCCCAAGGACACCAAAACCCTCATCTCCATTTGAGGATCCGAACAGCAAGATTTTGAGGGGCTATTGTAGGGACAGAGAATTTGGCAACCCCGGCCCACTTTATACTAGGCCCAAAGGCTCACGCCGAGGAGGTAGGAATGTCCGAGGATGAAAGTAGGGAGCCCAAGTTCCCAAGGAACATCGCCGAGGACGATCCTGTCCTCGGCCAGCCGAGATAATAGAAGGGAGAAGCAACACACCATCAAGGGCAGCCTCCCAGAGCATCCCAAGAGAGAGAACAAGTACAGCGTGTCAGCCATAGGGGCATGATGGAGGAGCCATTTAAGGAGGAACTATCACCTCCGCATTAAATGCCCACAACTAACGTTCTGGCCGCATTAATGAGGAAAAGACCCCTGAACAGTGCTGCCTTGGTTGCTGCAACCCACAGAGAGTTTGGAAAGGCGGCTGATGGGACAGGCATTCAAGTAACGACCTGTATGATCAACAAATGGAGGGCCAAGATCAACTGAAAGGGGGTATATAATGTAAGAGACCTCCTAGAGAAAGAGAGGAAGATTGGAAGAACGAACACTGTAGCAACTTGTATTATCTTTGTAACCAAGCACTGAAGAAAGAAGAAGAATTATAAGTTCCATAAGAGGGTGCCGAGGAGCATAATTTCACACTCAAGTCAACATTCTTATTACTCGATCCATTCACCGCCATGTTTAGTTATTGCAATCCTCACTAAGGCCTAGTTTTTAAACTCATCCTCTACAAATTTATTGTATTGGGCTAGTTGGGCTTGAGTCAACTCATCCAACAGTGATAGTGCTCAAACCCAGTCCCTACAGAAAGTAAAAAATTAATCTAAAAATATTAATCAATTTTAATAACAAAATAAATAAACAGCTATATGATAATGTAATTGTCATACAGAACCTAACATAAAATGTAAACTTTAATTTATTTTTTCACACCTAGCTTATTTTACTCAATTGCCCTCGACGATTTTTTATATTACCCAGTAAGTTCTATGCTAGTACTGATTTCTATTTCGTGCAGGTGTAGCAAAGTTGTTATTTTTTATTTTTTTTAATCATTACCAAGTGGGACCCACGGTTTTAGTTGTAAACTTGTAGTACGGTTTTGTGGATTGAGATCAGATGCAATACCCTAGGTATTGCACTTGATGCAATAGCATTGAAGGATAGAGATTGAAAGTTACAAAAAGTAACTTTCAATCTCAACCATTAAATAAAAAAATATTAAAAAGATGTAAAAAGTTTTTTTTTTTTTTTTTTTAACTTGTGAAGGAAATGGTATAATTGCGTGGTGCAATTGAAGCAATTGCACCTGATCTCAATCTCGTTTATGTCGAATTGGGATCCGATGCAATTGCTAAATGCAATTGCATCGTGCAATTCACCCAAGTCCCTCACAATTTTTTTTTTTTTTACTTTTTTTACATTTTTACCTTTACTTTTTTACTTTTCCTCATTTTTTATATTTAATAGTTGAGATTTAAAGTTGCTATGGTATTGCACCTAATCTCAATCTTGTTTCCCCTTTTTGTCTAGTCCATCAAGTTTTTATGTTCAGATTACTATTTAATGAATTAATGTAGAGATTTTCTTTTTTTTTTTTAATCATTACTAAGTGAGAACCATTGGTTTTATATATAGAATTGTGCTAGGAATAGAAGTCTACTACTAGGAAAGGTACTGCGAATTCACAAAATTGAGATATGTTTTTTTGGTCTTTTGTGTCTAAGAGCATTAGTATCAGAAAATGCTACTCTATTCTATTTTACCATCCCAAAAAGCTACTTTATCAATTATACTATCTCATTATACAATACTTCCAGCATTCCAAACTTTTATTTTCCTATTCTACTCATTAAAATAATATATCTACACAATAAAATAATATTTCTCCTAATCACCATCATTTATTCTTTCTTTCTCCCAATCACCATCACAATAAAATATTAGTTTTTTTTTTTAGAATTGTGCTACAGTGCAATTCTATCTTTAGAATTGCACTGTAGCACTATTGCAAAATTTTTTGCAATAGTTGGTGTTTACAATTCCGGATGTGGAAGGTTTTTGAGGGAAAAATGTTAAATGAAGCTTAGATATGGCATTTGCAATTCCGGATGTTGATGCTCTAAGGGGGCAAATAAGGTATTTCCTGTCATTCTCATAAAAATAAAAAAAAGTATTTCCTGTCATTATAATATTATTCAGTGGGGGCAATTGTCGCCCCGCCCCCCCCCCCCCCCCCCCCCCCGGGGCGCTAAGGATTTTTTTGAAAAACTCCCCCTGATGTAAAGATTTTATTTTTATTTTTTTAATCATTACTAAGTGAGAACCATTGGTTTTATATATATAATTGTACTAGGAATAGAACTCTACTACTAAAAAAGGTACTGCGAATTCACAAAATTGAGATATGTTTTTTTGTCTTTTGCGTCAAAGGGGGCAAATAAGGTACTTCCTATCATTCTCATAAAAAAATAAAAACAAAATAAAAACAAAGTATTTCCTGTCATTATAATATTATTCAGTGGGGCACTTCCCCCTCCGCCGCCGCCGCCGCCGCTAAGGATTTTTTTCAGAAACTTCCCTTGATGTAGAGATTTTATTTTATTTTTTTAATCATTTTTTTTTTTTTTTGGAGAAACCAGACCGCTAGCCTGGGAATTTATTCAAAAGAAAATAGAGTCAATGAACATCATGAAACAAAAGAGGAGCAATGTCAGCAGGAAGGCCTCCCAACCAAACCTGCAAGCCCTCAACAGAACTAGCTTTCTTAGCTAAAGCATCAGCAACTGAGTTACACAAACGGCTAACTAAATTAAAATCAAAAAACTGAAAAGCAGAAACATGTTCCCGAATATCATTCAAAACGTTCCCATAGCAGGTCAGCTCGCCCGACCCATTTCGAAGAGCCTCAATTACAGCAGTTGAACCCCCTTCAAAAACCACACGGGTAAGACCAATTTCTGATGCAAACTGCACAGCCCTCATACATGCTAGAGCTTCCAACTCAGCCACCGAGCTCCCAAGAGGGGTGGGAACAGACAGCGCTCCAATCACAGCACCACTGTTGTCACGCACAACCACGCCCAGTCCTGCCAAATTGGAAGACCGGAAAACTGCAGCGTCGAAATTTACTTTACAAACATCTGTCGTTGGAGGGCACCAGCATTGCATGGATGGAGGATTAGGAAGGGCTGTTTCCGTGTCCTGTGCAGCCAAAAATTCCTGCAGAAAGTTACCAGCGCTACTGCATATTTGATCCACAGGAAGAGCACTCCGCCCAAAATGCAACGCATTTCTTCTGTTCCAGATACTCCACGCAGTAGTGACAAAAACCTCAGCACGAAACTCATCTGGGCAGTACATGAACCTGGACAGGAGCTCGCGAAAACAAAGAGGTTGAACCAGAACTACTTGTTGAAACCACTCAAGAGACAGCCAAGCACTCGAAATCTCCTTGCACAGCCAAAGAGCATGCATGACGTCCTCAGGGTGTTCTTGGCAGAGATTACACTGATCAAATGGAGCCATATGCCTCCGATACAAATTGGCCATGGTTGGCAGCGCATCATTACAGGCCCTCCACACGAACATCTTGATTTTGTTTGGAACTTGGAGCTTCTGATAGGCCACAATCTGAATGACCCCTTGTGATAAACCCTAATTAATTAATTAATTAGCCAAGTTGTTAATTAATCAATTAAGCATGCAATTGCGTGGAAGCACAAACAAATCACCAAATACTAAATATGCAGCAAAAAATAAATAACACGGTGATTTGTTTACGAATGGGGAAAACCCTAACGGCAAAAACCCCACCGGGTGATTTTCAGGTCACCACTCCCGAAACTCCACTATTATCAAATCAAGCGGTTACAAGTAAAGGAATCCCAAGTACCTTACCAACCTACAGTTGAACCCTTACCCCAATACCCAATTGGACTTGATCTGTAGTGACAATTTCCACCTTTGATGCACGGCTCCCAAGTACATGACTAACCAATGCGCGGATCCCAGTACGCGTCTTAAAACACCAACTTTAAAAGGAGAGGTTGGCTGCAAAGTTCTTCAGTTCATCATACACGATGAAGATCAGGAAGATGCTTGGTTACAAAACCCTATGGTGCAAATACACAGCAACTTCAAGAGAGAAGATGAACTATGTTAAGAACTTCGTCTTTTGATCACAATTTGCTTGAACAAGGATTGCTCCATGCTTTTTCAACTTGTGTCTTGTTTGACGGCTCTTAAAACAATCCTTTTATATGTTTAGGGTTAGAAGAAAAGAAAGCCCAAAACCATATTCACGGATCCCAAGAAAATCAAATCAGAAAACTGATTTTTGTAATTCTCGACAGATAGCAGGTGTCGAGGTAGCTATCGAGAAGGTGTCGAGAGTTAATGAAATTGCACTTCAGCTTGCTTTTTCTTGGACAGACTTGATGACTTCAACACTTGATCTTGAAACAATGTTTCTTGAAGTATTAAAAACACCAAGAACTACCCAATTACAAGTAGAGTGCGTTTTGTCATAAGGATTAGCCAATTTACATAAAAAGTGACATATGTTCTTAACAAGTGAAAAACACATATGTCCTAACAATCTCCCCCTTTGGCAATCCGTGACAAAACCACAACAAACAAATGAACATATGAGAGAAGTCATAAATCACTCAACTCATACTCACTTGTTGAATACAATAAAATCTATCCTAACACAAACTCTTGAAAAACTTTGCAAGAAGAGAGTTTATGACAAGTAGACTTTGACAACCTGTATTTCTGAAACACTTTAAACAAAACTCATCAAGGCATCTTGTGTGAAACAGAAATAAATAGATTGCATACAAGTATAAAGAACATGTGTATAAAGATAGAGAAGAAACAACACATGAAGAGAGAGGTGAAAGAAACATACATCCACATATATAAAGAATAAGTACCATGTATGTAAAACTGGTCACAAGACCTCATATACAAAACAATGTATCTAAAAAGATAAGAAAAGAAAAGATACATCAAAACCTCACTACATCCCTCAAAAATATCAACACTCCCCCTATCAAAATGTCTTATACTAACTCTCCCCCTAAGATGACTACTCTCATAACCCAAAACAACTCCCCCTTTTTGTCACGAGTGACAAAGGGTAGAGTGTCATGTAGACATCTCATCAGTAGAGCTAGCATCTCCATCATCATCATCATCATCATCATCATCATCATCATCCTCAGAATCTGAAGCTACTAGAGTAGGTGGTGAAGGAGTAGCCTCTGGAGCAAAACCACCCATGGTCGCCTGTCGTCGTGCAATACGACCAACACGAACATTCACCTGATATAACTCAGCAGAGAGTGTATCAAGGCGAGTGTCCATGCGCTGCAGCTGCGCCATAATGTCTCCTAGAGATACATCGCCCGTAGAGGAAGAAGGAGCAGATGTAGATGGAGCGGATCTGGATGGAGCAGATCTGGACGGAGCCGAACGGGAGGGAGGAGTGGCATCCGTCTGTCTCGACCTAAACTGAGCCTCACTACGTTTTACGGTAGCGGCATCTATGGCACAGATATGAGTGAAGTGGTCGGACACAGGAAAAGGGATAGAAAAATGGTGTAAGATCCTCGTGATAGCGGAAAGAAAGATGAGCTTATCACGGGATGCCGAATCAAGATGGACATCTATGATAGACAGGATGAAGTGAGAGGGAAAGTCTATAGTAAGATGCTCTAGAAGTGATAGCAAAAACCGAGCACGAGGCTCTGTGATAGAGTTGTAGTGAGAGAGTGGATGGAGTACAAAGGTCATCACCATGTTAAGAAATCTAGGACCTTTAGCAAAAGGCCTACATGATGTGTACTGATGCTTACCCCAATTAGCAGGGCGCTCACAAAAAGCGAAAATGAGCTCATCTTTGGACACAGTCCTCAGACGCTCACAAGAAGGGTAATCGGGAAACTCTATCCTAGGTACCCTAAGCACATCCGCAACAAGCTGCGGTGTGACAGGGATGCGCGTACCTCGAACGCGAGTGAAGAAGAGAGGTACTGAACGATCAATCCCATGCATGTTGGAGTAGAACTCCTGTATCAGCACGAGAGGGCAAGTGACCGGGATGTCACACAGTGACCCCCATCCCCTACTGTGAATGACAGAGGGAAGGTCAGTGTCGGCAAAGTCCGCCAAAATGACTTGGCGTTCCAAATGAACACCTCGTCTAGAAAAGTTCTCCGAAAATGCCTTATGGGCATCTCCATCACGGAACCGAAGGTTAAAGGGAGCAGAATCAGAAGTAGTAGAAGCTCCAGAACGCAGAGGGTTCCGAGCAGGAGTGGATTTACATTTGGGTGCCATAGACACTACTAACGTAAAAGAATGAGAAAGAGATAGAGAGGGAGACAAACAGAAAAATCCCAAATCAGTTCAAATATGACAGATATATGAACAAAAAGTACGTATGCATGGGAATGCATGAACATGTGACATGCAAAACAGAAATATCATCATGGGCTCAGCCCAATCCAAACTTAATCAGCATATAAACAAAGTACTCACATCTAAATGCATGAAAATATCATTATAATGCACATGAAATGCAATGTATGACATTTTAAAAACATTTAAGTGCAAACCCAACCCAAAATTTGAAGAAAAAAACTCATCAATTTTGAAAAACCCCAAAAATTTTCAAAAACCCCAAAACCTAAGTTTCAAAACATGAAATGCATGAATAATGAGGGAAAGAGAGATCATACCAAGTGATTTGAAGCAAGGAAGGGCCGAAAATCACGTGGATTGAGGATTTGGAGTGAGAAAAAGGAGTTTGGGAGATGAACAGTCGCAGACAGATCGAGAGAGATCGAGAGAGATCGAGAGAATGAAGTGCAAATCGCGAAAACACCTTATATAGACACTTCAGTAAATCTCGACATCTGAGGTGTCGAGAGGTATCGAGGAAGCTGTCGAGGAAGGTATCGAGAAAATGGCCTTCGATAGCTAAATGTGTCGAGAAGGTGTCGAGGTACAAGACCAATTTCAGAGATCAGAAGCTCGATCGATCGACAAGGTATCGAGAAGGTATCGAGAAGACAGAAGGTTTCTCGATCGATCCACCAAGTATCGAGGAAAGTGTCGAGATTGCGATAAGAAAAGCTTGAGAAGCTCGACAGATGACCAGGTGTCGAGGAGGTGTCGAGCCTTCAGTGAGAAGCAGTTTTCCGAGAAGAGAAAAACACAGACATGAATGCAATTCAACTTACACCTCAACCAGAGATCCAAACAACATATTAAGCTCTCAAAATCATCTCTCAAAAGAAGTTAAAAGCACATGGATCCTCAGAAACACACACACACACTAAACAAGTCTAACCAATTTTATATTTCAAAAACAAGTCAAGACAATTTAGTGAGCATACATTAGCATATGTAAACACTTGTGATGGCCAAATCACATTGTACCTGCACATATATCAAGAGTAGCAAAGAATATTGCGTGTTGTGTGTGAAAAACATCGCAAGAATGCATATGTGTATACATGTTATGACGATCTGAGATATGAGAAAATAACTTTAACTCACACACAATCATAACTGTTTGATGGAGACTATCACCTTCGAGGTACATCCTATAACTCCCACATCTCCTAGAAAACATGCTTGCAATCATATTTAAAGCATCTTTAATCTTTTTGCTTTATATTTTCTTTGCATATTTTCTTTTAAGCATATCATGCATGGGCATAAAAAGAGAGAAAAAAAATACCCAAGATGTTAAGCATTTGACATCGCATTTTTGCTATGCCGAAGCATACGAATGTCTTTGACACTGCACTTTTGCTATGCCGAAGCATACAGGTGTCTATGACACTGCACTTTTGCTATGCCGAAGCATACAGGTGTCATATTATGATTGGCGGGTAACAGTGGTGAGATGGTTATTTATGCCTTTCTCTTAGGATTTTCTAGTCCTACCCGTCAAAAAGAGTGATGTGAGTGTTAAGTTTAAGAGATAACTTAATCTTACTCATCACAAACAGGAGCCACAAAGCTCACTTGCTTAGTTGTGCATAGAGATGCTCATCTAAGCTACAATTGATACAAAGTTTAGAAACTTTGTTTCAATGGCCATCCAAGGTACACAAATACCAAAGTACACATAACACATACTGTTTTTGTATTTTTCTGATTTTTTAATTTTTTATTTATTTATTTTTATATTAAAAACAAAATAAACAAAACTGAAAGTAAACACACAAAAACATGTTAAACAAAATGAGAGCATGAAAGAAAGATGCAAATGCATGAAGGCATGATTTCAAAAGCAGATAAGAAATCAAGCAAAGAGAGTCCTACTTTAGATAGAAAAAATTAAAGTAGATGACAAACAGAAAAGACAATTAAGTCTTAGGATCCTTTATCACCCACACAGCACGAGTCTTTGGCCGTGAAGATGAAAAGACACGTGTCCTAGTATGATTACTAAAGGACATAGAGGAATTATAATTCCCCTGAAATTGAGTCAAAAAGCTCAAACCTTTTAATAACTCAGTAAGAATAGGTACAGAGCCTTTAGACAAAGAATGAGACCTATTGGACACTCGCTTATGAGGAAACAACTTGAAACAATTAGGGCGAGTGTTACCAGAATCACCACAATGGTGACAAACATGAGTAGTTTTAGAGCTACTCGGCTTCCTAGAAGGAGGTCTAACCTTAGAGGTTGACAACTTAGGACAATTTGGCCTAATATGACTAATAATATGACAATGATGACAAGTGGGGACAAATTCAGAATTTTTATTCAACCTAGGAGGAGTTTTAGACATAGGTTTAGAAACTTCAGCGTTAACATCAGAGATTTTACCTTTGTCTATCCTAGCAATATTAGCCTTCAACTCTTCATTATTCCTTTTAAATGGGGGAATACAAAAATCTTTTTCTTTTGAGTTAGGCTCAACAACAAGTTTGGCACTAGTTAATTTTTCAACTTCAGTTTTAAATTCAACTAGTTGCTCATCCAAACTCTTAATTTTGTCCACCTGAGATGAAGTTTGATTTTTAAAATTCTCATTCAAATTATTGGCTTCATCCAATTTTGCAATCAAATCATCTTTTTCAAGCTTGACCTTTTTAAATTTAGCTTTTAATTTTGCAGAATATTCAAGAGATTTCATACAAAAATTATAAAGCTTGCAATAGGCATCTTGAATATCATCATCATCATTCAACATAAGATCATGCAAATCAAAACAATCAAGAGTTTCCATGACAACAGGGGTCAATGGATCAACACAGCAAAGATTAAAACCTAATCAGAGTGTGCCTGCTCTGATACCACTTGATAGGCCACAATTTGAATGACCCCTTGTGATAAACCCTAATTAATTAATTAATTAGCCAAGTTGTTAATTAATCAATTAAGCATGCAATTGCGTGGAAGCACAAACAAATCACCAAATACTAAATATGCAGCGGAAAATAAATAACACGGTGATTTGTTTACGAATGGGGAAAACCCTAACGGCAAAAACCCCACCGGGTAATTTTCAGGTCACCACTCCCGAAACTCCACTATTATCAAATCAAGCGGTTACAAGTAAAGGAATCCCAAGTACCTTACCAGCCTACAGTTGAACCCTTACCCCAATACCCAATTGGACTTGATCTGTAGTGACAATTTCCACCTTTGATGCACGACTCCCAAGTACGTGACTAACCAATGCGCGGATCCCAGTACGCGTCTTAAAACACCAACTTTAGAAGGAGAGGTTGGCTGCAAAGTTCTTCAGTTCATCATACACGATGAAGATCAGGAAGATGCTTGGTTACAAAACCCTATGGTGCAAATACACAGCAACTTCAAGAGAGAAGATGAACTATGTTAAGAACTTCGTCTTTTGATCACAATTTGCTTGAACAAGGATTGCTCAATGCTTTTTCAACTTGTGTCTTGTTTGACGGCTCTTAAAACAATCCTTTTATATGTTTAGGGTTAGAAGAAAAGAAAGCCCAAAACTATATTCACGGATCCCAAGAAAATCAAATCAGAAAACTGATTTTCGTAATTCTCGACAGATAGCAGGTGTCGAGGTAGCTATCGAGAAGGTGTCGAGAGTTAATGAAATTGCACTTCAGCTTGCTTTTTCTTGGACAGACTTGATGACTTCAACACTTGATCTTGAAACAATGTTTTTTGAAGCATTAAAAACACCTAGAACTACCCAATTACAAGTAGAGTGCGTTTTGTCATAAGGATTAGCCAATTTACATAAAAAGTGACATATATTCTTAACAAGTGAAAAACACATATGTCCTAACAGCTTCCACAGACCCCTCCAAAATTTCCTTTGATTCTCCAGATTGGAACCACCTGCAAAAGAGTTTGTAGCACCTGATACAATCAGCTTATAAGCGCTACTAGTCGTAAACATACCCGATGGAGTAGGAGCCCAAGCAATGTGTTCAGGAGGCCGCCTAAAGCTCAGGGGAATACCTAAGATCATATCTGCTTCGTGTGGGAGGAAACGCTCCTTGACCAAGGAAACCTTCCACGCAAAATTGTCTTGGTCAATAAGGGAACTAACTCTGGAATCCTCATCCACCTGCGTCAAGGGAGAAATGACAGAGCAGCAAGCTTGGTTTGGCAGCCAACGATCCCCTTTTATCCACACAGACTCCCCATTCCCTACACGCCAAATCATCCCTTTTCGAATAACATCCCTTGCACTAAGTAGACTTTTCCAAGCATAGGACCCCACAACCGATTCCCTGGCTTCAAGGATAGAGCAATCCGGAAAAAACCTCGCCTTAAAAACCCGATAACAAAGCGAGTTAGGATTATTTATCATCCGCCAAACTTGCTTCGCCAACAAAGCATCATTAAACTTCTCAATTTCTTTGAACCCCATCCCTCCAACCTCCTTGGCTTCACAAAGTCTATCCCATTTAACCCAATGAGTTTTCCTAGCACCTCCATTGTAACCCCACCAAAACTTTCGTATCATAACCTCAAAATCCTTGATAAGACCCTTAGGGAGTTTAAAACAACTCATCGTGTACGTCGGAATAGCTTGAATGACTGCTTTGATCAAAACCTCCCTGCCTGCTTGAGACAACAACTTTTCCTTCCACCCCTGAAGTTTTTTCCAAACCCTTTCCTTGATAAAGATAAAACTTTGCTTCTTAGCCCTTCCCACAAGTGCAGGCAAACCTAGGTACTTCTCATATTGCCGAATGGCCGGAATCCCCAAGATGCTCTGAATGTGAGACTGCATATCAGAGGAAGTATTAGAGCTGAAGAAGATATTAGTGATGAGTGTAATCTCTTCCTTACCTCTTCCTCATCCCTGATACCGAACCCAGAAAGTAGTTGTAGACCTCCTTCCGTAATCCTTAGCCTTGAAACCGAACCCAAAAAACTCCATTGCGTGCTCTATCTCACTCTGTTCCCCGCAACACACATTTTGCCACTTTGAGCTCTGCTTTCAAAATTTTCCATCCACATAGTTTGAGAGAGAGAGAGAGAAGACATGGAAACCCACTCAGTTTCCAAGCTACTGATCTTGCTTTTAATGGTCTTGTATCATGGTTCTGAGTTGACACAATCAGGGGCGGAGGCAGGGGGTCGAAGGGGGGGGGGGGCAGTTTACTCAGAGAACAAATAACACTATTTTGTCTTTTTCTATATATAGGTTCCATAAGAAATAACACAAACGTTCCATTGGTTTATTTGTCTTTTTAAACAAAACAATGTTTTTTGGGTCCCACTCAAAAACCATATTCCTTTTTTTTTTCTTGCCGCATGTTCTTAAGCAACTGCAATTTTTTTTTCCCCCTGGTGCCTTTGTCACACAATTATTTCCTTTGAATTAGGGTATCCACATCATAATAATAATAATGATAGGTTATTTAGACCCCTAAAATAACCAAATTGCGTAGCCTAGATTAATTAGCCAAGTTGTTACTTAGTCAAATTAAGCAATTCTAGGTTAAAACAATCAAATAATCATATCATGTATATAAAACAAATAAAGCAGCGGAAATAATAAAGAACACAAGATATGATCACCCAGGAAACCACACGGTAAAAACCTGGGGAGGATTTGACCCACCGATCCTCAAGGCATAACAGAATTGACTATGAAAGAATTGAAGTTCTTACAAAAGGACTACAAGCTCCCCGCTCGACTTCCTAATGCTACCCACCAGTACGAACTTCCTGACACGACCACGCGCAGGCTCCGAATCCACGGACTACTTCTTTCTTGAATTCCTCAATCAGCTACAAGCTCCCCGCTTGCTTTTCTTTTAAGTTCCAATGGTTGCAACTATAATGATCTTCAAGATGTTGAAATCATCTCTACCTTGAAAACCCTAAGCTTTGTGTAAAGGAAAGCTCCTCTAAGATCTCACAAGAGATTTACACAAAACAGAAAATATGAACAACAAAGACTCAGAGAGGTTTGGGTACAAAACCCTAAAAATAAAAGGAGGCACAAGAGGCACTCTAATCTCTCTCTCCAAAAAGTCCCAAAAACGTTCTAGGGTTTTCCTTATATATAGGAGTGTTTTACTTGATCCCCAAGATGTTTAAATAGAGTTTGGGCTGAGCTGGAACTCTACAGAAAACGCATCTGACCCGAGATTCGATCGATCGAGCCTAAGCTTCGATCGATCGAGCCAAGCCGAAATGCTCCAGTACATCTGCAGCCACTCGATTCCAACTTTACAATATTTAATCAACTTTGAGCAAGCCTAAACAAGACTAAACATATTGTTTTGATCATGGTTTGCCAATATTACACATTAAGTTACACTTTTTGTTGTATCTAACTTAGGGGGAGAGTTAGTTTACTTATGTTTTTATTTCTGTTTCTTGTTCACTGCTCTGATACCACTTGATGGGTTATTTAGACCCCTAAAACAACCAAGTTGCGTAGCCTAGATTAATTAGCCAAGTTGTTACTTAGTCAAATTAAGCAATTCTAGGTTAAAACAATCAAATAATCATATCATGTATATAAAACAAATAAAGCAGCGGAAATAATAAAGAACACAAGATATGATCACCCAGGAAACCACACGGTAAAAACCTGGGGAGGATTTGACCCACCGATCCTCAAGGCATAACAGAATTGACTATGAAAGAATTGAAGTTCTTACAAAAGGACTACAAGCTCCCCGCTCGACTTCCTAATGCTACCCACCAGTACGAACTTCCTGACACGACCACGCGCAGGCTCCGAATCCACGGACTACTTCTTTCTTGAATTCCTCAATCAGCTACAAGCTCCCCGCTTGCTTTTCTTTTAAGTTCCAATGGTTGCAACTATAATGATCTTCAAGATGTTGAAATCATCTCTACCTTGAAAACCCTAAGCTTTGTGTAAAGGAAAGCTCCTCTAAGATCTCACAAGAGATTTACACAAAACAGAAAATATGAACAACAAAGACTTAGAGAGGTTTGGGTACAAAACCCTAAAAATAAAAGGAGGCACAAGAGGCACTCTAATCTCTCTCTCCAAAAAGTCCCAAAAACGTTCTAGGGTTTTCCTTATATATAGGAGTGTTTTACTTGATCCCCAAGACGTTTAAATAGAGTTTGGGCTGAGCTGGAACTCTACAGAAAACGCATCTGACCCGAGATTCGATCGATCGAGCCTAAGCTTCGATCGATCGAGCCAGGCCGAAATGCTCCAGTACATCTGCAGCCACTTGATTCCAACTTTACAATATTTAATCAACTTTGAGCAAGCCTAAACAAGACTAAACATATTGTTTTGATCATGGTTTGCCAATATTACACATTAGAGTTCTAAATACATAAAATCCTAAATCTTTAGAACCTAACAAATAATAATAATATATATATATATATATATATATTTGAGACCTTTTATATCAAACTAAAACCCTAGCCTTCTAATTGTTTTCTCTTCTATCTTAACCTTTTCACAGTTTCAAACAATTTATTTTTGCCATAGACCAAAATTTTAATTTCTAAGTTCTTATCACTTAAAAGAATAGAGAAAGAAATTAATGTTGAATTTTACATAACTTTTTAAGAGTATTCAAGGCCAAGAAAGTACAACTTTGCAGGTATATTTCTATATCCTTAACACTTTTACATTGATTTATTTTAAGGAATCAAATCACATGTTTAACTTCTGTCTTTAAATTAATCTCTTAATTCGATTGTTATTAACTATGAAGTGATTTTATTTATTTTAATTATATAAAATGTGTACTTGTAAGCAATTGAGATTATGACGAAGCCTAATCAAAATAATGATTTTCAAATCAAATTCTAAATGAATTTGTATCGGGGTATATTTTGCAAATCTTCCAATTGAGTAAATTAAACTAGGTATGCAAATATAAATTAAAGTTTATATTATATTTGGTCTTGTATGACAATTACATTAGTATATAATTGTTTATCTATTTTGTTATTTATATTGATTAGTAATATTTAGATTAATTTTACTTTCAATCTAGTCTTTCAATTCCCACCCAGAACTAAAATCCTAGCTCCGCCACTTGACACAATGCAGTGTCACCTACGATAAGAAGGCTATTCTCATCAATGGCCAAAGGAGAATTCTCATCTCTGGTTCCATTCACTATCCCAGAAGCACTCCTGAAGTATGTCCCTAACCTTTTTTTTTCTTTGAATTCATCTAAAAGAAGTGGTTTGTTTGTGGATTTTTGTGACTGTTTGGACTTTTTGTGTAATGGGTTTTGTAATTGTTTAGATGTGGGAAGACCTTATTCAGAAGGCTAAAGATGGAGGCTTGGATGTCATAGACACTTGTGTGTTTTGGAATGTTCATGAACCTTCTCCTGGCAATGTATCATTCTTGATCTGAACCATTTCTTACTTCCACTTTGTTTTGGTCTATTCTCTTCACCTTACACTTCATATGTTTTAGACTTTTAGTTCTAAGCCTTTTCTTTTTTGTGTGAACTTGGTTTTTAGTATAATTTTGAGGGGAGGAATGATCTGGTACGGTTCATTAAGACAGTGCAAAAGTAGGGCTCTATGCTCATCTTCGCATTGGACCTTATGTTTGTGCAGAATGGAATTTTGGGTACCTATTGATTTCCACTTTTGTTTTGTTTTATTGTTTTGGCTAGATCTACATGTGTAACATGTTTTCTATCTTTATGGCAAAGTAAATGCTTGATGTTAGTTTTTTTTTTTTTTTTTTTTCGAAGTTTGTCTGAGTGGTTGATTTGGCTGCCATTCTCTCTTTGATACAGGGGATTCCCTGTTTGGTTGAAGTGTGTTCCTGGTACGAGCTTCAGAACAGATAATGAGCCTTTCAAGGTTTTTCTTCCTCTACTTCCCTCTGTTGTTTCCTGAAAATTTGAGGCCTAATCTGATATGTCAAATTGAAGTGAAAAAATAAAATGGAACATAGTAACAATTATGATGCTCATGTTGGTTTAATAATTAAAATTGTGTTAATATTTTGTCATGAAGACGGCAATGCAAGGGTTCACACAGAAGATTGTCCAGATGATGAAGAATGAAAGGCTATTTGCATCACAAGGTGGTCCCATTATCCTTTCTCAGGTATGGCTTCTTGACATATGATTTGGCCTTGTAAAGTTTAGGTCCTGTGTATCTGTTTTGATGGATGTCAAGATTTGTCTGGTAGGCAGTAGCAACTTTTATGTTTTGGCCAACAATGGATTTGGCATTGGTAGCAGTGAATGGCTCTTGTATGAACTGATTTGCAGTATATTCTTCTTCTGTATATTTTAGTTTGTAACTTTACTGTGATGCTCTTGACAGTGTTCTTCAATTTGGTATTGGTTCCAACTTTTAAGCATTTCTTTGAACCTTCAAGCATTTGATTGAACTCTTCATTTTCGTTGTTATACGTTTGAAGCATACTCAATTTATCTGTGTAGAAGAGTAGAGGATGCCAGACGAAGAGACCGACCAGCACCAAACTTCTCCTTCAGATGGAGTCTTAGACCGGAATGGGAGGGAGCAGAGCAGTGGGATTGGGAGCTTAAGAAAAAAAAATTTTGAAGTGTGATGTTTAGAAAAAAGGTTGGTCTGAAAATAAATTATGACAGTTGGTGGGGAGCAAAGCCTGAACTTTGGCGTGACAACAATATGACCGTGGGTCCCATTATGGGAGGGAAATTACTATTGTGCCACCATAAATTATTACAACGTAATGTCTGACCTACTCATTATTACATAAAAGTGAATTAATAATAACATATTCAAAAAAAATATTAAAAATGACTCCTACAATACTATTTACACATTTAAAAATTATTTTGCTATAGTATTTTCAATTTTCAGTTCAGTAAAATAAGTTGTATCCAAACGGACCCTCTATCTCTATGTGTGGGTTTGGATTCAGTGGAAACGCTGAATCCTGCGTCATGTTTTCTCTTTTTTTTTCTTTTTTTTTTTCACGCGTTTCAGGGAGGCAAAAATTATTGTTTATGAGACAAATGTTACTGTTCATGCACTGTTTCGGTATTGTTCATAGGACCCAAAGTCACTTTATTCAAAAAAATATATTAAAAATAGTCCCACAGTACTATTTACACATTTAAAAATTATTTTGGTTCAGTGTTTTCAGTTTTCAGTTTCAGCAAAAATAAATTGTATCCAAACGGACCCAATATATAAAACCAATGGTTCTCACTTACTAATGATTAAAAAAATATTAGTTTTGTCTCGATTGATCTTCTGCCCCGAACCTCTCTCATAAATAGCCAAAATATCCAAAATCTTTTGGCATTCCTCCTCCTTTGCTCGACAAAATAAGACACTATCATCAGCAAAAAACAAATGAGAAACCCTCGGCCCATTCCGACAAATGGCCACACCTTGGATATGCCCCTCCACTTCAGTCGTATGTAACAAACTTTGAAGTCCCATAGCACACATAAGGAAGAGGTAAGGTGACAACGGGTGAAGAAGGTAACAAGCTTATGAGATATTTCATCATTATTGGAGGATAGGCAATAAGTTATAGAGTGATGAGTGATGATATTTCAATGATGATTGATAAATGAATATTTTTTTTCACCCAAACAGCCCCTTAAGGGCTTGTTTGGATCACCATGATTTTGAGTGATATCACTTAATTTTCATCACTGAGTTTCCAAAACACGTGGGTCCCACCAAAAAAAATCTTGTTTAGCTTGGTTTTTGGGTGATGTTTCTATCACTCAAAACTAAAAAATTTGAGTGATGGATGATGAAAACTGAAAATAGAATTTTGGGGGCTATTTGGTTTTTATATTTCCATCACCCATAACTCAAAATAAGTGGGACCCACTCCAAGAAAACTTGTTTGGCTGTGTTTCATGTTTTTGTTTCTATCACTTAATTCTCTGATTTTTGAGTGATGAGTTATAGAAACTGAAAACACATTTTAAGTGTTTTCAAGTTATGGAAAACTGAGTTATGTGGCATTTTTGTAATTAAACCCACAACTTTTGAAATTTTAGCTGCAATGTTTGACTTTTTGGGGTTTTTTTTTTTTTTTTTTTAAACAAAGTCACTAAGTGATGAGTGTCAAATGGGTGGAGTTGGGGAAATTGAGGTATTTTAAGTGATGAGTGACGAAAATTGAGTAACGAGTGATGAGTGATGACAAAAAAAAAAAAAAAAAAAAAAAAAACCAAACAACCCTTTGGTGTTTTCAATTTCTGAAAATTAGAGTTATGGTGGCAAAATGTGAGTTATGTGAACAAACAAGAATTTTGGAGTTTTTGAGAATTTTGGAGTTTTTAAGATAAAGTGAGATTTGGGTTATGAGTTATGAGTTATGGGTTATGGGTTTTGAGCTTGAATTATGAGTTATGAGTATTGAATTATGAAAACTGAGTCATGGCTAAACCAAACGAGCCCTAATTCTGTTTTGATAACTCAAAAACAAGTTTTTTTTTTGTTTTCATTCTCTATCACTCATAACTCAATTTGTTGAGATATGAGTGATGGAAATAGAAAGTGGAAATTGATCCAAACAAGGGGTGCATGCATGGGACTCATACTTTTTGAGTGATGAGTGATTGAAAACACTAAATTCAAATAGCCCCTAAAATATTTAAGAGGTGTTATGGTACTTGATCAAAAAAAGAAAGTTAGGGTTCAAGACTAAAGAGTGAAGAGCAAACACGTCTCCCATAAACTTAAAAAAAAATTAAAAAAATAAAAAAAATAAAAAGAAGAAGAAGAAGAAGAAGAAGAAGCAAGAGAGAGAAGAGCAAATAACTTTAAAATATGTACATATTTTGGAAGGCATCATGATTTTGAAATTAGATGTTCTCTAGAAAATAACAGTATATTACTCTTTTCTTTTTTTAATTTTTTTCGTGGGTAGGTATATTACACAAATATACTAGTAGTGTAATTGTTATATGGGCAACCAGTAAATTACTTTGTTTTCCAGTTCAATAAAATTTTAAGTTTTCGTTGATATTTATTTGTCTATTAAATAAATAAGTACTTTTTTTATTTTTTATTCCAAATAAGTAAGTACTTAATGAGGCTTGAGAACAAATATAAAATCAAGCATTATTTAGTACTTTCTAAGTACAGCACATGATACTCTCTCTTTCATCACACATTAATAGTAGATTTCATTATTTAATTTGATTCTTCTGATAGAGTGAACTTGATTCATAAATATATATATATATATATATATATATATATATTTATATATAGAGAGAGAGAGATGAACTTGAATTTAAATCCCTCCTTCCTTAGTTATTGTATGAAAAAACAAATGTGAATAAATTTGCTTGGTTTCCTTCATCCTTTTAGATGCAATTATAAGGTTGTAGTCCACTTTCTTTATATTAAGAAACTAGACCTCACCAATTCAAAAATCATAATAAATTCTTAAACTTCAAATCAGACCTGTTAGTAGCTCTTGTGTCTCTATGACATGTTATTAAAAAAAATTGCCACATCGATCATTGCTCCATCAGGTACATAGATAAAAAATTTATAAAATCGGATGAAGGGATCAATAGTCTATTGAGTGTACGTGTGTGAGTGAAGTCCTACATTGAATAATGATAAGAAGAATGAGTGATTAATATAACAGAATTGAATACATACCCATTAGGCTTAGGCCTTTTGGGTTAAAATGTATATCTATATGTTATATTAATTATTCAAAGAAGCTCTTCAAGGTGTGTATCTCCCCAACATAGCCTCGATTTCGCCAAGGTTTTCCCTCGATCATTACCAAACTTAATACCTTTTAGTTGTCTTTCATGAAATATGAATAAACTTCATCTAACACATAGGATATAGATTACCAAAAAAAAAAAAAATTTATCAAGTAATGAAATTAATTAATAATCATTGAAACCATACATCTTGAACTTATAAGTAATAGTCATAATTTGACTACAATAATCAATCAATCAAGGCAATGAACATTCAAACATGTAAATCAATAAAGCACAACAAGAAAATGAAATTAACATGCTCAATGCCAAGAGTGCATTAAACCAAGTTACAATGTTTAAAGATTACATCAGAAATTATTATAGAAACACAAATCTCTAACATAAAAAAAATAAAATAAAAAAGAGTCCCCCCCCCCCCCCTATATATATATCATACAAACTCCCTACTCATTCTCCTCCTAATAAGAGCACTTCCAAAATAGACCAAAACTTTCCCCCCCTTTTTCTCACGAAGTGCCAAGGGAGCAACCAAGTAGCATCATCGCCACCAACATCATGACGATCACGGATGTCCCAAATCTCAATACTCGAACGGGTTAAGGTGGCGGCAATACACTCCTGAACCTATAGAAGTTGTCGAAGTCATGATCTCATGCATTCAGGGGCAACATTCGGTTGAAAATGTAATGTTTCTCCTTTTAGGCTAGAAACTAATGGTCCGTTTGGATTGAGGGGGAGGGAGAGGGAGAGGGAGTAGAGTAGAGTAGATTTAGCATAAAATTAGCTTATTTTTAGCCAACTCTACTCTACTTCCCTCCGCTCTCCCTCCTTCCCCCCTCCATCCAAACAGGCTTTAAAGCTTTTGAAATTGTTATAGTTAATAGTCATAGCTTTGTAATGAACTCTATTAAAGTTATTGGTTTTGACCCAAACTTTAGTTATGATTTTTGGTTTTGATATTAAGTTGCCTCCAACCCCAGCTTCCTGAAAATGTTGATGCAAACCAATGCAAGCTTGCTCTAGCACAGGCCACAGGAGAGGTGGAGAAGCTGCATTTGCACTAGCACTTGGATTTGCCAAAACTTCTTTAAAATTTAAAGTGCTACTAGGCATAGATCATGTGTTGCCGACCCAAACCCCATATTCTCATCTGTGTTTTTAGATCTTTCAATATATCAATTCTCTTTACTGTAATTGGCACTAGCTTGGGCCCGGAGCAAAAGAACAGCTTTATGTCACCATGTGCTCCAGAGGGATTGAACCACGAGGAGTATTTCAATGAGTGCAAAGGCTTATTTGGAAGATGAGAGTGGGGATTTAGTAGCTATATATTTTGGGTGATTCCTAATCTTGAGTTATGATGTAAAAAAAAACTATTGTCTCTTATTAAGGCTAATTATTTAATAAAATTATCATGGTGAATCTCTCTCTCTCTCTCTCTCTCTCTCTCTCTCTCTCTCTCTCTCTCTCTCTCTCTCTCTCTCTCTCTCTCTCTCCATGTGTTGCTTGTTATTGTGATATGATTATGTTGATATTGGTACTAAGGTGTACCTAAAAGGCTAGCGCGTGTTTGATCTTTGAAATTGTGCTATATTGTGATGTGGTGTGATGATTTCTTGATAGAATGATGTTTGGTACACTGAAAAATTAAATTTTTGGTCAAGCTGTGATTTCATGGCTGGAGAAATTGTAGAGAAGTAATATAATTTTCTAATATGTAATCAGCAAAACTGAAGAGGTGGGAAACAGGAGTCCCCTCTTTGGTGCTCTATTCATCGGAGAAGGATCCTCAATGTTTTGAATACATTGGGAACTTCCTCTTATGACAATTAAACTTGTACTTACCCTTACTAAAACTTTTCAAAAAATTATTTCAATCATAAAATTTGTGCAAAGTACAAAATTTTGAAGTGTGAAAAATAAAGTGCCAAAGAGCTCCTTTTAGAGTCAATTAGCACTATTTGGTTTGGTCAAAATTACTATGGTTTGTTTATAAAAATTGGCTGGTATATAATCCTAGAAGATATTATGCTTTTTATAAATTATCATTTATTTTGTAAAAACAAATAACTAGTTTTAATAATTAAAATTCCCCATTATATACCACGATTTATCCTACACATGCATATCTTCTGCTCCATTTGAATTTTTTTTAACGACCAATCAAAATCAATTCACATCCCATGTATTCATGTCCATTTCAAGATCATTCTTCAAATAATGAGAGATAACCTTTGATACATCTTGATGGGAACTGGTAAATTTCATATAGGGAATTTCCATTTTGCCCACTGTGGCTCAATTTGATGTGAAAGGACCTTTTTGTCTCTAGACACGCGCGTGACAATTTTACCCCTAAATATTTTGGGATTTCAATTTTACACCAAGACAATTGATCAAATTCCAATTTCTTCATGGTGTCAAAATCAATTTTGTATTTTCATCGACAAATAGTTTTAACTCATGTGGACAATGTGATCATTTGGTCCTAGTACCAACAATTTGCTGTCTTTTGTAATTACTGCAAAGTGCAAAGAGCCAATTTTATATATGGACATATGCATGCATGTTATTCGAGCCTGATGTATCTGTTATTAATTAGCTGTGCTAGTTGAAAGCACAGCCTTAATTTTCTCTCTCTCTCTCTGTGTTCTTTGTTTTGTCTTGTATTTTTCTGGTCGATTTTAAGTGTCGTAGAACCAAAATTAAGAAGTACTACATAGATAAAACCAGAAATGCTTGGATAGCTGGGGGGAAACTCTATCTTTTGTATCAAATAACATAGGTTGTTATATGGAGTCTAGCCTTGAATGAAGAAACAAAACTCTTATGCTTTACGATCCAATTAAGGTTCAAGGACACTCTTTTGTGCTTATTTAATTTAAAAACAAGAAACAAAACCAAAGTTACAAATTCCTCACCAATATACATACATACATAATCAATACAATGTACTACATTAGTGTACTATATGTCTATACATGCAGTGTATGCATTTCTCTCAGCTCATTCCTCACAAAGCTACAGCGTGAAAGAATTTCCTTCTAAATTGGTGTCCCATATGGGTAGGGGAATTTGACTTTCCTTCCATATTATAAAATTGTGTTTACAATCAGGATATGACTTTAAATTCTATCTTCTCAACTATAAAAAATAAAAAAAAATAAATCCAAATGGTAAACAAATTGAGAGAGAGAGGTTAATTATCCAGTCACACACCAAAATAATTTAAATACTTAATAGCCCTTTAGATTAAAACATAAGTTGTTACACATGAAAATACAATAGAATTTCAGCCCCAAAAAAAAAACAATAAATTGAGCTACTTATTCACCAAATACGTACTCCACAGTCCATGTTTTCATACCCAATAAACTTGAGCGTTATGCATGCATGAATTTATTCTTCAATGAATTCAACTGGTTCAAGCTTCGCAGGAGCAAGACTAGGATCAGCCAAAATAGCTACAAAATCTCCACTCTCATCTTCCAAATAAGCCTTCAAAAACGCCACAGCAATCCCACCTACACTTCTCCTCATGGGGTCTCTTGGACCCTTCCCATTCACACACATACAGCCACTCAATTCCCCAACGATACCCGATGGATCATCATTTAGCATGTCCATGTGACCATAGTCCTTAGCAACAAAATGTGCACATGGAGGCTTGCACTCATTGAAAAATTCGTCGTGGTTCAAACCCTCTGGAGCACATGGTGGTGATAAGCAATTCTTTTGCTCTGGACCCAACCCAGTGCCAATTACTGTAACTGGAATTGATAAGTTGAAAGATCTAGGAACATAGGTGAGAATATGGGGTTGGGTTCGGCAACATTTAGTACATCCAGCCACGGGGTCTATGCTTAGTAATACTGAAAATATTAAGGAAGTTTTGGCGTAACCCAGTGCTAGTGCAAATGCAGCTTTTCCACCTCTGCTGTGGCCTACTAGAGCAAGCTTTTGTAGGTTTGCTTCAACATTTTCAGGAAGCTGAGGTTGAAGACCACTTGATAACCAATCTGTTACTTTTGCTGCTGATTCAATTTCTTCGAGTCCACTCGATGGTATGTAGAGGTATAGCTTAAAAAGAAGATGACACAAACATGAATGAGAGAGAGTTCTGTAACAATTATTTCAAGAAGAATAACTTCTTGTGACCATTGAAATAACTCTAAAATGGCTTGTGGGAGATCCATTCTTTCCTTAAAATAATTTACATTAGATAACCTGCTTTTCTTCACATTTCGTACAATTTCCATATCCTATACCAAAAAAAAAATATTCATCCATATATGTTCTTAAAGCTTGGGAGAATGTTAGAAACCTATATATATGTTCTTATTTTGGTAAACCATATTTCATCCCTCCAAGTTTTGATATAGATAAGAGATACCCTTCTACAACATCTTCATTACATGTCATTATAATTTTTTTTTTTTTTTTTTTTGAGAAATACATGTCATTATAATTAATAAAATCAAAACATGCGTTTTTTAAAGTAAAATTTCATCAAACTGTTTACATAATAAGAAAAATAAAATAAGAGTATCTTCAGGGAGTTTGTGTCATTTTTGAAAAATATTAGACAATTTTTGAATTTCCTCAAATCTCGATGATGGTTGATGTGATTTACCCTACAGTACTTTATATACAACATGATTAAATTAGCATTTTTAGTCTCATATTTCAATTTTATCCTCGAATAGAATGCTTTAACCATTGTTTTAATTTAGTGTTTATTTGGGAACAACTTATTCAATTGAAACTGAAAATTTTTTGCTGAAAGTACTATAAATAAAGCTAAAGGTAGCTAAAATAGTACAGTTGGACCCATAAATAGTACCAAAAAAGTGCAATGAAACCCATGAATAGTAGTAAAAATAAGCTAAATAGTAAAAAAAGTTAGTTTTTATAACCAATGCCAAACACATACTTAATCCCTAAGCTTTAATAAGGTTTTAATTATCCATTCTTTCCATTACTAATAACAATTTATTCATATGACAAATGTTTTTTTTTTTTGGCTATAAATGTCCTAAATGCATATGTTGCACACTAGACTGCATGTCAGTATTACAAGATCAAAATGTATGAAAACACATGAATTTAATATTCAATTTAAAAATATATATATATTTGTAGCCCCAAAACCTTAATTTATTGATCAGATCAGCATAAAGATATGGACAATGAACAGTACAGATGATATTGACTTGTTTTTAAAATTTAAAAGGACCACATTAATATTCCTTTTCATAAAAAATAAATAAATAAAAAGGGACCACAATATTCCTTTATAGCTTTGTCCTTTCTTTTGGTTAATAAAATCTTTTATTTGTTAAGAAAATAAAAACCCCCACAATATTGAAAAATTCAATAATTCATAAATGAGGAACTAACAATAGTTCATAGACCAAAATTGCATTTTGAACTGAAAAGTCATCTCATCAAACATCTCTTGTATAACAATGATTAACATATAAAATATCTTACATTGGTACAAAAATTCAACCAATATATGTCAAAATAAGTGACGTCCTATCAAGAATGAAAAGGGCCCATTGTATCATAGTTTTGTCAATACAAGTACTATTCACAAAAATCTTAAAAGTATCTTTGACAACAACTTTAAGTGTTTTTTTTGTTTATTATACAACATTTTAAAACTTCATTTTTTTAATGTTCAACATATTTTAAACAATATTTAGTAAATAAGTAAATAAACTTTTAATAAAAGTTAATATAAGGAAATTGTTTCACACAAAAAAAAAAACAACAACAACAACAAAATTTCCCAATTTTATAATCACAAGTAATAAGATAACAAGCATAAACATAAAAACGAGACAAAAAAAAGGGAGAAAGATATTAGTTCAATTAATATTCTTAGTAAACTAAATTAGAAGAGTACAAATAGAAAGGAGAGAAAGAAAGTGATCCAAATCATCAATGTATAGCAAATAATTGGGATTCGAAATACCTGAGGAGCAACAACAATATAACCATGTGAGGAAATATGTTCAAGGAGTTGAGAGTAAAAGCAAGTCCGGAGGTAGAAGCCATGAAGAAACAAGATTACAGGGTATTGGCCACTAGTAGTTGGTGTAACAATTAGCAATGGCTTTGGAGGTGGACTACTAGTGCTATCATCACCGTTTGATGTCTCCACTTTCTTGCTTGTGAAAGGAAGTTTTCCTTGATCAAAAACAGTAGTAGTTGTTGCCAAAGCTGGTTTACCTTCCAATTCTGCCATGGCTCTCACTCAGCGTTGTACCTTGTACGTGTTTTTCTTTGTGTGTGTGTGTATATGAGAGAGAGAGAGAGAGAGAGAGAGAGAGAGAGAGACTGTGTTCTATAAAGTATGGAGAATCTTGGCTTCTTTTTTCTTCTTCTTCTTTTCTTCTCGCATGATGAAAATAATGTTAATGATTATAGTGTTATAAATGTGGTGTTACTTCAATCATTTTTACAATGTTAACAAGTTGCAAAAATATTATAGGTTAAAATATCTTTTGTTAGGTTAGAGCGTTAACTAGTAGTTAGGGCACGCTATTTAATGAAGTACTCGTAAAAATTAATAGCAAACAACAAGACAAGATGGTGTCATCTTCCTCCTTGGCCCAAAGTGTTTTGGGGAGAGCGCAGAGAAAGGGAATGTGACCATTGAAATTATAGTCTTTATTCACTTATTTAGCAAAATGTTCTAAAAAACAATTTTCTATTTTATTATATGTGTTCTCTAAATCATTGTGCAAAACAAAAACAAAAAATCCCAAAAGTATTTTCTATTCAATTTAGGTCCTCCTTGAAAATTTTTAAATAAAATAAAATTTTTATTTATTTATTTTATAATGGTCATCTATGCGTGTGTGGCTTAAGGCACACCGCCATAAAAACCATTAATGGACAGGCCAATACAAGAACCACTCCACAACCAATGACGAGTCATGATGAATCATTGCTACTGCCTAAGATCCTTGAAGAGTCGCCAAAAACCTTCGTAATCTCTCTCTCTCTCTCTCTCTCTCTCTCTCTCTCTCTCATCCAAATCCTGATTTTTTTTTTTTTTTTTTTTTTTTTTTTGGTGATTTGTAAGCCAGTTTGCTAATTGTGTTGCCCAATTGCTGGTTTGGGTGTTTGGCCAATTGTGAGGGTTTGGAAGTTTTTTTTTTTTTTTTTTTTTGGAGAACCAAGGGTTTTGGATGTTTGGCAGTCAATGGTGGGTGTGATTATTTATTTATTTAATATAAAACAAGTGCGAAACATATTTTTGTATTTACTAGTAAGTAGAAAATAATACAAGGTTTATTTTTTTTGATAATTAGAAAATCATACCAGATTAAATGTGCAGAAATTCAAATTAGAAATGATAACTTTATAATTTAGCAAAATTTAACAATGGTCCAATCAATATTGTAACACAAAAATTTAGAGCTTTATTCTTAAAACTCATCGAAGTGATTTGAATCTCATGTATAGAGTGAGACCTATGGAACGAGTTGGTCTTAAACTTTTTTACTCCCACCGACACAATAGTAGGAGTAAAAAATTAAATTCTGATGCCAAAATGTTGCTCATGTACCACGTTTTTCAAATGTAACATCATGGCCGAAGTTTATAAGGCCCACCTTAATCAAGTGGGAGTTGGAAAGCAACTCAATGGTCCAAATCAAAAGTGGGCCTAACTCATTCAATTCTATGAAAATTAAGGAGAAGATTATTCGACTTCAGTCCCAAGTTTTCGTTGCAGGCGCATAATATTAGGCACTTATGATATGATATGACCAATCCGCGCAGTATAGGAGGGATCGAGTGTGGAATATGAAATTTTTGTCATTCCACATATTTGGCATTAAAAAATAAAAATTGCTTTTTTTTTTTTTTTAAATACAAGATAAAAGTTCTACTTGATAGGATATTTTTGTCTAAGAAAGTTTTTTTGGCACGTCAACCTGATATGATGAAATACCTTGTCTTTGGCCCATCAGGATAATTGCCTCCTTTGATGGGACCTACCAACGAAGGATTTGTCGAGATAAATGCCTCGTTCGATCCCTTAAAGTGCTGATGGATCAGCATTCCACTCTACTCAAAGACTCATTGGGCAGCTAGTGTATATGCCCGACTGACAATTCACACCTCGTCATTTGCATACTGACAAAGGGATGATCATACTGACGATTAAGTACACAAAGTCCCGCAAGCCTTTATGTATTCTCCATGTATATGTCCCTATATGATAATAACTTGCACACCACACCCAAAACCCCTACTACACGTTCGTATTATGAAAATAGAAGCCCTAAGATCTCAGAACCTTAACTCCAAATCTCCTCTACAAGAAAAGCTCATACATTCAAGAGATCTTGATCAGCTCTACACCACTATATAAGCACCAAACCTCCTCTTCCTTAAGGTATGTGAAATTTCCTAACTTTCACATTTTTGAATTCTGGGAGATTCTTCTATCACTGACTTAATCTTAAGAGGGTCTTTGGCCAGTACCTCACCGATGTTCTTCGTTGGTTCTTTGTTCCTTTATTCTTCAAGTACCTTAATTGGTGCAAATGTGGATAATCAACTCATTGACGATTTTTGTTCCTCACTATATAATGAGATTGACATAGTTAAATGCAGAGCTCAAATACTTTTTGCTTTTATGTACACATTAAATCAAGTCTTATCCATACAAATTTGTTTACGAATAGATTATTATGTTTGAACTTGACTTATTTTATAGTACACGCTTAAACATGAGTATGAAACTGGCTTATTTGCTAAATACACTAACATAAACAAATATTTTCTTAAGTCAACCTCAAGTTATCCATAAATTAGTATGGTTCATTTATAGACGTCCTATGTCTAACTAACTGAGGAAGATTACTAAAAATGATGAGAACATTGGAATTACATGTTAAAGCATCAACATATTTGTTTAGACAATAACTAATCCAACAAATTTAAATGAAATTACAAACTCTATAAAAATTTTATTTCCTACAACTATATATAATTAAAGTTGACTCAAAACATTCAAATTCAAATTCATAATGATAATAAAAAGTAAAACATGAAGACCAATTGAACTCCCCATGATAAATTGTGGTTCAACAACTTAATTAAGAAGGTAGATAATATTCAATTCACCCAAATAAATATGTTTTGCTTTATTGAAATAGAACACACAGTACAAGTCTAGTATCAATATTATTGGAGAAAGTGTATCAATCAATAACCTAAGCCATCAGATTCATGAAGATAGGAATGTATAGACTAGTTAATCTTCCAAAAACCAGCGAGGAATAGTAACCCTGTATTTACGTTGTGGCACCTTCTTGAAGGTAGCCCACACCAAATGAAAGTAGAGTGGAAACACTGCCATAGAAGATACTGTTACCAGCACGTTGGTCACTATATACGAGGTGGAAGACACAAATTTTAGTTGATTCCTAAAGATGAAGAAATGTCCAGTTGTGAAGGACACCAAGGTAGAAGCTATGGAAATGTAGAATGCTGTTAAACCCAGCAAAAGCTTCAGTGGTAAGGCGTGGCGGAAATTTCTTTCTCTACACCCAGATGTGGGAATTGCAAGGAACATGACAACTGCTATGAGTGAAGAGTAGAAGGACACAAAGGATGAGCAAGCGTAAATTTTGGACGCCTTATTGACTGTGGTTTCAAAACCCTCAGGCACGTTGGTTGCGGTGGAAAAGGTACTTGTGACAAAGAGACCTGCTACCACTGAGCATGCATTCGATGTGTTGTTTAGCCAATTCCCTCCCTGTTCAACAAGTTTCTGGTGGTTCTTGGTGAAGACCTCCTCTGGGGTTTGGCTATTATTGTTGCTAAGAAAATGGAAGCTTCTTTGCAATAAAGATTTCTTAATGTACTGCATGCATTTCGAAAATAAAAAGACAAAGTTATACTTTCATATCTATTTCAATGGAGAGGACCTAATGCATTCTATTACTACATAAATGAACGTATACATGTATTAACCTTAGTCCAAGCATGGTACAAAGTACAAACTAAGGAATGCATTAGTTTCTTTCTAAAAGCAAGGTCCAATCGGTGACCCCATTGTAACAATTTGTAGTAGTTTTTGACATGCTGATCTGATCGAGTGGTGGGCTGATAATTCATCCAAGATCTACAAGCTTTTTGTGTGTACGTGTAACAAAATCAAGTGCTGAGAAATAGTCTATCTCATCCTCGTCACAGTATCCTATAAACCTAGTTAAGATCTAACAAGCCAAACCTAAGAAAAATACTAAAGCTACTATAAATTTTATAGTTTAACATCTCCAAACTGATGTAACAATGAATATAATTTATGAATTTTAAAAAATATAATAAATAAATATCAAAATTACTCTTTTTGGTTATTAATTAGTTATATATCAGTTTGTAAAATTTATAATATCTCTAGCATTACTCTAAATATTATGAGAGTGATATTAAAAATACTAAAAAAATTTACTATATAACACTTACAAACTAATGTGACACCAATCACAAAAAAGTCTAAAAAATACTAAACATACTACAGGTTTTATTACATAAAACTTATAAACTAATATAGTAATAAATATAATTGATGGGCTTCAACCAGCTCTTAAATGAAGGTTTTTTTTTTTTTTTCAGAAGACTCTTAAATGAAGATTTGAATTGCCTCTTCATAATTAGTGACACATCAGTTTGTAAACTTAATATAGTAAAATTTATAAAACTCATAATACTACAAAAAAGTAATTATATATTTATTACTGTGGGGCCCGGGGGCCTGGAATTTTCGGCCCACCTCTAGACTGGCCCAAGGCCCATGCCGAGGATCAATGGCTGTCCCAGGTAGCTGTCTATGGACTTTTCGGCCTTCCGGGCCGCGCCGAGGACAACCCTATCCTCGGCATGCCTATCCTGATCCCAGTACAGGCAGTCACATCCACACTTAATGCGTCTACCTAACTCCCCTGGCAATCTCAGTGTTGAGGGGACTCCTGAACGGCGGAACCTTGGGTGCCGCGATCCACAGTACGGTGGGAAACGTGGCTGATAGGACAAGTCCTTAAGCAGTGGTCTGGATGACTGACAGTTGGAAGGCTAGGGTTGGTCAAAGAGGGTATATAAATGCAAGGAGCCCTTCAGAGTGGGGGCTCCTCGGCCATCCGAGGAGCAACCCCTAAGACGATAAGAACAAAGAAAAAGGCCCCCAAGAAGGAGGAACACTTCAGGCGAGCCGGTGGCAAGCCTGTTGGCGCCGAACCCTACAACCCACTCTCTAAACAAATTTATTGCTGGGGGATCTACGACGAAACGAGCCCCTACAATTACTATTGTCACAATAGTTTGTAAAGGAATTACTAAGTCTTTACGAACTCTATCTTGTGGCAATGAATATGAAATGTAGATTAAAAAAGCATAGTAAAGGAATAACATTGGCAAACCGATATAATAATGAGTATAATTTGTGGATTTCTAAAAATAATAAAAGAATATTGTCTAAATTATTATTTTTTTTATTAGTGACACATTAGTTATAAAAATTATGTATTTGTAAAAATTTTAGCATCCCTAATATCACTCATTTATAAATATTTTGTAACAATTTTAGTATTTTCCAATCTATAATATATAGGAGGAATAAATGATAAATAAAGTCCTCTTTAGCTTGGTCATTCTGGGCTCTTACCTCATACCATTTGATTTCCCATTGCATTTGGGATAAGGCTCCCGGAACTGGCCAGCTAAAATCTGTGCTCTTCGCTGCAAGATGCAATGCACTATTCCCCTCAATATCCACTTCACCAAATATACTTTCTTTAATAATTTTTTCTTCCTTGAGTGAGAGTAGGAGCTCATATACACAAGGTTGCTTATGCTCCGCTGTCAATAATACTATGTTCTTTTGGTTTTTATCCACATCATACATGGCCATGGGATATCTCTTGAGGGTTGCCTTAACCATTTCGGTAATTCCATTCTTTGCTGCTACTAGTATGGGTGTTAACTCTGACAGATCAATGTCTTTTTGTCTGCTTCTTTTCTTCTTTTTTTTGGTAGAATCTTGTACGTTTGTTGCCTTTGACTGATTACTGTCTTCCTTTTTCTTTTTTTCCTCTGTTATTGCACAAGACAATAAATTTTACTCAGTTTTATCCAAAACTATTATCATTTCCTTTTCTGCGAGCATAAAATATATTGTGCAGGTGCAACATATTTAATTATTTATTTTGTTTTTAAGAAAAATAAATAATTTTCTCTACCCTACGTAAGAAATGAGGGGGTGGTTGGAGGCCCGGAGGGTAAGAGAAAGAGATAAGTAGGGAGGGGAATGATTACACTTTCATTTTTTTGGATATTCTAAAAAGGAAAAAGTTTCATAGATAAATCATGTTCAACCCTATTGAAGCAAAATAAGAGTAATCGGGGAATGAACTTACCTTGCTCGGGCATCACAGGTATTAAGCTTTTAACCGGCTCTTCAATATCTACAACAACAAAATTGAATTGAAATTGATAGAATCTCTTTAGAACATAATAATAAACACTCAAAGATAATATACATACATACATACATATATATATATATATATATTTAAAAGGTTTAGAAGCAAGATTGAAAATGAATTCTCTATGAAACTGACTACTAGAGAAAGATTATGAAGACTAAAAAATGTGCTAGTGTGTTGGTGTGATGAATATTAGAGAAAGCAAGAGAATTTTTGTGATAATAATAGCTAAATTTCTCTCTCTAGAAAATGATTTGGATTTGAGGCATGTAGTGGATATTTATAGGCTCAAATTACAATTGTTTCGGTTTGTAAAGGGTTCTATAGCTTTTTAGAGATTGAACCTTTTTGAGGCTTATTTATGGACAAATAAATTTTTTTTATCATTTTTCATACTCTTGCAAATGCATATGCATTACATGACACATTTACAACATTGTTTATCTAACGTCAAATAGACATATCTTACTCGTTTTAAATCAAAATTATTTCAAATTTGTGTTTATTTTTAAGTCTTGGGTGTCTATGTTCCAATAAAGCAAGGTTCACTCAAAAAACCATTATCATTAAAAGATATGGTCAATTGAGTAAGCAACCATCATTTTTCACCATCGCCTATTAAGCAGTTTTGAGCATTGTTGATTTTTTATTACTTTCGAACTATATCAAGAATACCTCAATCATCCATGAGTGACAATTTCAATCTCCTCCTTGGGGCGTAAATTTAAGATTAATATCTGGTACAAAATTAGGTATTTATAAAATAATTGACATTCTTTTGACTACACTTTCAACTAAAAGTGGAGTCGAAAGTCTTAAAATAAGAACTATTTTGCAGATTAATAAATTTTAGTCCAAAGACATGTAAATGTAAATTTTAGTCCAAGCAAGCGAAGATAGAAACATGGGTTCAGCGAAATGGGTATACCGTATAGTGTATAGATGAGAATGTGGGTCAATCTCTCCTACAGGGGATAATGGTTTGGAATACCCATCCTTTCTGCAGGGAAAAAAAAGCAGCTATATCCCATCCACAAGGGATATAAGTTTGGAATATTTATCCGAGTAATTCTTAGGTACTCTCGGAGTATAGAGAATGGTACTCCCTCCTCTCACATTTATGATGGGGTCCGCTCATTAAATTTATGGTAGAGTCCACTATGAATGTGAGAGGAGGGAGCATTATTTCTCCGTGCTTCAGGAATACTTAAGAATTTTCCTATTTATTCCTCCCGCAAGAGATAAAGGAGCATTACTTCCTACAATAGAATTTTGGAGGCCACCCACTGAGTAGGAATTTATGCCGATGAGAAGACCACTCGTCACGTGACAATTTACGTCAGGAAAAGGTCATTCACTAATGTAAGAAGTTACACCAAAAAAAATCACTCGTATGTGAGCAGCTACACTAAAAATGACCCCTCGCTATGTGAGTTTACTTCACAAAGGTTATTCACTACACGAGAAATTACAACAGAAGATACCTACTCCTGCGTGAGAATTTACTTTAAGGAAAAGGCCACCCAAAGGAAATTATAACAAAAAAGACCTACTTGCCCTACATCCATCATTGGTTCTCATAAAAATGTGGTTTCTTATCATCATTTATAACTTTTTTTTTTTTTTATATAGAAGAATTATCATTTATAACTAAAGCAATGTTGCAACACAACAATTCACATAACAATTTTCACAATAGTTGGATTCACAGAGTTTTATTAGTTTCTATAACAATTTACATAACAATTTTCACAATAATTCGATTTACAAAGTTTTATTTGTTCTTGTCTAGATCTATCAATAATATCACTTTATTATCTATATTAATGTCATTTGTGAAATATTGGTAGCTCTAGATCTAAAACTAATGGCGTTGGACTTGTAATGGGCTGAGTTAGATTTTGGGCTTTGTGTTTCCAAGATGATACATAAAGTGGGCTAGTTGAAACCAGGCCACAGTCGTTTTCCATTGGCTCTAATGGCCTACTATGCTCGAATCCTTAGGCCCATGCCCTGCAGGCTTTCTCACAAGGCAACCCTTCCACTACTAAATCGTCGTCCAAGTTGGCCGTGCACGTAGTTGAGGAATCAGAAACAACACCACTGCACGAGTTATCTACTTATCTCCTAGATTTTGGTTACTATAGGGTAATTATTGGTTTATTATATTTTATGTAAATCTTATATTGCAAAATGCAAATTAAATAAATTTGTACGATACATATTTGTAATAAGTATACAATGTTGTACACACATGTTTGTTGTACAATGTAAATCTTACATTGTTACTACATTGAAAACTAAGAATTTTCCTTTATTTATATAAGTTTACTTTACAAATAAATTTACTTTTCAAATAACGTAATGGGAAGATTATATTATTACCAATTTTAAGCTTTTTAATTAAGAAATTAAATATTAGTTATGTAAAGTCATAAACTATAATTATTTAAATAAATCATAATAAGTAAATAATTCGAATGGGTAAAATATACAAATTAATAAATAAATTGTGTAATTGATTATCTCTTGAAAGATACTAAGGTTGAATTAGATGATTACCTTTTCCATGGTCTTTATTTAAGCTGGATAGAGTACGCAGATACTTCTCAGTTAAAAAGCGTTTGTCTTCAGTTTTTATGACACCATAAGGGCTCTTCTCATCAACTTTTTCAGATTTTACATGCTCATGTATCACTGGATCGTAGGACGAAAGCAAATGTATGTCTTTTGAAAATCGATACATTGAAGTGTTCTTCAGCACTTCGTTCATGATCAGAATAGACCATTCGTTCCTCACCTTCATCGTCCTCACCTTCGTTACCATCTCCGGGGCTCCTAAAGATCCATACCACCAATAATGTTACCAATTAAATCTTACATACAGATATTTGTTAAGTAATTGAATAATGAAAATACTAAAGTAATTACTAATTTTATAATAAAAGATTTACAAATTAATGTAACAATGAACGCGGTTGATATAACATCAACAACAATTATAATAAATTTCAGAATTACTTTTTTTATTGTATGCTTAAAAAATGATATGCCATTTTTGTAGTAAAACTTATGTACTAAAATTTGTAGTAATTGGAGCATTACTAATTCAATAATCGATAGATATTTTGGACATATATATAAAGGAAAACAATAAGTATAGATCGAGTTACAAGATGGACAGACATAGCAATGTTTACTTTACTGACTAAGCTACAAGTAGTTAACACTAAAAGAACTAGCAACAGGTGTTGTACTTAAGCTTATAATGTGGAGTTAGTCCAGGTATGATAGTTGTTAGGAGTTAGTTTTTAATTTTCCATTTTTCAACAACAAGAGACTTATTACCAATTAAGCTAACTATAACTTATAATCCCGAGCAAAGATTTTCTTGTGTGAATAATAAATTTCACAACTTCCTAGAGTGACAAATTGTTAATGGTAGATATTAAAATAGTGTCGGTAGACTTACGTGAAAACCAATAATAATATGACAACTCAACCGATATAAAATTTGTTGTGAAATCTACTCTGTATGTACATAGCTGGAATTACTCAAAATAATGGACCGCGTATAAGTACCAAGTATTATGAGCACAGCCTTGCAGACAATGTTTACAAACTCAAAGCAAAATTCTGTAATGAGGCGGAAGTTGTAATTGATGCCTTTCAACTCGATTGGGTGATGGCTCTCCTACAGCACAAAATTAAGAATGAGAAAATATAAATTGATCCATATTAATACATTTAATAATATCATTCTCTTGAATAGACCAATAGCAACAAGCTCAAGTCAAATCACTGAAATAGTGTAATGTATTTGTGTGCTATCTTCTCAAAACTTTTTTTTTTCCTACTCAGGCTTCTCTGACTTCTTAAACAGACTCATACAAGTAGCGAACATTTTTTTTTCTTATAACATATTATGGTGTGAACATTAATTTCTCGCTTTGAAATCTACCTCTGTGGGTAACGTGGTCGGGTCTTACAGAGTTCTCTATATCAGCTTCCTTCCTCGTGGTTTTTCTAAAAATTGCTGAAAAATGAAAAAGAGCTTAGTTATAAAGTATATCTCAAATCAAAGTCTTCATTTTCCCTCTTTTCACATGAATAATTAATATATTTTATTATGAATTTAATTAGTAGAATCTATTATTACGTGAGAGAGGAAGTTAATATCACTGTACTCCTAGTGTATTGAAGATTACAAAAATATTAAAACAGAAATATACATGGCACTGCCGTGAATACAAGTTTTACAAACTCAAAGCAGGTTCTGTAATTAGGTGGATGTTGTAACTTATCCCATAGAGCTCCGTTGGATCCTATACACAAAGACAATTAATCAATATCAATCCGTTTATAATCATTGTCTTGACCAATAACAATAGAAGCTCAAGTCATGACATCAAAAAAAAAAAAATCCCTTAGCTTTTATCACTAACTGCTTGAACACGCTTCTCCTCTATTAAAAAAAAAAAAACTACTTGAACACACACGTTAGTTTACTTTTTTTTTGTTTTTGTTTTTGGTAACACATTGTGATGTGTGTGAGTGTGTGTGAACATTTCTCACTTTGGTGTTTACCTCCATGGATATCTTGTGACCTTAAATGCTTCTTTTCTGCTTCGTTAATTAGCTCCTGTTCTTCTATTCCTCCGACAATTGCTGAAATGAAAGCAGCTAAGTCACATACCACATTGTAAATGAATTTTTCATGCCACAAGATGATGAAGATAGATCGGGTCACATACCACAAGGTAACAGAGTATAATCTTCCGTACTCTTGTTGCACTATTATTTGGTGATTTCTTATAAGAGATTGTTAATCATAAGTGAAATTTTTTGCCTTCGATAGAGATCATAAAGAACAATTAAAATATATGAACATCAATGTATTTGTCCTTGTACCAGATCATTCCACTCTTTATAAGTAAGAATGTAATTAAGATAAGATATTGTTGTTGCAGAAAACCTCGACAAATCTGAGATCTCCCAAGTATACCTAATTTCAAATGGCCAAACTAACATTTTATCTATATTGCCTTACTGACCATTGTGCTACATGTTATATTCATAGCTTCCATTGTTTACATAACCACTTTTAAATTTTTATCATTTAAGTCACTTAATCCAAAACACAATTCCATCTAAGGTCTTTGTGCCTTCCAAATATCTGACAATTTGCATCACTGCTTACCACTGAGCTTTACATAGTCCAGAGGATCTTACAGATATGCATAATAATTAACCCGTTAGATATTCTCTCCAATTAACAATGGATACAGACATATAGTAACGGTTAGTTGGAAATAAATGTAGCTAAATTAAAATTCTGCGAACTTGAATTCTGGAAGGGTTGATAGTTTAATTCGGTGACAATAATCATTTTCTTCTTTAAACTGATTTGTAATACGATATTAAAAGAGGGAGTGGGTAGAAGCAAATGAAAAAAAAAAAAGACAAAATAGTGATCGGATGTTTATTTATTTGATCTTTAAAATTTTACAATATACTCACAGTGATAGATGATACTTTCAAACCATCGAAGATTGCTGCCACTTTTGAAGGCAGAAGGCTTATTTGCTAAGAGATGGAGAGGGGTTATGCGTTTATTATTGGTAAAATCTACCAGATCTCCATACAAGCCAAGTATTTTATAGGCCAATTCTGCCAAGCACATAACCAAATGTGACTTAATGATTCTTTTATCTGATTCTAAGTAATAACAACAATAACAATAACGACAACAATAACAACAACAAATTTATTCGACAGATTAATAATCCACTCCATGCTATCAAAAACAATAATTATAATTTACTTTCAAAACTCAAACGAAATTCAAGTAGTTGATGAATTAAATTTTAAAAAATATTACACTACTTAATAATTTGATTTTGGATGCAAATTTTGACAACTTCTGTTGAATCACATTTTTTTCCTGTAGTTTCAATATTTGCAAAATTTCAAGATCATCATAGATAAATAACTATCTAATCTATCAAATTTTTAACTTTTTCTATTTTAAAATTATGCATTAAAGATAATAGTATAGATCAAATAGAAAATAATATATGTCACGTAATATATTGAGAACATAGAAAACATATAATTAAGCAATGAATTTTCAAAATATTAATGAATTAAAAAATTATTAGATGGTATAATATCACTTATAATTACAACAAATACAACTTGATTGTAATATATATATATATATATATATATATATATATATTAACTCTAAATATTTTGTTATTGGATATGTATTTTGACAAATATTCATATGCATTACATTTTAGGATAAAAAGCAATCAATAACTACCTCATTTATATATAAATTGTTTAAATTTTAGCTTTTTGTATTTTAAAATTATATACAAAACATAAATTTATTAAATAAATAGATAATGATTGGTTAACACAAAAACTGATATTAGTATTAAAAATAATGAAAAGGTATAATCTAACAATCAGATATTTTGGAATATGAATCTAATAAAAATTGATTTAGTGGGGGTAATATTTACAAATATATATATATATATACCAAGTATTTAACTTGATCATATATATGTGTGTGTGTGTGTGTGTGTGTGTGTGTGTGCAAGTGTGTGTCACTTAATTCTTAAAGCATTAAAATGCTTATTATTAAAAAAAAAAAAAAAAAATAGAAGAAGAAGAAGGTAACTGCACTTCTCTCCCTTGAAATTTTGGGGAATAACACTCTATCCAAACCTGAAAGGAAAAAAACACTCTTATTCCTTAAAGATTGAAGAAATTAACACTCCCCCCTCTATTTATATTATAGTAGCAGAATATTTTAAATTTCTATAAAAATTTCTTTACGTACAAAAGTTTATCTATGGTTAGTATAAACATAATTGATAAATTTAGAACAAAAATACAAAGTTTATCAAGCATTAAAACACTTGCAGTGACAAATCTTTCCACATCCCATTGAAAAAAAAAAAAAAAAAAGTTATACTTAATATATATGAAGGGTAATTTTGAAAACCTACCCTTGAACTTAGTATACAACATTTCTAAACTCTGCATGTTTAATTAAAGTGTATTTTGGTTAAATGGATGTTGAGAGAAAAAGTGTTTTTTTTTTTTTAAAGATTTGAGGAGGATCTCTCTAAACCCCAAAAAAGCATCAAAATGCTCACCAAAGTGTTCTTCAGCGATAGCACAGTGGAGAATGGTGTCACCATTTCTTCTTATACAGTAGTGTTCTTTAGGGCCGCATTCAGAATGGAGGTAAAGGAAAGCGTCTTTGTGACCATGAAGTGCTGCTACGAAGAGAGGGGACTCACCTTCATTGTTGTAAGTATTTATCATTGATTTTGAGATGCCAATGATGCGGCGACACAGCGACACACTCCCCACTGATGCTGCAATGTGGAGAAGATTATTTCCTTTCTTGTTTTTCCTTCTTAAAGCACTTGCTATGCGTAAACTTTCCTGAGGTAATAGTTGTAGAAGTTGTTTAAACTCATATTCTAGTTTATCGTAGGCTGCTATGTGGAATACCGTGTCCAAGGAATTGATGATCGGGGCAGTACTTAAAAACATTTCTTTACGACATATTTCAAGGACTTTTTCCCATTCCCCTTTGACGGCACTCGGATACAATGTTTCATAATCTTCGAAGCTTTCCAATTCGGGGTGGATAATGAAATCTTCGCATTGTGTGTACTGTTTATCTATCCAACCTGAATGAGCTTCAATATCTTTCCAATTTTTATCAACCCAGTCTAAAAAATCATCCATCGACTCTGAACACTGAAGGTGAAAATGGAAAAAAATTATGATTACCGTCGAGGAGCCAGTTTGCAACAATGGATTTCTTTGTTCTATCATTTTATACTAAAAATGATCAGTCTCCTACTAATTCAACACCCTATATTTTATAATAAGAAAATAATATTAACTTTTTTGGCTTAGAGAGATTTTTATTAGCTCGAAATGCTAAATCATTATGTATGGCAGAAGAGGCTCCTGCGTTTCTGCAGGAAAGTCTCTCTAATGATGCTATTATTTCAGCTGGTTAATGATATATTTTGAAGCTTTCTATCAAAAAAATTTATGCATCCGAGTACCTTAAGAGACGAGGGCAGCGACGATATTTTTATTTCTGTTTCCATCATGTCTTTTGTTGTCGCAGGAGCCTCCAGCATTTCTATTTTTGAAGCCACTTTAGCACATTCAACGGCAATCCTCCCAGGATTCAATGAGACCAATCCTGATAGATTAGGGTTCACCTGCGATCAAGAAGACAATAATGTCAATCTCTAATACTATAATTGGGAAAGCAACATAAATTACATTCTTAATTGATTTTATTTAATTTAGTTTCCATGTTAGTCTTTTAGTAAACTTAATGATTTCTATTACATTATATTTCTAGTTTGTTTAGAAGTCTTACAAGTCTTTTTATTCATTATAAGAAATTTTACAAACTAAAGCCACCTAGAAACCATCAATGTAATAATTTGAGAGAGCACATATTTACTTTGGATCAATATTTATTCTAGCCACTTACAGAAAGATGGTTCTACTTACAAGAAAAAATGTCTCTAGTCGCCAAGTCTCCTTCCAAGACAGTGAGTTGCTGTTGAGCTTTCGGAGGCAAGCAGTGTTTTTTACACACTTGATATATACCTAATAGTTTATTTATTGCATCATATGTTGGTGATTTGAGCAACTATTTATAATGATATTTGAGATTGTGCAGTAAAACCGGGTCCACCAAAGACTTGGAGTTTAATTAAATTAATATTCCATTTCATTTCCCCTAACGAGTATTATCTCTCTCTCAAATCCATTGTTTTTTGAACAAGAATTTAAACCTTTTCCTTTTCCAAAATAGTAAAAAGAAAAATAAAGAACTAGAACCTTGCCTTAAAAAAGAGAAAGAGGGAACCTAAATGAGAGAGAAAGATTCTCATGAAAATAAAATAAAGGGAAAGGAAAAACACGTGATATGAATGGGGTCATACTTTAAGTAAAGAATTGATACCTGAGAAATGAATAGGCAACTGCTAGAATACTATACGCTATATAGTACCGATGGGGGGCCAAATCTGGGCTGCTTTGATAAAATTTGAAGTACGACAATTATAAGTCAGATTTTTAATAATTTAATATTATTTATAAAACATTTATTTTAACTTTTCATACTATAATTTTTTAATTTAAAATCTATATATTCTTGCTTTTTTTATATACAAAATTACTAATGTGGGGATGAGGGCCCAAATTTGTATATTGGGTTTTGGGCCTTATCCGAGGACGTGAACACGTTCAAGGAGGATTAAATGATCGGGAGAAGCCCTAAAGTTGAGAATCACGTAAGAAAAAAATGGATGAATACAGTCCGATGAGTAACTCCTTCTCGGATATGATGAATATCGGTCAAGCATGTATTTGTGCACTTTAGATGACTTTCTAAGGAGTTCCAATGATCAGGACGAACCTCAGGCGCATACAAAGGTGATAAAAATACAAAAATATCTAAAAGAAAAGCTGCTACCATCGCATTAAATGCGCTGCAGCAACTTTTTTAGCCATATTTATGTGGAGAAGACCCCTGAACAGTGCAGTCTCAGCTACCACCATTCACAAATAGTTAAATAAGGAAAAAATGGATGAATACAGTCTGAGGAGTAACTCCTTCTCGGATACGATGAATATTGGTCAAGCATGTATTTGTGCACTTTAGATTACTTTCCAGGGAGTTCCAATGATCAGGACAAACCTCAGACACGTACAAAGATGATAAGAATACAGAAATATCTAAAAGAAAAGCTGCTACCACCGCATTAAATGCGCTGCAACAACTTTTCTGGCCGCATTTATGTAGAGAAGACCCCTGAACAGTGCAGTCTCAACTACCACCATTTACAGATAACTAAAGAAGATGTCTGATGGGACATGTACTCAAGTAAAAGCTTAGATGATTAATAGTGTATGATCAAGATGGCTTAAAGAGAGATATATAATGTGAAAGATCTCCCATAAGAGGGGGATCGAAAAAGCAAAAAAAAGGGAGAGAAAAAGGAATTACTGTAGCCCTAAAAACTGCATGAACTTTCAGAACTATTGTATTAATTCATAATCTATCTCCTCGGACAATCATTTTATTGAGTTTTACGTGTGGTTCACGTTTGTTCATTTTTGAAATATTTACTAGCCGTTGTCCAATCCACCAAAAGCCCAGCTCTTTCACCCACTCTCTACAAATTCATTGTACTGGGCTCATTGGGCTCATTTCCCATACCTTTTGAGTTTGGGCTAAAAATCGTGACCCTACAACTAACTAGTAACAAAAGGCCATTTCACATTTGTATTTTAGTTTTTCTAACATCTCTCTTTTGAATGATAATAAGACTAATTCACATCCTCTTGTTATATAATGGAATTTAAGTAGGATTTTATCAATTTTAATTTTGAAAAAAAAAATTATGCAAAAGCAACTTTAACAAAGTTTGGAAAAAAATTCAATATTTTTATATATCAAAATCATTAAATTTTATAATTGAAAAAAAATTTATAACTATTTTTTATATTATCTTTAAGTTGCATTATTTCATTATCTCTTAACTTATTCTCCATTGGAAATATCTTCATCTAAATTTTCTGCTATAAATTTCATATTGCTAGTAACCAATTTGTTTTTAGATATTCTAATAAATATATATTTTTTAGCATTTTTTTTTTAAAAAAAATTGTATCAAGAATCAAGATTAGTATTTTCTATAAAAATGATTTGTAGGGTCACGAATATTTAGCCCAGGCCCAAAAAGGATTTGGACGATGGTTAAGTGAGCCCAATACAATAAATTTGTAGAGAATGGGCTAAAGAGCTAGGTTTTAGTGATTTACAATAACGACTTGTAAGTGTTTCCACGATGAACAAGTATGAACTACACGTGAAACTTAATAAAAATGGTTATCCGAGGAGATAGATTATGAATTAATACAATAGTTCTGAAAATTAGTACAGCTCTTAATGCTACAGTAATTCCTTCTTTTCTCTCTCTGTTCTCTTTTTTCTTTTTTTCGATCCCCCTCTCATGAGAGGTCTTTTACATTTATATAGTTTTCTTTTAAACCATCTTCATCGTACACTTGTTCTTCATCTAAGCATTCACTTGAGTACATGTCCCATCAGGTATCTTCTTTGGTTCTCCATGAGTGGTGGCAACTGAGATTGCACTGTTCAGGGGTCTTCTCTGCATAAATGCGGCCAAAAAAGTTGTTGCAATGCATTAAATGCGATGGTAGCAGCGTTTTCTTTAGATATTTCTCTATTCTTATCATCTTTATACGTGCATGAAGTTCATCCTTATCATTGGAACTTCCTGGAAGTTCACCCAAACTGCCTAGGTATTTGCTTGACCGATATTCTTCAAATCCGAGGAGGATATACTCCTCGGACTATATTCCTTTATCCTTTCCTTACGTGATTCTCCACTCTGAGGGCTTTCCCAATCCTTTACTCCTCCTCGGACGTACCCACATCTTCAAATAGGGCCCAAGGCCCAATATACAAATTTGGGCTTTTATCCCCACATGATTAATTATAAAATACTTATAAATAAAAACAATACTATTTACGATATAAATTTATTAAATAACAAGTACAAAAGCTTATTTTTCCTTTCTTTCTCATGTCACGGCTTATACTCATCGCTTCCTCTTTTTATTCAAGTCATCACGGAACACGACAACTGGACTTGTTTGTGATGTATTGACTGATCATGTGTGTCATGATGTGGTGCTTTTAATTTGTTTCAAGTTCAAAAGGGGACCAGATTAATATTAGTCATATATATGTCTTCTTTTTTGGAAATTGACGAATCATTAATGAGGCTTGAAAAACTACAGCAGGTTTAGGGCAAAGCCTTTTTAAGTACATCCCATTGAGTTTCTCCTCATAAACATTAAGCAAGTTTACAGGCGGATTATCAAAAGACTTAGATCTAAATCTTAACTAGCTCTCATCCTTGCAAGGCTGTCCGCACACCAATTAGCTTCACAATAATAGTGCTTAAAATGAATCCAATGAAAGTAGAAAATTAACTGCCTGCAATCATCTAAAATAAGAGAAACCACATTATTCACATAAGTTGAGTTACCTAAGACAATCATCAATAGCTTTTGCATCAACTTCAACTTTTAGAGAAAACAGGGTTAGACTACAACACATAATTAATCAATCCCAGACGCCCAACAATTCAACAACAAAACTATTAGTAATTCCAATTTTCCTAGAAACCCCTGCTACCCAGTGACCATTCTCATCTCTAATAATGCCTCCATACCCACCTAGACCAGGATTGCCAATAGCTGACCCATTCGTGTTTAGCTTCACCCACCCCATTCGAGGCCTTTCCCATGCTTATATATATGACTTATGAGTCTGAAAGGAAACTTGGAATTGAATCATTTTTCTTCATTATTTTTGGGGAGTTTAAGGAGTTATGAGTAGGCCACTTTTGATTTGAACCACTAAGATTTGCTTTCTTACAGTGAACTAGGTTAAGGTTGGTTTTAACGTATTGTATTTGGAGAACGTAATGGTCAAACTATAAACTGTTTCAGTCTCGTAAAAACCCGGTGATAAGAGATGTGCATGGTTGAGAGTAAAAGTCTTCTGGATGTCCGATAATGGGCGCAGCCTTCTAGGCAATCCAGCTCCTAATGACACTATAGCCTAACTATATGTTTCTCAAATTTCAACAAGAGTAGAACATGAAGACTACATACATCCAATAAAATAATTTGTTAAAAAAATAATAAAAAAAAAATAAAAACCAAACCTAAATCATTATTAGTGACCAATACTAACCATATCAACATTATAGATATTAGTGATTATAAAAGCTCTCTCTCTCTCTCTCTCTCTCTCTCATACACACACACACAAATGCTTTCCCTCTTTGTCTACACCTTTTTAAGCCCATCTCAGACCACTATCATACCAATCATTTCATGTTATGATTTTTCAAAAATTACTCGAGTTACTGTGTAGTAACATTTCTTGTGTAACGAACTGCTTCAACAAGGAAAAACCGTGGCTAGCATAGGCTCTTTGTCATCTTTTGAACAAGAATTTAGCTTTTTCTTTTGTCTGTACCACACCCAAAAAATAAAAATAAAAAATTGCTCGAGTTACTGTGTAATAACATTTCTTGTGTAACAAACTACTTCAACAGGGAAAAACTGTGGCTAGCATGGGCTCTTTGTCATCTTTTGAACAAGAATTTAGCTTTTTCTTCAGTCTATATCACACCCAAAAAAAAAAAAGGTAGAACCTTGCCTTAAAAAAAGAGTGAGAGGGCCAGAGGGGACAAAAAGAAAACAAGGAATATGTTAGCTTAAATGGGAACACACGAGATGCTAATGGTGCACAGTTTAAGAAAAGAATATAGGCTAATTAATTTTACCAAAAAAAAAAAATATATATATATATATATAGGCTAATTAATGAGTTCTACCTGTACGTACCTTTACCCCCAAAACTAATAAAAGGCAATGACTTGTATAAGTATTCCTTAGTCAAATAACCCTTTCCTAAAAGCATTCATTCTTAGTAGAGCCATGATTTTACTTTATGGAAACAAAATTTTATACACAAGTATATGTGCATATGTACTTGAACATATATATAGATTGTTTGAGATGAATGTGACATATAAAAAGTCATTTGGGTGGGTATATATTAATGAAGCCAAAAAAAATTTGTGATTAAGTCAAAATTTCAGTTATGAATGAAAAGCTTTATTTGTTATGATTATCCTTCTTCTTCTTTTTTAATGCTTATTACAAAAATTTGATGAAAGAATAAAATTATACATAAAGATTTTTTTTTTTCCTTTTTTAAAACTCTAACTTAATTTGTCAATTTCCCTATTTTCCTTTAATTTTTATATGTTTTGAACCTTAAAACACTGATAAAATATGAAACACTCTCTTTCTTTTTTGAATGCATTTTGGGATATTAAAAATTAGTGTATTGATTATAAGTATAATAAAATTTTAACATATGAACAAGAAATACATTAAAGAAATTTAACAAAAAAACAAAATTAAAAATTAAAAAAATATATAATTATAATTATGGAGGGAGCAAAAGTTGTAAGATATATCTATAAGCCTTTTTTTTACGATATATCCCCCCCCCCCCACCCCTCAGCCTCACCCCTCAACTCCTGGCTCTGCTTATGTTCCTCAATATTTTTATCATGAGTTTGAATCTTCTATCTCACATATTTTACTATGAGAGATTTCTTTTATCTTAGAGAGAATGAGATTTAACGTGGAAGAACTCAATTATTCAATAATTAAATTCACAATCTGAAATTTTCCAAAAGTTAAATTCTCGTGCCCATATATAAAATATATGTGGGATAATATATCCCCTCCCATTTAAATAATTTAGTTTCCTCTAATTTCAGCAACATGTGACATTATTTGATATATATTTGTGGTTTAGAGCATTCCTATCTAATTATGCAAAAAATCTATATTCTGTCCATTCGGTCTTATTCAATTTTATTCAATCCACTTTGGTTCTATTTAGTCCTATCTGGTCTTGTTCTATCCACTTTGGTCCTATTCAGTACACTTCAATCCATTCCGGTCCTATTCGGTTCACTTTGGTTTTATTCTGTCATATTCGGTCTATTTGGTCGTATTCAGTCCACTTCGGTTCTATTCAGTCCACTTTGATTCTGTTCAGTCCCATTCATTATTATTTGGTCCTATTCAATCCACTTTGGTCCTATTCGGTCCACATTGTTTCTATTCTATCTAATCTGTCCACTTCGGTCCAATTTGGTCCTCTTATTCAGTCCATTATGTCCATTTTTTTCTTATTCGGTTCACTTCAATCCTATTCAGACCATTCTCCCTATTCAGTCCACTTTCATCCTATTCGGTCTACTTTAGTCCTATTTTGTCAACTTCAATCCATTCAGTTCAATTTAATCCAATTCTGTACATTTTGATATATTTTGGTCCATTTTAGCCTACTTTGGCCCATTTTGATCAACTTCGGTCCATTCGGTCTATTTTTGTGCAATTAAATAATGACAAAAGACAAGTTTAAGTTGAGAAAACCTATTCTAAATCCAAATTATAATATGCTCGAAACTTCTTCTCAAAAAATAAAATAAAATAGAAAGAAGAAAAAGAAGAAAGAAATGTATTGGCTTCCTTTAATTAAGGGATGTCACTCTCCTTATTGACTTATTTACTAATGCATTGTTACAAATTATAGTTGAAATGAAATTGGTATTGTTGATATCAGGGAGAGCTACCTGAGTTGGTCTTCAAAATGATTGGAGCATTTCGTCAAACATGTGTATGCTCCAAATGGCTTTACTTGCATACTAATTTACAGTCAAAAAGGAGGAAAATTGTATCAGTATTCAATCAAAGAAACACTGAAAAGTCTAAAATACATGCATGGAATAAGATGGCTGGGCAGGTAACACTTTCATAAATTAGACCCTGAACAGATCTGCTCCAAGATCAAGTCTTATCTCTGCCAGGATTTTTTATTTTATTTTGGTTAATAGGGATTTTAATTTTCAAGCTCATGATATCACTGGTTGGGCCGTGTTTTGTAGTTGGAGTGGGCTCATCTTCCGCTTTTTTTTTTTTTAATAAATACTTTATTACTCAACCTAAAATAGGAGAAAAACAAATACAAAAAAGTTTGGACCGAAAACCAAAATAAGTTTGGAAAGTAATAAAAATTATAAATTATTTTACTACTCAGTTTATTTTTACAACTATTTATAAGTCTATTATACTTTTTGATACTATTCATGAATCTCACTGTATTATTTTAACTAATTTTTACATTTATTTAAAGTACTTTTAATAATAAATTTTTAATTTTCTATATTCAAATGTAGTATCTTCTCCTTCTCTTTTGCTGTCAATTTATATAATTATTCATTAGAAAAAGAAGAAAAAAAAATCATTGATTAGACTGGTGTTCAGAATAGGCTACTGTCATTCTTTACTTTTAGTAACTTTAGTTTGCCGTGTTTAGTTTCGAACACTCAAGTCAAATTATTAAACTATTTTTGCCAAGATTTTTGTTTGTTGCTTTTATCTTTACCTGCCTTTTTAGTAATAAATTTTCAATTTTAATGAAATAAGTTTTATTCAAATAGATCAAGATTATTATCTTCTACTTCTCTTTTGCCGTCAATCTATATAATTATTCATCAGAGAAAAAAAAAAAAAAATCATGGATTAGACTGGTGTTCAGAATAGGCTACTGTCATTCTTTACTTTTAGTAACTTTAGTTTGCCGACTTTAGTTTCGAACTCCCAAGCCATATTATTAAACTACTTTTGTCAAGATTTTTGTTTGTCGTTTTTACTTTTATTTATAATATTTTTAATAATAAATTTTTAATTTTAATAAAATAAACTATATCTAAACCGACTAATGTATTATCTTTAACTTCTTTTTTGCCGTCAATCTATATAATTATTCATCAGAAAAAAAAATAAAAAAAATATATCATGCATTAAAGTCAAAATTTCAGTTATGAATGAAAAGCTTTATTTGTTATGATTATCCTTCTTCTTCTTTTTTAATACTTATTACAAAAATTTGATGAAAGAATAAAATTATACATAAAGATTTTTTTTTTTTACTTTTTTAAAACTCTAACTTAATTTGTCAATTTCCCTATTTTTCTTTAATTTTTATATGTTTTGAACCTTAAAACACTAATAAAATATGAAACACTTTCTTTCTTTTTTGAATGCATTTTGGGATATTAAAAATTAGTATATTGATTATAAGTATAATAAATTTTTAACATATGAACAAGAAATACATTAAAGAAATTTAACAAAAAAACAAAATTAAAAATTAAAAAAAAATCTAATTATAATTATGGAGGGAGCAAAAGTTGTAAGATAAATCTATACCCTTTACAGCCCTCACCACTCAGCCTCGCCCCCCAACTTCTGGCTCTCCTTATGTTCCTCAACATTTTTATCATGAGTTTGAATCTTCTAACTCACATATTGTACTAGGAGAAATTTCTTTTATCTTAGAGAGAATGAGATTTAACGTAAAAGAACTCAATTATTCAATAACTAAATTCACAATCTGAAATTTTCCAAAATTTAAATTCTCATGCCCATATATAAAATATATATGGGATAATATCCCCTCCCATTTAAATAATTTAGTTTCCTCTAATTTTCAGCCACATGTGACATTATTTGATACATATTTGTGGTTTAGAGCATTCCTATCTAATTATGCAAAAAATCTATATTCGGTCCATTCGGTCTTATTCAATTTTTTCAATCCACTTTGGTTCTATTTAGTCCTATCTGGTCATTTTCTATCCACTTTGGTCCTATTTAGTACACTTCAATCCATTCTAGTCCTATTCGGTCCATTTTAGTCCTATTCGGTCCACTTTGGTTTTATTCTATCATATTCAGTCTATTTGGTCGTATTCAATCCACTTTGATTCTATTCAGTCCCATTCATTATTATTTGGTCCTATTCAGTCCACTTTGGTCCTATTCAGTCCACATTGTTTCTATTCGATCTATCCTGTCCACTTCGGTCCAATTTGGTCCTCTTATTAAGTCCATTATGTCCATTTTGGTCTTATTCGGTTCACTTTGGTCCTATTCGGACCATTCTCCCTATTCGGTCTAATTTAGTCCTATTTTGTCAACTTCAATCCATTCAGTTCAATTTAATCCAAATCTGTCCATTTTGGTATACTTTGGTCCATTTTAGTCTACTTTGGCCCATTTTGATCCACTTCGGTCCATTCAGTCCATTTTTATGCACTTACATAATGGCAAAAGACAGACAGGTTTGAGTTGAGAAAACCTATTCTAAATCCAAATTATAATATGCTCAGAACTTCTTCTCAAAAAATAAAATAAAATAAAATAGAAAGAAGAAAAAGAAGAAAGAAATGTATTGGCTTTCTTTAATTAAGGGATGTCACTCTCCTTATTGACTTATTCACTAATGCATTGTTACAAATTATAGTTGAAATGAAATTGGTATTGTTGAAATCAGGGAGAGCTACTGAGTTGGTCTTCAAAATGATTGGAGCATTTCGTCAAACATGTGTAAGCTCCAAGTGGCTTTACTTGCATACTAATTTACAGTCAAAAAGGGGGGAAATTGTATCAGTATTCAGTCAAAGAAACAATAAAAAGTCTAAAATACATGCCTGGAATAAGATGGCTGGGCAGGCAACACATTTATAAATTAGACCCTGAACAGATCTTCTCCAAGATCAAGTCTTATCTCTGCCAGGATTTTTTATTTTATTTTGGTTAATGGGGATTTTAATTTTCAAGCTCATGATATCACTGGTTGGGCCATGTTTTGTAGTTGGAATGGGCTTATTACTTTATTACTCAACCTAAAATGGGAGAAAAATAAATACAAAAAAGTTTGACCTGAAACCAAAATAAGATCACATGTGCATTAGTTTATTTTTGTTACTATTTATGAATTCATTGTACTTTTTGATTTTATTTATAGTCACACTATATTATTTTAACTAATTTTTATATTTATCTACACTGCTTTCAATAATAAATTTTTAATTTTAACAAAATAAACAATATCTAAATAAACCCAAATATATTATCTTATGCTTTTCTTTTGCCGTCAATCTATATAATTATTCATCAGAAAAAGAAAAAAAAAAAATCATGGATTAGACTGGTGTTCAGAATAGGCTACTGTCATTCTTTACTTTTAGTAACTTTAGTTTGCCGACTTGAGATTCGAACTCGCAAGCCATATTATTAAACTACTTTTGCCAAGATTTTTGTTTGTCGATTTTACTTTTATTTACAGTATTTTTAATAATAAATTTTTAATTTTAATAAAATAAAATATATCTAAACCGACTAGTGTATCATCTTCAACTTCTCTTTTGCCGTCAATCTATATAATTATTCTTCAGGTAAAACAGAATAGGCTACTGTCATTCTTTACTTTTAGTAACTTTGGTTTGTCGTCTTTTTTTTTGAAGAGACTTTGGTTTGTCGTCTTTAGTTTCGAACTCCCAAGTCATATTATTAAACTACTTTTGCTAAGATTTTTGTTTGAGTGGACAACTGCTATAGTTTTTTTTTTTTTTTTTTATTTTTTTTTTAGTGTCACTTCATGGTCTTATTTTAATTTGGCCATAGATGAAGTCCGTACTCGTGTATTCGACCCGTTAAAGTTTTTGTTTTTTTTTGACACAGACCCGTTAAAGTTATGACATATTTTACCATATGTGTCATAATCAAAATCTTGTCGTGTGCACATAAATACTAAAGCAAGTCAGTTCCTAATTCTTTAGGGGCAGTTCAAATGCATTCTACATTTGATATTTCATTTGAATGTATAATCATATTTTTACTTATTAAAAAAAGTTTGTTAAAAAAATATTTATAGCTTGCATTCGGATTTGAAAAACAATTAGTAGTATAAATTGTTTTATATAAATTTAACAATGCATGGTTTGAGCTTTGGAGATTTTGCAAAAACAAAAACAATTTTATGAGTTTAAAATTACATCTTATATCTAATCATTATAAATCAAATTATTAAAGTTTAAATCCATTCATAAATTTCATCCAAAAAAAAAAAAAAAACTGTTATTCATACTCTAATCAGGTTATTTAAACTAAAAACTAGAATTTGAATCATTTTCTTTAAATATTTCTATATGAAGAATAATGGATCTAAAAATCGACACAATACAGTGCATAACTTGGTAATTCATGATTTTGGATAGGGCACATCAAGAATACAACAATAAATTAATTAATGTATATTTATGTGTAATTGTGTATTTTAAGTTTCAAAATAAATACAACTATTAAAATTATGTCTAAAACCATTTTTTTTTTTATAAAAAAAAATAAACAAAGAATTTCCTCCCAACACATCAAGGAGTCTTCCTAACATGTAAGACATACATGTTGGGGGTTTTGGATTGTACATACTTATTAGTTTCTATCCAAATCAATTTGGCATAAAGAGATTGAGAGACAAAAACATAGTGTGGTCTTCTTAAGAAACCAATATTTTGGCCCCAAAAGTTGGTTAGGATTAGGAATCAATAATTGAAGATTTCAATTGGCTTAATTGATAATCTCTTCTCTCGTAATTTAAATGATGAGAAATTTTAAGATCAACCCACCCAGGTCTAACTTCTAAGACTTGTGAACTAAGATTTTTTGTTTTTTTTTGTAGTCTTTCCAATGAAGTACAGTCCGGGCATCAAATCCTTATTCAACTGAGCTATTAAGCATGGTTTATTCTACTTTGAAAAATTACTTTCCTACAATTTTATTGCTTTACACATTTAAATTAGCTCAAAAATATTTCAGAAAACACATTGGATCAAAGTTAACCCAATTATTATTGCTTCACGTGTGATGCATTCCTTATACCATATTACCTAATGTGAGGAACCCTTTTAATGAAAGGGTGAGGGTGCAATCTTTAGGAAAGCCAATAGATGTGTTGACAAGCTTGCTAACATGGGAGCAACTCAAGCTGTTAATTTCCTTTTGCTGTATGAACCACCGCCTGTGGTGGTTGATTTGCTAGCTTCTGACAAAGTTGAGCTCTTTTGTAACAGAATAGTTGTTGCTTAGTTTTATGTTATCAGGCTATCAGCTTGGTTAACCAAAAAAAAAAGGGTGAGAGTGCAACTATTGTGAAGCTTACATAAATTATTTTATATACTCAGTATACTATGCGTTTCTTTTGTATAATTATGAATTCAATGTGAAAGATCCACATGTGGAACTCATTCTTATATAAGAGAAGGTGTGTACCATAGTTCTCAGAACCGGACCGGACCGGGAGGTCGGACCGTGAAAACCGTGAACCGTGATGAAAACCGGTTTTTTAAGCATAAAGAACCGGGCATATGTGGCAATTCCGTGAACCCCTAAAACCGGGGTTGGACCGTACGAACCGGTCAAGAACCGTGAGGTCCAATCCCTTAGCAATTTTTTATTTTTTTTAAAAAAACAACTTAACGCAATTTTGTTCTACTTAATTAAATTATCCATCTCTTACAAGGAATAAAAAAAATTATAATTAAAATCCTTCAAAGATATTCAACTTTATTTCAAAAATTAATCATAAATTTTAATGTTTTCATGGTTATTATTTTATTTTATTAACTTTCTTATTTAATTATTAAATATATGCTTGAAAATCATTAAATTTCCCTCACATATATAGATATATTAGTCAATTTTGCTAGTTTTATAAATTTAATATCTATATTTAGGCTTTAATTAATTATTAAATTAATTATGACGTCATCACGGTTCGACCCCGGTTCGACCTCGGTTCAACCTCAAAAACCTTGAACCTCTCCCTTTTACGGTTCAATGAACGGTCCGGGTCTGAAAACCTTGGTGTGTACACCAAACTGCACTAAATAGTTTTCGGTACAATTGAGTATTTGGAAATCATTGTATTGTAAATGACCAAAAGAAGGTGAGCATGACGAAGAGAGAGAGAGAGAGAGAGAGAGAGAGAACCACTTAAGTATGATTCTTAATAGTAGAGGCCTGAGAAGTTGATGCTAGCTGGAGGGGTTTTGTTTTTAATTATTATTTTGTTTATATTAATTTATTTTATTTAAAAATATAAATATTAATATAAATATAAATATACCTTAAGAATAAATTAACATTTTCAGTTAAACAAATAGAGCCCTTTATTTAATACAAAAATAGAGCATTTTACTATGACTAAATAACTTCTTTTTTTGAGAAAACAGTAGGTCTTGAGTTTGAGGTTTACAGTTTTCATGCACAGTGTTATTTGTTCAATTCAACCAAGATGTTTTGCACACTCGACTTTTCTGCCGGTAATCTAGTGAGATATTAAACTGATGATGAAAATCCAAACTAGCTAATCCTTCGAGAGATATTTACGCAAAAGTTAGTTACCCAAAAAAGTTTTTGAGAGTCAAAAGGCTGAAAAGCATCACTTCTGAATTAACGAGGAATCTAATTATTATTAGATTGGTTAAAGCAGTTTGATTTTGAGTGTAAATAGTTCTTAACCCCACACCTGTCCAATAAGCATATGGTTAAAGTTTCAGTTTGATTAATAGTCTATTTTCTTTCCCTCTTTTTATTTCACCCAACCACAAGGTCGGTCCTATATGTAGCACCAAACATTTGTAATGTCATATTCATGACTTTGGCCTCTTGTAAATGGTCCACAGCTAACTTTTTTTAGTATCCTACCATTCCCTAGATTCAAGCCGAAGTAGATGGAGAATCTGGAAAGCAAAATTCACACTCAACAAAATCGTGCACAAATTGACTGATTTGGAAAACTGAAACTAGGAATAAGATATGAAAGTGACAATATTATAGGTTCTCCATAAGCAATAATATTTATTTCACATATTCGATATATGCATTATTTTTTTTACAACTACGTGAGATTTATATGTTACAGATTCCCTAAAAGCAGTAATATTTATTTCACACATTCGACCGTATGCATTTTTTTTTTTTACAATTACGTGAGATTTATATGTTACAAGAGAGATGATACATATATTGGATTAAAAAAAAAAAGTCTTCTCCCATACACTGTTGCAATGCGCGCATATGCAAATAAAAGAACGTTGTTGCGGAGAGAAGTTAGATTGTTGAGTACTTGAGTTCACCCACTATCCATATATCTAAAGCCTTGTTGGATGGATAGGCATTTGAGAATTGAGAGCTCAGCCATTTTAGACTGGGGACACCTATTTTGTCTGCAACCCAGCTTTTTGTGCACCCTTAAAATGACCAGACTTGTGAACCAACACGTTCTCAACATGGCTCATCAAGTGGGCAAGATATCAAGAACGCAGGTTCTAGTTAGTTTCATTGAAATTGGCTTTTTGCTATTTTTTTTTTTTTTTTTTCGTTATCTCCTCTTGAAAGCAAAATATGGAATGTATTTTGAAATGTTACCGTGACAAACTTAAAGAGCTTCACAAATCACAATCTGAATGATTTCCCCAAAGAGACCTCAAAACTATCTACCTTGTTATGAATTTATGACATATATTTATGGATAGCCGAATTATTGGGCTGATCGAACATTGTCCCTAGCCTACCTAAATATTAACCACACACCACCACCGATGTGCTGAGATATCGTGTTTATAACACCCACGCAAGACCTCGCTTTCATCTCTTTCCCATTGATGTTTTAGCACCAACAAGGAACCTAAGACGACAGTGCTGTCATTTTCTTGCATCAAACATATTTACTCTCTATAATATCAGAGAGTATACATTGGAGAAAACAACCATGACTCAGTAATTGTAACCGTATCCAAAATTAGATCACCAAACTTTTTAGAAACTGATGGTGTAATTTCATTTGTAAATTGTAACCACTGATATTTCAACTTTTAAGTGTTGTTTACATGCCGTTTGGATATCCCCCATCTAAAAAAATACAATTTGCATTGCTTTGAGCTTTCAGAACCAATGAATAAAGAATCAATCTAACCACCCTGCTAGCCATGTGCCCTCCACCTATACAACTATGTGCTATCCCAGCAAAAAATAAAAAGGAACGTCATGTACCAAGCCTAAATAGAAATGGTCAATGAAAATTGAACACGCTGTATGCCCCCAAGAGTAACAATCGAGCTGGGAACAAGAGCACAACAAACAAATGCATGTGCTGTGATGCAACCAGCCTACTGAAACGTTTCAAGGATTCTCTACCTTTACGTAAGATGCCAGAGAAATTGACCTGGTCTTGGCCTATGTTGATTGATATCATGGGCTTCCCCAAAACTATACCAGCATTGACACCATGGGGTGCCACGAGGGGCCACCAAACTTTGCGGCGTTGCTCTCTCCTGGCTTTCCTGATGTGGTTAAGCTCTTGGCGAATCACACCCCTGACAGATTTCATGTAAGAGCTCATGTCATGATCTCTTTGGATGGTTCCATCAGAACCATATGCAGAACGATCTCTTAGGATCTCAAGTGGGTGTGGTGAGTTAAAGAACACCATTTGGGCAGCCTGGAGCTGCTTCTCTGCATCATTGCTATCTGACAATGGGCAACTTAGAAGGTATAGACCAGTGCCTGAAGGAAGGAGATGATGGTTAGGAGAAAATTTCTCATCCGGCTGTAGAATTAGAATCTCCCCCATTGGAGCAAAGAGTAGTTTCTGTAGTAAAAAGATAAACAAAAATAGGGTCAGATAGTTTAAATCACTGTAGAAAAATTGCTAGTTTCACAAGCTCATACTTCTCTTTCTAAAAGAGTTAAATTTTACCTGGTTATTGAGACAAGGATGATTGCGAAAGTTCCCATTGACAGCCTTGAGAAGCTCCGCAACGTGATTAGGATAATTGCATGAGAAAGCCCGGGGTACAATGTCTCTGTGCATTGTGATCGATTGAACATGATTGCGCGGCAATCCAAGCTTGCGAAGCAAACGGTCACCTCCACACATGATAGATGGTGAACCAAATGTGATAACAGGAAGTAAGGATGAGATTGGCACTTCGCACCGTATCAGCAACATGAGATTTACAAGTAGTGCCAAGCTTCCCCCAAGAGAGTGTCCAGTGAAACGGAAGGTAGCTTTGTCTCCAAGAGATTTTAAGTGTGCACAGATCTCTGGCAACATCTGTTGATAGATACCTTTTGCAGCTTCATAAATACCTCTGTGCACAACCACATCTAGTTCCTGGACAAATAAGACGTATTGCATTCCTCAATTTTGGGAAATATGCACACAAAGATTCTTATATTATACTAGCTTTACACAGAAGGACAGCTCAGAACATTCAGCACTTTCACCTGATATGAACTTAACTTTGAAGTCAACATATAACTAGTTTTTTTTTTGTTTTTTTTCAATCATTAACAATCAGAACCAATACTAAATAACAGAAACCTTTAAAAATGGCGAAATGTATCTGGCAAATTCCAAAAGATAGTCAAAAAGAGAATTTACCTCAAATTGAACGGGTTCAAAAAGTAAATTTGCTTGCCAAGATGCTAGTGATTCAGACCCCTGCACAGGAAAATTTTCAGTAAGACCAAATATAAACAAGATACCAAAATGCTCTATCGATCAGTCAAACTACAGCCAATAAATGCTCTATCGATCTTTTTTTATTTTATAGGTAAATAACAATTTATTAGATCATAGTCCAAAATGCATCAATGTGACCATTCATCAAGTGGTATAAAATTCTTATACAGAGTGCAGAAGCAGTCCCCTTTTGCCTTCTGCCCTAGAAAATTGTTTTATATAAAGTAAATAGCATTAATAATTTATTAACCCTACCTGAATGACAAAGTATCTTGTACCAGTCTGATCTTCATCACATATGAACCACTCACAGGGTGATGAACGCATTGAGTTCAAATCATCCGCAACAGCCTGCTTCACTTCCTCCTTTGCAGCAACCACGGCTGTCATTGAGTCCGTAGTTGCCATGAAAGAAGCCATTTCTGAGTTCATCATATTAGCACCACCGTCCCTACTGCCACTTTCTTCAGGTTCACCAGCCTCAGTTTTTGAGGACTTGAATGGAAGTATGCTCTTTGTATGAGAATGCAGATAGGAAGCAGCAGAGGCAGCAATTTGATATGCAGCAGATGCACTTATCCGATACCCTTCTTCCTTCTGCTCCTTGCCTTCTGCCTCATCTTTCAAATCACTTTCTGCTTCTGGGCTTTCAGTTGATACCTGATTTTTCTCAGCTTGTGCTGCCAGTTCCTTCTTCTCAATTGATGATGTTACAAAACGCAAACCATGATCTTTCAAGAGATTTCCTGGCTGGATTATCAATAGTCAAAATAAATTATTGTCATATAATTTATATTGGAAAACTAAAACCTCCAGAAAGTAAGTTTGTGGGATAGATGATTTATGCAATCCATGGAAAAAATTTAAACAACAATTTTCTATTAAATAATGCAAGTAGAACATAGAACACAGAACATCAACCTGAATTAAATACAGATTGTAAATCAAATGATACTTTACTTCAAATGAAAAAGGAATCCAAACTACACAAAACCAAATGTCAACAAAAGAATTTCTGTGAGTACTATATTCACATGATTGATTTCATTTATGCACAAAGACAACTCACAGGGTTCACATATACAGCACAAAATCATCTCCATAAACAAAAAATTTCTTGCAGAAAGTGAAAAATAAAATCAATCAAACCATATAATTGTAAGCCAAACCGAAACCTATCACGGCATAATTTTATTATCCTGGTAACAGAAATCTTATACTCTGTAGCGGCTTGAGAAAGGTAAAGCTATGACAGGCAACATGGAATTGAAGGGATCGGAATAGATGGAATGCAAGGCCTCACTTCATGAATTTATACAGAAAGGGACCACCTATTCCATCAGCTTCAAAATCCAAAATCCAAAACCCAGTTCCCCTGTATAAAATCCCTGTGATCTAATTCAAAAACCGCCACTTGATAAAAAATTTCCAGAAAAAGATTCCTGAATTGAGTGAATTCTCATTTCCCATTTGGTTTCAGACCAAGCAGAGCATAATCAAAACAAATCAAAAAGTGCTCAAACTTCAAGCAATGTGGATCCACCAATGAACAAAAAAACACTAATTAAGATCAGGTACACCTCCACAGAAAAACCCCACCAGTAAAAATACAAACTTTACAATGGGAAATAGGAATTTTGTTTTTCATAACATACCATTCCATAAACCCATCAAACATTTCTAAATCAACAACCCCCCCCCCCCCCCCCCCCCCCCCCCCCCAAAAAAAAAAAAAGGCTCCAATTTTTTAATTCATTTCAACATTACCAATTCATATACCAATCTAACATATTACAAATCAAATCAAAGAAACAGATGTGGGCAAAGTTTGTACCTTGATTTTGGGAATGGAATAGGCCAAGTTTCCCAAATACGACATTTGAGCATACAACCTAGCCTCGGCCAAAGACACCCTCCTTAGCAATCTGGAAAACGAATCTCTATCAAAACCAACCTGTTTTTCATCATCATGATCAGCAAAACTACAAAGCTCACAATCTTCTTCTTCTTCTTCTTCATCACCAATTGCCACACCCTCTTGTTCCACCTTCTCTTCTTTCTCTATCTCCAACACAAGCCCAGCTTCAGCCCTCTCCTTCCACAGCGATCTAACATGCAAAATCTTCAAAACCCAGTTCTCACTGTTTTCCCTCTTATGAAAATCCTCCTCCTCCTCCTCATCCTCCTCCTCTTCCTGCTCCACCACTATTTTATCGCTAACAACAACGTTATTGGTCTTGTTGTTGTCAACCAAAACGGCGTCGTCTAAGGCCAACCCATTGTGCCTGCCGCCACCACCACCACCACCATCTCCACCTCTATTCTTATTACCAGGCCACAAAGACAGAGACTTCAGAGGGTACGCGAAAGGAAACCTTAAAAACGGCGCCGTTTTCTGCTGAGGCTTAGCGCCCACCTGAGACGGCGTTGTTCGGAGCTCCCCAGTTGCAGAGATCGTCCCATGATGATGGATCCCAATTCCTGTCTTCAAACACAAACTATCCATTTATGTTTCTTTCTTTCTTTCTTTCCTTTGTTTGTTTTTTCTTCGTTACTTTTGATGATGTATAAATTATAACGTTGCGCTTGCTTCTCTCTCTCTCAGAACTGTAGAGACTTTTAAAAGAGGCACACGCGATCTTTGAACTTTACAAATGGTCTTCTTCTTTTCTCTCTTTTATAAAAGAGAGACACGGAAAGAGACAGAGAGAGGAGAGGCTTTTAAAGAAAGAAAAGGAGGACAGAACGGCTAAACGGGCATTTGTTACCAAATAAATAGGTCACCAACCATCACACGCCCTTTTTAACGATTTTTCTCGTTGGATTTCTCTCAAATTTTACTTCTCTCTCTTAATATAAAAATAATAAAAATAGTTTTTTTTTTTCAGCGGGTTTAAATTAAAACTAGGAGTAATAACTTAGCACCTAAAATTTATTGTAAAAATATTATGAACATTACACTTCTAAAAAAGAAATAAAAGGAGTCCATCACATATTCTTGGTGTAATAGTCACTCTGCAAATATAAGTACTCGTAAAATGTAGAGGCAAAAGTCAGAGTTCAACTTTCTAAAAGGGAGTTTCACACGTATACATACTTAAATTAGATTAGAGTATAATTTCTATCTTGAATAAAAAAATAAAAGAGCAATGCAAAAAAAAAATAATAATAATAACATTTTTCATAATAGTTGAGTTGGCAATTTTTTACTAGTTCTCATCTTGGTTCACTACTAGCATCACATTTTTACTTTATCATTATCAACATGCCACATCAACAGGTTGGAAAAGTTTTGTCAAATTTTTGTGTCTAGATTTTCTTTATAAAAAATTCTATGTGGTTATTAGTAATTTTGCATATAAAACAAGATAATAGAGTTTAAGTAATATTAAATTTTAAAAAAAATATTTAAATATATAAAATGCTTCAATTCAGTTTTAGCCTAAGGCCCCCAAATGCATCAAGCTATCTTGTTTGCACTTACTTAAATTTTTTTAGGAAATTTCTAATTATGTTATTGAACTTGTAGTTAATTTTAGTTTTCATTAAATGAGAACCAATAATTTTTTTGATATCTATTAATGGGTCTAGTTAATCGGAGAGCCTTTAAGATATTTGTTAATTGGCTATTTTAAAAAGGTTTAATACCTTTTATTAAAAATTAAAAAATTAAAAAAAAAAGTTTTGTTGCTTTTTTTTATAAAAAATTTTTAAAAATATTTTATTTAGTTTATAGGGAACAAGGATAGAGGATTGAACTTGCAAAGGCAACAAATACAACAAATTTATTAGGTGTTAATTAGACTACAAGTCTATTGACGTATTGACAACAAATTTTTAAGTGTCAATTGATTAAGGGGAAGTGAAATTAACTTGGAAACCTTTACAAGATTTATTGATTTGAATCAATTTTGTCTATATTTTTATTTTGGAGGTACGTATATATTTATTTTATTATTATTATTTATGAATTTGAACGTCGAATTAGGTTGGAAGAATGGCATGAATTTCCCGATTTCGTACGAAAGCGCGTGGTGGGACCCATCTATGACTGTCTCTCAATTTGTTTTTTTTTTTTTTGATGAGACTGTCTCTCAATTCTTCTTCAAATTGCTTGTTGAGGGATACATGTTACATTGTTACTCTGCTCATAATATCTATCTGTAAGACGCCACGTCAGATGGTACAGATGAACTAAAAAACACAGCGGTGACGTGTCCGTAAAGCACCAAGAGTTGTTCATTTTTTTTGGGAATATAGTGTACACGAGATGTACACGCTGTGTAAGCGTAGCACGTGTCTTTTCAAGAAGAACATTTGGGTTTCACAATTTCTTATTGGAGAAAGAGATCTCAGAAACCCATAAACAAATATTTAAGTCGGTGGGGGAAATAATTAAAACAAATGAAATAGTTTTTTTTTTTTTTTTTTTAAATTATAAAAGTAGTATAATTTAAAACTATACTTTTTGGCTGACCTCTATTAAAGAAAACAGAAGAAATTAAGATATTAATAATAACTTGCATTAACATGTATTTCAGTCCAAACCAACCCTGAATCTAAGATCTAAAACTAAAAGTACCTATTATGCCAACTTTATTTATCTGTTTTTATAGCTTTGGAAATTTTAGTTTATCAAATTAGTTCGAGTGACCATTTTAATTTATCTATTGGAATGAAGTATTTTGACATTAGTGTTGTTAATTTAATCCAATAAAACTAAATTTCAAATATCAAATCAAGAAAACATTTTTGGAATGAATTAATTAGGGTAGATCAAGGCCTAGACCGAAGGCCCTCTCTTCCCCAAAAATTTAAATAAGCTCATAAGGCCCCTTGTTATATAAATGAAAGATCTCTAAATTGTATAAAAACGTCCTAAAACTGCATAATGATAATTGAATTTTTTAAAAGAAAAATATATAGGTGGCTTTTGCATTCTTTCCCACACCTCCAAGAAGTCCCTTGAAATATTAAATCAATATAATTTCAACTCAATTGAAATCGTAAATAGTTTTAATGAGTGTGCATAATAATCATTGACTATCAATTTTCTTAACAATTTGAGGGTTTAGTTTTTGTAAATTCGTCACCCGCACAGTAGATTATATTATTAAGTAATGTTCCAATAATGTATTCAATAAATAAAATTATATTGTTCTACCCATTAAATTTATTTTTGTTCTTGTCAATTTTAAGCGGATTTGCTATTATGTTGGGAAGATTACACATTGGAGAGACCCCGAATGAATAGAATATAAAGAGATCATTTAACTCAAAAGTTTAACCTTATGAATTTGAGTCTAACTATGTTATATTGACCACTCACTCATGTTATAATTATTCAATGTGAGACTTTACTCATATATGTATACCCAACATATTATCAAATGTAAAAGAGAGACATTAATAATAACTAAATATAAAAACCTAGTATTCATTTGAGAATTACTTATTTTTGAAAGTTTATTTTGCATAATGTAAGACAAAAAATTTTAAGCTAACTTATTCTCAAAAAGCTGAATGTTAGATTATTTGGAATAAAGTTGAGACAAAAAGTAGGCAAAAAACCTAACCTATAATCATTCCCCAAAAGCTTGTAATCTTGTATCTCAAAAAACAAAATCAAGGATTTCTAAAAATACTTAAATATATAGTATCTAATTAATACTTAAATATTAAAGAAACCCTCATTAAAAATTATTTCTTTCAACCTGAAAATGTATTAAGTAAATGCTTGAATCAATCAATCAAACTCAAATTTCATATTATAAGAAGAAGAAAAAGACTAGCTAAAAAAACAGGTTGATGTTTTGTTCATGTATTAGCTGAAATTATCATTCCAATCGGAATTTAATGTAACAAATCAGAATTACAAGTAAGGTTATCCACCACCCACCCAGACCCAAAGAACCGCTTGAACCCGAGCTCTCCACCGGAAAACCACCAGATCAAAGCACTATTTTGGTCGAACGTGGGTCGCCGATGCCAAGACTCGAGACTATAAATTCGAGTTACGGGTTGGCTGTCTGAGAAATCGATGAACCAAACCGCGCGATGAGTTGTTCTTTGCCCGTCAAAAATCACAAGTTTTGGCCAAAAATCGGTAAGTCCAAACTCTTAGTTCAACGATATAGGGAGATTTCGGCTAGATCTTGACAGATCCATCAAGATCTCGTCCCAATCTCTATAGATTCAGATGAAATTTTGGCCAAATCTCGTTAGATTTGACGAGATTAGATAAGATTTCGGCCAAAATCCGACCAGATTTCAATCCACTATAGCAAACCCAAAACCGACCGATATGCACCCGAAACCAATAAGACCTGAACCAGCAGATTCGAAACTCCATTCAAGTCGGTTGCAAGTTAAAATTTTCTCCACTTGATGCATTCGGGTCGAGCCTGAGTTGGGCATAAACCCGAACTGGACCGACCCATGATGGGTTGGTCCAATTCGGGATTATGCCCAATTAGGGTCCTAATTACAAGTACGAATGTAAACCAAGGTAAAAAGAAGTGGGGGGTGGGCCGGGGGTAATGATTTTGTACCAATTAACTAATTGGTGATTGCTTGATTGGTACAAAAATTTTCATTCAAAACAGGTGAAATATATATGTTTTAAAAGTTTTGTTAACGTGTACCTTAGGCACTTATTAAAAAGGTTTCAAAAAGATTCCATCTAAATTGAAAAATAGTAAAAAGTTAATTTTAGGTTGAAAGTGTTATTAGATTTTACTTGGGCATATTATAACAAAATCCTTTAAAAAAGAAAAGAAAAAGAAATTATCAAAGAATTTTAGGTCAAGTCAAAAGTGACACTTTCACACCCCTCCGTCGGCCATAAATGATAAATGTGAGGTGATACTGATGGTAATGGGTGAATAGGGTACCAAAAAAAGAAAAGAAAGTGAAATGAGGAATTTAATAGTGTGATGTGATTACAAAATCTGTTTTACGGGACTTAATTTTGTCGACAATTAAATTAGGAAAGTGATGTTATGGGGACATTTGGAGTGCCTTTAGATCATTAAAAGTGCCATGAAAACAAATTTTAGTAAAGAAAGTATTGTGGTTGACAAATTTTCTTTATTTTTATGCTACTATCTTTTACTAAAAATGCTCATCTTTTTTACTGTGAGGAGGGTAGGGGTTTGGTTTGAAGTTTGAGCTACCCTTTATTTAGTCGGCAAGTCGGTTTTTAATGACTAGACAATCTAACCCTTAAGTTGGATTTATAGGTTAATATTTGCAGTTGATAGTTGAGAAAAACTAAGTTTAGGTCTTCCAAAAATTCTTGCCCCCATAGGGACCATTAAATTATTATGGGCTCAAATTTATGAGCTCTAGCTCTTGTTTTTAGGTAGGAAAGTTAGTCTTGACATCTCTCAATCTAAAATTTAGAGTGTTTAAAGTGGGTGGGAGTTGGATTGACCATAAGGATTTCATGATTTTCCACACCCAAAATATAGATCTATATTGCATCAACAAGTTAGACCATTAAATATGGTTGGTGTGTGTGTTTATTTATTTATTTTAGGAATGAAGCGGGTTGCGTTTGATTTTGGTATGCAACATCTAGGTAATTCGGTTCCATCAAATAGATGGATCACATAATATCAATCTCTGAATGTCTTTCTTGTGAAACTCGGATAAAAATTAGCTAGGGACCTAACTCCTAAGTCAAATGAATCTAATGATAAAAGATAAATACATGTAGGCAAAAAAGTAATATAATCTCGTATTCTTGAAATTAAGGATGGTGAAAATTCTTCTTGTTACTTTACCAATGCTATCTTACATAGGTCAATTTCAGGAAGGTGATGAGATGAGGATGGATTTTGCTTGCCCCATCCCACCCCACCTTGAATGTCTATATATTTGTTTTTGTTTATATATATATATATTTAAAGTATTTAAATATAATGTAATATTTTTATACATAATCCTACTTATAATTTATCTTTTTGTATGTATTCTATTATCAGCGTGCAAAACGCATGTTTTCTCTAGCTAGGGACCTAACTCCTAGGTCAAATGAATCTAATGATAAATATATGTAGACAAAAAAGTAATATAATCTCATATTCTTGAAATTAAAGATGGTGAAAATTCTTCTTGTTACTTTACCAATTCTATCCTACACAGGTCAATTTTGGGAAAGTGATGAGATGAGGATGGATTTTGCTTGCCCCATCCCGCCCCACCTTGAATATCTATATATTTGTTTTTGTTTATATATATTTAAAGTATTTAAATATAATGTAATATTTTTATACATAATCCTACTTATAATTTATCTTTTTGTATGTATTCTATTATCAGCGTGCAAAACACATGTTTTCTCTAGCTAGGGACCTAACTCCTAGGTCAAATGAATCTAATGATAAATATATGTAGACAAAAAAGTAATATAATCTCATATTCTTGAAATTAAGGATGGTGAAAATTCTTCTTGTTACTTTACCAATTCTATCCTACACAGGTCAATTTTGGGAAAGTGATGAGATGAGGATGGATTTTGCTTGCCCCATCCCGCCCCACCTTGAATATCTATATATTTGTTTTTGTTTATATATATATATATATATATATATATATTTAAAGTATTTAAATATAATGTAATATTTTTATACATAATCCTACTTATAATTTATCTTTTTGTTTGTATTATATTATCAGCGTGCAAAACGCTTGTTTTCTCTAGCTAAGGACCTAACTCTTAAGTCAAATGAATCTAATGATAAATATATGTAGACAAAAAAGTAATATAATCTCATATTCTTGAAATTAAGGATGGTGAAAATTCTTCTTGTTACTTTACCAATTCTATCATACACAGGTCAATTTTGGGAAGGTGATGAGATGAGGATGGATTTTGCTTGCCCCATCCCGCCCCACCTTGAATATCTATATACTTGTTTTTGTACGTATAAATATATATATATATATATATATATATATATATTTATTTATTTATTTAAATTATTTAAATATAATCTAATATTTTTATACATAATCCTACTTATAATTTATCTTTTTGTATGTATTCTATTATCAGCGTGCAAAATGCATGTTTTCTCTAACAAGAGACCTAACTCCTAAGTCAAATGAATCTAATGATAAATACATGTAAACAAAAAAGTAATATAATCTCGTATTCTTGAAATTAAGGATGGTGAAAATTCTTCTTGTTACTTTACCAATTCTATCCTACACAGGTCAATTTCGGGAAGGTGATGAGATGAGGATGGATTTTGCTTGCCCCATCTCGCCCTACCTTGAATATCTATATATTTGTTTTTTGTTTATATATATGTTTAAAGTATTTAAATATAATGTAATATTTTTATACATAATCCTACTTATAATTTATCTTTTTGTATGTATTCTATTATCAGTGTGCAAAACGCATGTTTTCTCTCTTTTAGCACTCTGTCAATTACTTGTCACACTTATCTTTCATTTATATTTCATTAATGTCGAAGCAACCTCATTAAGGATGGCAAGATACCTCCAACTTGCCTTGACTTCGACATATTCTGCTCTCACCTCAAACAAGGAAAAAGACAAAGACAAGACACCCCTAACTCGACCCTTCACTCCGCTCTGTTGTCATCCCTACTTGACATACCATGAATTAACTGGTCAATAGAACAACCATTCAAATAGGCATTCGTAGCCAATTATACCTTTGACATGATAGTAATTAAACATAACTCCATCTCTTACTTAATATAGACTCATTAATTTGCTATAGGAGAGTTAGGAAAGTGATTCTTCTCATTTGAAAAATTAAAATTAATTTATTTCATAATTTAGGTTAAATATTATAAATTTTAATGACTTAACATTTTATATAATATTAGACACAAAAAATAAAATTTTAACCATAAAATATATTTTTCTTTATTTCAAATGAAAAGCACCTTACTTCTTTACAGATGTGAGGAACTTGCTATGACGGATTGGATCACTTGGAAGTTGGAACCAAAGAAATAAAATTAGGCTAGGATTACAATGCCCGGAAATTCGAGATGTACAAAGGGTGGATACTCAGTTACTTGAACAATTCCAATTTGTCGAACTGTCAATATTCAGCAATCGGTGAACCAAGATCCTAGCTTGATAGTGTAGTGGAAGTGTGGAAGCCACTGCAGAAAATTGCTACAATGCAAATTTCGACGGGGCCATCTTTTTTGAGGAGAAGTGAACTGGTTTGGGTGTAGTGATTCGCAATTCAAAGGGAGAGGTTATGGCAGTTTTTTCAAGTTTCAATATCAGACAATGAAATATATGAATCAAACTATAAACTCAACAGGTTACATGCATTAGAAACGTCCAATAACTAAAAAAAAAATTAAAAAAAAAAGGCCGAAATTTACAAAGCGAGATTCCTTAACAAATCAGAATACGTACCTCAACAATGGAGGAAAATGTAGGTCAATAACAATGATAGAGAGAATTGAAGACAAGGCCATTAAACTTTCGAGACAATTGATAATTTATCACATGTATCAACCGTTGTTAACAACTTCTAACCCATAAAGTATCAAATATGACATACCGCAATTTCAAAAACTTATGTCCTAAAACTAGTAAACGTGTTACAAGCGATTAATGTTTCTAATGGTTTTAGTAAACAGGGCGGCTCAACCAGTCTAAGCCCCCTAAAATAGAACATTTATATCTCTGTCTTATAGATTGCACAAAAATAATCTCACTTACGAAAAAAAACACAAAAAAAGAGAGAAGAAGACATGTTCTATTGGTGAATTGAATGAATGTCTTGTCTTATTTGTCTGAGGATGTAAAATTTTTAATTAAGGCCCAAAATTTAAAATAAAAATTAATTTTTAAATATTATACTCTTTTCGAAAGTTCAATATTTTATTAATATGTTTTACCATATTTGTGGTAGTTTAAGAATGTAAAAATTTTCAATTTTCCAAAAATTTTACTAAAAATTTTCAATTTTCCAAAAATTTTACTCTTCATTTATCTTTTTTATCAAAATTAAAATTAGAATTAATCATTTTATTGAAATCCATTTTTCAATAACTGAAGTATAATATTACCAAGAGTGACATTAACCATCTAAAATATTATATTTATTTTGAGATTTATTTTTTGATATTTTTATAATTAAAAGTTTTAAAATACGTTTTATACATATATAAAAATAGTCCATTAATTAATGTATTAAATTATATAAAAATGTTGGATTTTTTTTTTTCTAATTCATGTATTGCTTATAAAATATTATGTGAAAATGTACATTTTACATTTGCGTCTGACCCCAAAATATGGGGAGTTGGCCCTAAATTGGGCCATATTTTTGTGAACTGTGAATTTGAGCGAGGTTGAAAAAAAAAATATGTTTGAAACTAAATTGAGGTATTCAATAATAATGACACTATTTAGAATTTGCAAGTTTTCAAAAATTTTAATTTTATATTTAAAATAATCTACACATATGAAAAATTTTCATAGAAATGTGGCCATATCTTACATGAAAGGTATTTAACATACCAATAACATAGTTAATATTTCATGATTTTGACATGATCATAATGGTATTAGAAACTAATAAATTTTCATAAGTACTCCTTTTAATTTTTCGCCTTAGCCCACAAAATGTGTTGAGCTTGAATAAACCGATCATAATACAAGAAAATTTGAGGGATTCACAATCAAATAGCTCAAGTATTCAGGATTTGTGGAAGTGCATTCTTTACATACTCAAACCAATATTGTCAATTATAAACGTTAACATTAGCATTTGTATGACTATTAAATTTAATTAAAAAAATTGATATTTATTAACGGTAATATCAATACAAGATTGAAACTTTTTAGTCTCTATTTGTTGTAATTTTTTTCCTGGTTCTTCATTTTAATATGGGCAAATTCTATTATGATTCATGGCTTTTATTATTTCTTATTATTATTATTTTGAAATAAGCAAATCAGATCTGCAACAAATGACCTATGTCTTATTTTGGAACTTGAACCCAAACTCACCGTCACGGTTAGACATGACAAAACGGACGGGTCGGGTTGGGTTTGGGTCGGGTTAATCGGGTTGTGGGTCAAACTGGTTACGGGTCAAAAATGGTCATTTTAAGTGGGTTAAAATCGGGTTCGGGCAATCGGTTTGCGGGTCGGGTCGGGTCGGGTAGGGTCGGTTGACCCGTATTTTTCACATGAATTTATTTTTTTTTTTATTTTTTTATAAAGAAAATAACATGTATTTGCCATTTGGAAAGTTATGCAACAAATAACTTGATGTAAAATGCATTATTTTGAATTTACCACTTATATCAAGAATGAACTCAGTTAAACTTATAAATACTTATTCAATAATTTTAAAATTATACAAATCCTAACATTGCTATCTAAAACAAAATAACACAAAGATAAATAAAACAAATACACAAGTTTTATTTCTACACAATATCAACATTCCAAAATATAAAACAAAATTACAAATGACTTATTGGATAACTCATTTGATAAAGAATAAAAACATATAAGAAATTTACAATCCTGAAAATTAATTTTATAATCTATTATCAATTGTGGTTGACACTTTATTTCAATTTGAGATATACTTTAAAGTTTGATTGCTTACTTATTTATACATGGTCTCTTTTATGAATATCATATCATTGTTAAGCAACACACACTCTAGGAAATATCATAATTTATTTTGAAAAGCCGTTTATTTTGGACATAAATTATTAAAAAATAGGTCTAAGTATTCATAATTTATGCTAATTTGATACTTTAGTTTCACTATTTTCACACTTGTAAATGTTTCTCACACATGTTTACAATTTTAAATCTATGTTTTTAACTCTACTATAACCAGATTATCTTGGCATGTACTTTGCTATTTGATATCTAAAAATCTTTATCCATTACAGAATGTTCAACCATTTATCTTTCAATTAATTTGTATGCAATTATGTAAATGCATCAATTGTTTCCTTAAAATTCACAATAAACAATTAAACCAATATTGTCTTAGTTTTACTATTTTTTTCACACAATTTTTTTTAAAAAAAAAGTTTTAAAAACATGGTTTGGGTTCGGGTCGGATCGCGGGTCGGGTTGGGTTGACTCGCAAAAAACACGGGTCGAGTCACGAGTCAACTCGTTTTTCCTTTAGGTCAAAAAAATCGGGTTCAACTCGGGTATTTTTGGGTCGGATCGGGTCGGGTCAGAAAATTCTGACCCATTTTGCCATGTCTAGTCACGGTGACAAGTACTACTGGTTAATAATGTTAGAACCAAGTTTCGCTCCAAACTAGTTCGGAGAGAAATTCTACAAACTCTTTATATATTTCTATATTAAGTGTGAATTTTGAAAATCTAATCGTTAGATTGCATGTTTTTATTATATTCTTCATGCATGTAAAATTTCAAGAAGATCAAAGATCAATTGTTATTTCATCAAATAAATGTTAAAATTTCAAATTTTTATAATCTAAAATTATGTATAAAAAATAAGTTTATTGATCCAATAGTAAATAATATCCAATTTGAAAGAAATTTGATATGCATGTTAAGACCATAAGGAACATGAAATTCAACGGTTAGATTTTCAAAATTCATACCAAAAAAAGAGATATACGAAAAGTTTGAAAAGTTTCTCTCCAAACTAATCTGGAGAGAAACTTTTTTCATAATGTTAATCCATTGTGGCTTTTATCAAGAAAATCTGTTAGGTACACAACTTTTAGCATAATTTTGTGCTATGACTCGCCACATGATAAGTTGTGATTGGTAAGAATATGTTAGTGAGCCATGTAAAAATACACTCTTACCAATCACAACTCACCATATGACGAATTGTGATACAAAATTATGCCGAAAATTGTATTCCTAACGTAATTCTTTATCAAGAGCCTGGTTACACTAAGATTTGCTGATCCCTTTCAAAAAAAAAAAAAAAGATTTGATGATCTTTGTTGGTTGGATTCTTAGAAGGGTCCGGCTTTTGTCCAGTAGCCAGTGGCCACTGGAGCCGTTAGGATACGGACACGTGTCCAGTCTTGGACACGTATCCGCATCGCAACGTGTCCAGTGATCACTGGCACTGGACACTAGCTGCTCCCATCTTAGAAATCCCCAAGTCTAACTGCTTGGACTGATAGCTGACAGACATTTAATAGTTGGCAGTTGGCACGAGTTATGTAATAAGACAACGCCTTTAATAATTTTTGGATTGCTTTTCCGTTTCTACATACTTGCTCCATCATTGTGATATTTTTATTTTTGCTAAATATCATTGTGATCTGGTTCATTTATTTATTGTATAAAAGATGACCATTTTAATGGATATTTCAAGAGAGGACATTCCTCCATCCATATACAAGGCTGAGTTTGCATAATTAGCTAAAGTGCTAAACGCTTGGCAGGTTTGTTTGCATGTGATCCACATGAGAGTGGCATCAAACTTCTGAAAGGGTGAAGCTGGCTTTTTATTAAGTCCTCAATATGATAGAGAAAAGTAAAGCATTGCTATGAATTTTTCTTGTACTAGAGAATTGCTTGGCAGATAGTAACTAAATAAGAACAATTTGCAAACTGTTGTACTTAATTTATGATATTGGAATAGCTATACTTATAGGAAGTGGTATCCACCTCCCCATAGACTGTTTTGAATGTGAAACAATTGGCGACTCCACATAGCATGTAGTAAGTACAGTGGAAAGAAGAAAGGATCTAGTTATGGATAATTACAAGAAAAAAAATGATATATGACATTCTGCAGTGTATGAAGTTCTATATACAATTACAAGGTGTCCATCTATAACTTGTTTCATTTTTTTGAAAGAAACCCAAAAAAAAAGGCACTATCCTCTGTTCCTCACTAGGATTGCAAGGCAGAAGCAAGAACAGAAAACTTTGATATCGGAACTACACCTTGACTTGATAAATGATACAGTGGTCAAGCCTTAAAAAGCAATGTCACAAGTCACAACATCCATGGTATCGTCAATATAGTACCTAGCTTTGCTTAGTTTTTGGCCAACAGCAACAATACATGCAAAGAATTGTTTAATCTTTAGTTAGACTGGTCTTTGGCCCAATTTCTAGTGCAAATAGTATATTTTAGACTATTTTGCACCAGAAATTGGGGCAAAGACGTGTGTCAGATGACTACACAATGTGCACATACAGAGTGAAAAGAAATAGTCAAGACATAGATCAACTACTATGAAAACATAATAGCAATGCATCATAAAAAAAAAATAATATTAATAATAATAATAAACACCACATTAATTCTGCATTCCTACTCAATATCTCTCATATTCCATAATAATAATAAGGATAAACTGTCCAGCCAAATTTAATCAATCTAGTGTCCATACAAAAGTAAGGGCCAAATATCAAAACCTATCTAGTCCAAAGTGAGAAACCCCCAGCCCCAGCCAACAAGAGGCTACATTCCCTCAGTATTATGACAAAATGTAATATAGAAAAGTTCAACAGGGATACCGTTAAGCTATATGATGATTCCACTTCACCGGAATTTTTAGTCTGATCAAAGCAACTCCGAATTGAGTAAGGGCTTCAAATGTTGGTATGCTAAAACTCAAGATTTTTCCTGGACTTTACAAAAAAAAAATATGGAAGTATATAATGCAGTGATTCCCCATAAATGACATGACACTAGAGAAGAATCAAAGAATGAAGTTCTAGACAAATTTACTATTGAAATCCATTGTTCAATACCTGAAGTCTAATTAGGGGCAGACTCACTTAGAAGGGTGGAGGGCCATGGTGCCCAAACTTTTCTAATTTTATAAAATTACCCCAAATGTTTCCTAAAATTTTCAAAATATATATGGTCCCCCCCCCCCCAAAATTCTTAAATATTAGAATTTTACCCTTAAATTTACCTAAAATTTTCAAAAGAATTATGGTTAGCCTCCCAAACTCTTCATAAATTTCTTGTCTGACACTATTAGACTAGTTTAATTTTATATTTATTATTATTCATAAAATTCTAGTTCCACCCTAAGTCTAACATTACCCAGAAAAAGTGACTATCTCAAACAGTATATTATTTAATTTTAGCCCATGTTCTATCTCTTCCCACTTTTCCACACCCATATATAAAATCAATTTTCTCTCCCTTATTTTCTATCCCCTCCTTGTTTCACTCCCAACCAAACGAACCATAAAGGGCAAGTATGAAATTCCAATTCCAAAGTATCCAAACCTTACCCCAAATAATACTACTAATGGAGAGGAAGAAACATCTACCAATGGAGAGACTGAGAGAGAGAATACCAAATTTGTTTGGACAGGTTTGCTATGTAGTTTTCGTGATAGATAAATTCAAAATTTGTTTTCTCGAGAAACAAACAAAGAGTTAAAGAGAGAGATGAGATCACTGACCATTGCGTCTTGGCTCTGTTGCTGTTGAGATGAGAACTCTTTGCTTGAAACCAAAAATTTGTGAGTTTTCTAAGAGAGAGAGAGTGAGATGATGAATGAAAATGAGTTTTATGTATTGAAAAACATTTTGAAGCCAAAACTTTATTAGTTACTAACCCGCGTAATAAAATCATATTTGCGCTCCAATAAACATTAGTAATAAACTACTAGATATAACAATTATGTTAGATACCATTAAGAAATTAATAATATACATAACAATAATATAAGGCTTTGTCCCAATTTTTTAGATTAGTTATGAATCCTCAGCAGAAAATATAATACTATACAATAAACATTGCACTATTTGAAAAACCGTTTTAATGATTTGAAACACAAAATTTGACAATAAATATGACATTTGTTATCATGTACATTCAACATACACAATTTTTTAGAATGTACACTGTGGGCTAAAAGCCCAAACGCGTATGTTGGGCCTTAGACCCCATTTAAATATATAAGTATTTCCGAGGAAGGGTAAAGGATTGGGAAAGGCCCCATCAGAATGGAGAATCACGTAAGGAAAGAATGAGGGAGTATAGTTCGAGGAGTATATCCTCCTCGGACTTGAAGAATATCGGTCAAGTAAATACCTGGGCAGCTTGGGTGAACTTCTAGGAAGTTCCAGCGATAAGGATGAACTTCTTGCACGTATAAAGATGATAGAAATAGAGAAATATCTAGAGAAAAAGCTGCTACCACCGCGTTTAATGCACTACAGCAACTTTTCTGGCCGCATTTATGTGGAGAAGACCCCTGAACAGTGCAATCTCAGCTGCCACCACTCATGGAGAACTAAAGAAGATACCTGATGTGACATGTACTCAAGTGGATGCTTAGATGAAGAACAAGTGTATGATGAAGATGGTTTAAAAGAAAACTATATAAATGGAAGAGACCTCTCATGAAAGGAGAGTGGAAAAAAGAAGGGAAAAAAGAAGAATAAAAATTTACTGTAGCTCCAAGAGTGATCTTAGCCATTCAAACTATAATTTGTCTCATCAGACCTAAATTTATTCAAGTTCTTAGCGTTTTAGTACTTGTTCTTTTAATCAAACCTTGATTAACTATTGTTGAGTTCACAAACAACCTAGTTCTTTTACCCACTCTCTACAAATTTATTGTATTGGGCTTAGTGGGTTCATATCCCATATCTTTTGGGCTTGGGTTACAAATCTTGACCCTACAATTGGCGCCGTCTATGGGAAGAGCTTGAGCCGGAGTGAAATCACCAGTTAACGATGGCTGAACCAGGCCAACAACCAGCAGAGTCCAGAGCATCCCAACACGGTGATCCTTTCCTCAACCTCGAACGAAGAGATGATTGTGAAGGAAGTGTACATACAATTATGTAAATTTAACGTACACAATTTTGTACATAGAAAGTACACAAAATTTTAAAATTTACAAAATTCTATAAATTCAATGTACACAAATTTTTAGATTGAACATCCACAATTATGAAAATTGAACGCCACAATTTTTCAAGGAACATACAAGATTCTATGCATTTGACATACATAATTTTTAAGAATGTACAAAATTCTGTACCCAATTTTGTACATTGAACATATACAATTTTAAGAATGTACACATTTCTACATATTTAATGGACACAATTCTTTAAATTAAACATACACAATTTTTCAAGGAATATACACAATTAAATGTACATAATTTTTAAGAATGAAAAAAAATTTGTATATTTGAAGTACACAATTTTTACGATTTTGTACAATTATGTACATTCAACATACGTAGTTTCTTTTAGTCAGGAAAAAAAAAAACACAATTCTATAATATACACAATTTGTACATTCAAAGTACACGAGTTTTAAGTATGTACAGTATTCTATACATTCAACATTCAATGTAAAGAATGTACAAAATTATGTGTGGGAATTGGTGAGATGAGAGTAGATGGAGTTGGCGAGATGAGAGGAGCTTTGATTGTGGAGATTAGGTGAGAAGAGTTGTGGTTGTGAATGGTGATTTCATTGTGGGTTAGGGTTTGGGAATTTCAATTTGGGGATTTGATTTCAATTGGGTTTGACCAATGGGTCATGTGTGGGAAGCTAATATGGAAGGGCCACTTAAAACATGTAGAGTGACTATTAATATTTTAATTTAATTTATGTCATATGTGCATTTCATATGTCACATAGGCAAATACAGTTAGTCATCTAACCGTAACGACTAAATTGTATTTGATTTGAAAATAGTACACACAAAAATTGACCGGCCCTAATAATTGGGCCCAAATTAAGAGTGACTCCAAAATATTATTTTTGCCTCTTCAAAGAAACATAAAACTGGCCGAATCGCTAAAGAGCTCGTGAGCTTATATAATCTGTGTCTGAAGGGGTGGTTTTTTCTGTAAAATGGAAAAATAGTACTTTTTTTGTCCAAAGAGGTGGCTTTATTTATTTATTTTGGTGAAGAAAGAGGTGGCTTTCTTTTGGTCGAGATTAGAAGAATGTCCAAAGAGTTAAACCTTATCAAAGTCACGCACCGTTTATATTATATAAGCCCCCCCAGAAGAAAAACCAGTAAACGAAACCTCGAAAGGTTGTTGAACTGACGGACCTGAAGCTCGAAGCTCAAAAGCCAGGTACGTTTCTTCAAGTTCAATCCCAAAAAGTAAACAACAAGAAACAAAAAGAAATTAATGAAAATTTTGAGCCAAACCCAGTTTATGAAATTAAAGTCAAAGCTTAGACGGTTGGACTCTCTCTTTATTTTTATTTTTGTTCTTGTTTTGTAGAACATGGAATTGAAATTAGATGTTCTGTTGTTTTAGTGGAAAATTTGTTGTTTTTTTTTTGTGCTTGAAGGTCTTGTTAACTATTTTTGCTGCTTTTATTGAACATTAACTGGTACAAGTTATGTTGTTTGACTTTAGATTAATGGGTGTTTTTGTATTTGGTGAGTGATGAAATATTTAAATCTGAGCAGTTCTTTCTTCTTGCTTGCATGGCGAAGTATATGAGTTCACTGTTGTTTGCTAAGTGGGTAAATTTGAGCTTTGGTAGGTACTTGAAGATCCTGAATTTCTTTTCTTTATGATTTTCTGTGGGTAATTATGAACTATAGAGTGTATTGTTTGATTTTTGATAAGTGGATATTAATGCAGATTGGATGTTACAACTTACAACGTTCTAAGAAATTATTTAAAAAGTAAATTATGTATGATGCTTTATTAAACCAGATAATAGTGGAAATCTAAGTTTAGGTTGTTCTTCCCCTCAAACCAAACACTTCCCCCCCCCCCCCCCCCCACCCCCCTTCCCAAAAAAAAATATATTAGCAGCATTGCCATCTTGGTTTCCACAGAAATAGTCACACTAAATTTAATCATCATAATCTATTCGACTTGCACTCCTCAGAATGTTTCTGTTATTGAATGAGTGGATTTTTCTTTTTCTTTTTTTGGTTTTTTTAATGACTCTTTACTGCATTTGACAACTGACTGAAGAAAATATTAAGTTTCCTGGCAATTAAGAAAAGATCTTTATTTCTAACAAAACTTTGGCATTTGGGATAACTTGCAGAGGTGATTATGCTCATTGAAAGTCAGCCAAGAATAAAGTTTGTGGTTTCTCAAAATGGGTCAACAACTTTATTCTTTATGTCAGGTGGAAACCAAAAAATTGCTTTGGGTTATGGGCATGCTGTTTGGGGTGATTATAGTGTTCCAGTATTTTGAACTTCCTTATGGCAGTGCTCTATTCTCTTTGTTTTCTGCTGGCAAGGTTTCAGGAGTGGGAAATAGTGGCTTCCCGAATGGAAATTCACCATCTAAACCCAATACAATTGGTAACATAACGTTTTTGAATGGTTCAAACTCCACCAATACACATGCTATTCATGAGAGATCTGATAATATTGGAAAGTCAGAAGGAATGGATAGGAACCAAAAGAATGATTTTTTATCAGATAGAAATATAAGCTTAAACAATTCCTTAGGATTAGATGTAAATAATAATGCTAATAAGGAGCCTTCATCTGAGAATTTGGTAGAGCTAAATGGAAATTCCACAGTTGCCAATGTAAATAATTGGGGTAATGAACCTCCCCCAGAGGAGGCAAAAGAACCTAAACAAAGCTTTTATCAAAAGAATGATACTACAGATGGTAACTTTCCAGTGGGTAAGGTTGGAAAGGGAACTAATGCTTCCACATCAGGGCATATTGGAAATGCAGACACTGGTTTTGCCTCCCCTTCCCCTGCACTGCCGCCCGGCCCCCCCGTGACTTCTACCATTGTGGATACAAATATTATAACGCCTGTTGTTGATTCCAACACGTCCTTATTGGAGAAAAATGGGACGGCCGCTTCTGAGATTAATAAAAATTCTGGGCTATTGCAAGGTGGCCCTAATCCATCTGATGATAATTCTTCTGCGAACAGAGTCCCCATGGTGAATAAAGGGCTTGAGGCAACCTCTGCAGTAATTTCAATATCCGAGATGAATGATTTGTTGCTTCTGAATCATGCTTCATCCCAGTCAATAGTATGTGTTAAACCTCTGCTTTACGGGATCTTTTTCTTTTCAGTTATTATGTGAGAGCAGAATAGATTCAAATTACAAAAATTGCTTCAGCCTTTTTCCTTTTTTTTCATTTTGTTTGTAGGCACCATCACAATCTTCTGCTGTTGACCAAGAATTACTGCATGCAAAATCACTGATCGAGAATGCACCCATCATAAAGAATGATCCCAAGCTCTATGCTCCTCTCTATAGGGACATTTCCATGTTCAAAAGGCAAGCTCATCATATCCGTTGAATAAAAGTGTGAAACCTTCTATTTTCACTAGAAGTGTGAGATTTTCCATGTGAGCCTGCAACTTTCAAGTATAGTGTCCAATGCCACACACCACCCACCCACCCCCCCCCAACCCTCTCTTTTCTCTTCAACCTCCTCCCTCCGTGACTTTCAAGAAGTGACCAGACTCATAAAGTAACTGTTAGTTGTTCACTTTTTTGCTGTATAGACTGTGCGCACTAATGCCACACTACATCATTTTCTATTGAATTGTTGATGAAATAAGTATTATTGAAAATTTATGCACATTGCATCTTCTCTGGACGAACTGGAAGAAGGATCAGCACACAATAAATGAGGATAAAGTGGTTCTTTAGTTGACTGTATGACATGGATGCTACTCTACTCGCAGATATTTGTATCATTGATCTGTTAAATTCTTTTGAATCTTGTCCCCCTCCCCCCTTCCTATTTAGAATTCTCTCCTTTTGAAATGGATCAATTTCATGGTTTAGATAAAATATTACAAATCTAAAGGTGTATCTTGCGACCACGTCAACTGCTTAGCAAGATTCATGTCATCCCTACCTCTATGCCACTTGTCATTACCTCCTAAATATAGACCTTGGGGCTATGTCTTTTTAGTTCCAGCATATCCTTCTTTACGTACATATGTATTTGTGAAACATTCAATTAATGCATTGTTTTGCAATATACTGGCTGTTTGTTTTCTAGCATTCTTTATTGGTGTATTTCTTTCAAAGATGTGCACAGGCTGTTTAGCTGCAACCTCACATGCAAACAATTTTTTTAAAATTTTTTTTTATATTTTTTGTTATAATGCTCAAGTGAATTGCATCTTCACTAATTTATCCATCCAAATTGCAGGAGCTATGAATTAATGGAAAAAACTCTCAAGGTATACATTTACAGGGAAGGAGAGAAACCCATCTTCCACAAGCCACCACTCAAGGGAATATATGCATCTGAGGGATGGTTCATGAAGCTGCTGGAAGCTAACAAAAAAATTATTACGAAAAAACCAAGGAAGGCCCATCTCTTTTACTTACCTTTCAGCTCTCGGATGTTGGAGACAACATTATATGTACCTAAATCACACAACCATAAGAACCTTATACAACATTTGAAGAATTACTTAGACATGATTTCAGTGAAATATCCTTTCTGGAACAGGACTGGAGGAGCAGATCATTTTCTTGTTGCTTGCCATGACTGGGTATGCTTTTCATACTTTTTTGGAACTATGTTCTGCCAATCACTTGAGGACATTTAGGTTTGTTATACATTGGGAATTGTGTTTAGTGTTAAGTTATTTACCCTAATCCAAATAGATGTTATTTATGGGTGAATATTAAATATGTTATTTATAGTTGAGTAATTTCAATATTACGTTTGACCTCTCCATAACAAGGTCTTAATGAAAATTTGGATGATTCCCTTTATGTCTTACATAACATTTTAAATATGTTTTAAATTTGCCTAAATGATTTTATTTGTCATATGTAAAGCAGAATAACCTAAATTTGAAGTAGTATTAATTTTATTTGATCATCAGTTGATGTGATGAAGTGATGATCACTTTTTCTCTCTCTTCTCTATTATGAGTGATGACCTTGTGCTAGAGGATGCATATGAAACTTGGAATGCTTTTTAAACAGTTTAAATAATGTCATTTTTATTGTGGCACCCAAAACCTGAATTATGTATCATTATGACATCTAAATTACTTTAGATCAATATATTTTTCTAATTATAGTCCACTTCCTCAGGCCCCAGCTGAAACAAGGGAATATATGGCTAAGTGCATACGAGCACTCTGCAATGCTGATGTGAAAGGAGGTTTTGTTCTTGGCAAGGACGTGTCTCTTCCAGAAACATTAGTGCACTCACCTCAGAATTTACTAAGGGATCTTGGGGGAAAACCTCCTTCTCAAAGATCAATCCTTGCTTTCTTTGCAGGAAACATGCATGGCTATCTACGGCCAATTCTGTTAAAGCACTGGGAAAATAAAGATCCTGACATGAAAATCTTTAGTCAAATGCCTAAGGCCAAGGGCAATAAGAACTATATTCAGCACATGAAGAGCAGCAAATACTGTATATGTGCAAAAGGTTACGAAGTCAATAGCCCAAGAGTGGTGGAGGCCATATTTTATGAGTGCGTCCCGGTGTTCTTATCAGATAATTTTGTCCCACCTTTCTTTGAAGTTTTGAACTGGGAATCCTTTGCTGTTTTTGTCTTGGAGAAGGATATCCCAAATTTGAAAAGTATACTTCTTTCAATTCCAGAGAAGAGATATCTTGAGCTACAGATGGGGGTCAAAAAGGTGCAACAGCATTTTCTTTGGCATGCCAAACCTGTGAAGTACGATATCTTTCATATGATCCTCCACTCAATTTGGTACAATAGACTTTATCAAATAAGCTCCTGATAACCAAGGAACTCATAGTTGACATACATTTTTGGATGTTACTGGAATTGGGACAAGAAGGAAATGAAGTAGACAAGTTGCAATCTCAGAATAAGAAATTTTGGAGAATAGTTGGCAAATTCTTTTGATGTAATTAAATACGAGAACAATAATCTTTTCTTTTATTCTTTCTCTGCCCATTATATTCTTGTATATTCTTTGGCTGGACATCTGTCAATTTCAAATAAATTTTTTGATATCTTGGCTGATGAAATCTTCAATATTTAACGAGTGATTTCTTTTACTTTTCTTTTTTCAATCTTATTTTGCTCAAAGGGGCTGGACATTTGCAGAAAAGTGGTTATTATTATATCATTATTAAGGGCCGTTTGGTAATGTTGTTCTAGTAACATTGTTTGTATTTTTTAAAAATACGTGTGGGTGAAAAAGTGTAAAAATACGTGTAATGTTGTTTAAACATTGAAAACTGTTGCTTAAAATATCCTACCAAACCCAAGTTGTCTACAAGTGAATTTTTGGTAAAAGATATTCCAAAATTTTATTATATTTTCTTATTCCCATATGAGACCTCTACCTTTTCTTTTTCTTTTTCTTTTTTTAAATTGACAGCAAAAAAAGGGATTATAACCCTAGGCATATCTGTTGAAAATATTGACCTACCAATTGAATTATAAAACTCTTAACCATTAAACTTCTTATTGAATCTTGCACACACACACACACACACACGAAGATAGGGGATTTAAATGAGAAAAAAAAGTACTAGAATTTTGTATGCAACCATTAAATCTCAAAAAACTATTTAAATATTTTTTTTGTACTCATAAGCCTCTCCGCCTCTCCCCACCCAAAAAATAAAAAACCCTAATAAGACTCCATTTAAATAAATACATAAATAAATAAAACTATAACCATACTTCTATGGTTTTATCCTCATAATTGTATTCAATAAAAGTATACATAAATGAAATATCACCATATTTCTCAATTGCGCCTTAAATTATTAATTAAAATATTTTTACACAATAAAGCATGCTTCTATTATTATTATTATTATTATTATTATTAATTGTTAACTCGTGCAATGCACAAAAATTATATTGAGTACGATAGATTTAATCTTAGTTTATTTACTACAATCACATAAATTATATTTGTAAATAACAACTAAATCATATATTAACAATTATATGTCATAGATGATATATATATATATATATATTACATATTTTTATTATGCTTAAGTTATAGTATAAGTTAATGAATTAAAAAATTAAATAAGAGATGAAACTTATGAAAGATATTTTTTTTAATTAAAAAACTCAAATATTTTTTTTAAAATAAACTTGCTTTGGGTTATTTGCAAAATAGGAACCTTCCAAGAAGTCTGGTTTTCTTTTTTAGCTTTTATTTATTTATTATTATTTATTTTTATTTTAAACTTTCAACTCACTGTTGACGTGTCTTTTCCTATCCTACTTCAACTCCCACCTGACGATTTCACTCTTTCCCATTACCTTTACCCTGCTTTTCTTTTTCTTTTTTGTTTTTTTTTTCTTTAAACGTTTACTAGCACTGCTTCTCCTTCCTCACGTTAATATCTGAGAAAATGAGACTCATCTCATCTTCTTTCTTCTTTCTTCTTTCTTTTAATCTCACTAAGCGGCCGGTGGCTCATTAAATTTATTTTTTCATTTTCTTCATCGTCAGAGTTCAGATCTTCTTCATTAATTTTTTTTTTTCTCACTTCAGATCCGTGGATCTATAGACTTGGCCAAATTTCGGACCGGAATATGAATTTTGCCCGGAACACCGGAATTTAGAGCGATACGGAACATAGGGGTCCGTTGCACCAGTCAAGAGAGAAGAAGAAGATAGAGGACAGAAGAGAGAGAGAACGTTGACGCAAAAAACCAATTTTAAAAACAAAATTTTGGCTTTAGCGAGGAAAGTGTGTCGCCATAAGTGGCGTGTGCGTGGGGTTTTTTTTTTTTATATTTTATTTTAAAGTCTTTAGCTATATATTTGTTAAAATATTAAAATAGCTAGATTGATACAAATGCTTTTAAAGCATTTGGAATTAAATCTATTCCCCCAGTGTACCACTTAAAAGAAAAAAAAAAAAATATTTGATAAGTGTAGCTCTTGATCTAACTTTAAAATAAAATATATAAAATAGGAATTTAATATGTATAAAAATTTCATATCCCTAAATTTATTGTTTAATGGATGTCTACTGTTACAATACCTGTAGACAAAAAACCACAATTCCCTTAATTCAATACTACCATTTGATTTAAGAAATTTGGTTAGCGCATTAGCATTGGGGTGTAAAAACCCCCCAATTGCTATTTTACTAACTGAAGCCTTAAAAGCCCCCCACAATTAGGTATGTAAACTTATTTTTTTTTACAACCTAGTTACAGTAAGTATGAGTATTTAGAATTTACTGTAACTAGTATGTATAAATAAAATAATATTATCTTCTCTCTCTTTCTCTCTCTTTTTCTCTTTGTCTTCCTCCTCTCTCAATTCAATCTCTAACTCTCTTCCCTCTTTCTCTCATTTGTCTCTTCTCTAATTTTTCTCACTCACATGGTGGTTTTTTTTTTTTGATAACCTCACACAATGGGTTTTGTTGATAGAGGTGGCGGTAGGTTTTGTGGGTATTGTTGATGAAGGTGCTGGTGTTTAGTATGGATTGTTTTTGGGTTTACTGGTTGATTATGGTGGTTTTTGGTGGTATGGTGGTGGTTTGTTGAGTAAATAGTGGTGGTCTTGGTTGGTAGCAGAGGAAAGAGATGAGAAACATATTTTTTATTTAATATTATTTTTACTGTATAGTTATATTAATTTAATCAGTTGTATGTAAAAATAAAAACTGGGATGCAAAGTATATTGTAAAATGAGTTGGTATAATAGATAAAACAAATTTTTAGATGGTAAAATACAACTTTTATGCCATCTCCAATGGTAATGCTCTTAAAATCCATAAGTCATAACCCTTAACCCATAGATTTCCTATTTTCATTAGCAAGTATTGCACAATGTCAGGCTATCACTATTGATCCCCAACATTCATTTTTTCCATTCAGACCAAATAGTAGCAAAACTAAAATCTATAAAATTTGTAATATATCCATAAGCATCATTTCAAAACACATAGGTTTAGAATCAAAACATACAACAGTAAAACAATATTCCTATCAAATTATCATATATGTGTGTATGTGTATCTTGGGTTGTAAACGAGCCGAGCTTTGTCGAGTAGTGCATGTTCAAGCTTGGCTCGTCAGGAAAAATCAAAAGTTTGAGCTTGGCTTGAGCTTGTAACAAGCCTAAAAATAGTGTTTGAGCTTGAGCTCGTGGAAAAGCAAAAAAACTTGAGTTTGGCTTGACTTGGCTTGATTAATTAGTCAAGCCAAACTCAAGCTTAATATCAAACTCAAACTCGAGCTCAAGTCAAGTTTTTGAGCTTGATATCTAAAAAAATTATATTATTGAATGCTTAAATCTCTAAAATTAAGAAAAAAGAAAATTACAATATGAGTCTATTCAAAGTTTATTGGTGATATGCGTACTATTAAGAGTTTATTGGCGATATGTATACTGTTCAAAGTTTATTGGCGATATGTATACTGTTCAAAGTTTATTGGCGAGAGAGAGGCAAAATTCCACAATGTGGTTACCAAATTTCTGAGAAAAAAAGTAAGAGAAAGAATGACGCTATAGAGGAGAGAGGAGAGAGGAGAGAGAAAAATAAATTTGGCATTCTTAGTGCCACAATTGCTACCCATTTTTCCCTTCCTATGACCAAAAAAAGACTGCCCATGACCAAAAATGGAGGAGATTGTTGCCCATTTTTTCCCCCATGATTGAAAATAGATTGCCCTTGACTGAAAATGGATGAGAGAGAAAAAGTAAAAGTGACAATAGTGTTGCCAAAATAGGAGACAAGAGAGGAAAAAAAAGATTGTAATGTGGCAATGGTGTTGCCAAAATAGGAGAAGATTAAAAAAAAATGGTAATTCTTGCAATGGATTTGCCGAAATAGGGGAGATGAGAGAGAGAGAAAAAAAAAAGATTGTAATTGTGGCAATGGTGTTGCCAAAATAGGAGAAAAAAAATGGTAATTCTAGATTGTTTTGTCAAAATAGGAGAAAGGAACAAGAGAAAAAAAAAAGATTGTTATTGCATCAAAGGTGTAGCCAAAATAGAGAAGATAAAAAAAAAATGATAATTCTGGCAATGGTTTTGCTGAAATAGGATAGAGGAAAGAGAAAAAAGAGAGTGTAATTGTGGCAATAGTGTTGCCAAAATAGAGAAGATAAAAAAAAAAATGGTAATTCTGGCAATGATTTTGCAAAAATAGGAGAAAGGGGAGAAAAAAACATTGACCTGAAGAGATTATAACTCGATACATATTTGTTAAAAACATTGACTTGTCAAATGAACTATAAGACTCTTGACAATAAGACCTCTGCTTGAATCTTGTACACACACCAAAAATAGGGGATTTAAATGAAAGAAAAAAGTACTTCCATTTTGTGTTCCAACCATTAAATATCAATAAATTGTTTTTTTAAAAAGGTATTGTACTCATGAGCCTAATAAGCCTCTCCTCCCTCCACCACCAAAAAAAAAAAAAAAAAAAAACCTTAATAAGCTTCCATTTAATACATAAATAATAAGATAAAGTTTAGCTACAAACGTGGTTGTAGTCTTATGATACAACCTTACTCAATATCTTTTTATTGGGGGTGAATTTTGACAAATCCACCATTAGATTACTTTTTCTTCTTATATCCTCCATACTTGAAAATTTTCTAGAAAATTAAAGTTCAATAGCTTTGTCATCAATAAATTATTTAAATTGTAAGTTTTTGTAGTTTAAAATTACGCAGAAAATATAGGCTTATAGATCATATGGTAAATAATATTTGATTGATACAAAATTTGACATGTGTATTAAGAGCGTAAAGAACATGCAATTCAACGGTTAAATTTTCAAAATATGTAGTAATGTTTATTTTTATAGCTAAAATTTGTCCTAAATAAAAATATACCTGTAGGAATGTTAGGCCCAGAAGTTTATTATAAATTTGTACAGTGGGCCTATGGCCCAAGCCGAGGACAAGGACTATTCTGAGTAGGAATAGTCTCCGTCAAAGAAGGCTGTGTTAGCAAATAAAAGGGTTAGTTTTGGCTACAAAGGTTCAAAGAGATATTAGCCGTGGATAATATCTCCTCGGCAGACTGGAGCCGAGGTCAGAAGACATGGCTTACTAATGTAAGAGAACCTCCCAGGAAGTTCTGTCGGTATAAATAGTCATTGAGGAGACATTAGATCGGGGGAAGTCCTAAGATATCTTAGGAAGGAAGCTATCACCACCGCATTTAATGTTTTGCAACTGATTTCCTGGCTGCATTAATGTGGAGAAAACCTCTAAACAGTGTAAAATCAGTTACCCCAAAGCCTACGAAGACTAGAGAAAGTGTCTGATGGGACAAACACTCAAGTGATGACTCAGATGATCAACAAGTGTAGGAACTAGATACTTTAGAAGGAACTATATAAGAACAAAGATCCTTTATGAAATGGGGGGGATTTTCAGAGAAAGAGAAATACTACAGTATTGAGAAATAAACTTGTAACTTACTTAGAGAATAATATACATAGATCACCTCGGATCATGCCGAGAACCATTTTTCTTCAATACAATCATGTCTCTTTGCATTCTCTCGTCCTTTGAATCTATCCCAATGTTAGTTAGATCAACTAAAACCTAGTTTTCCAACCTATTCTCTACAAATTCATTATTTTGGGCTTTTTGGGTCTAAGTTCACATTTGTAGTGGACTAGGAATTCAAATCAGGTCCTTACAATACCCATATTTCTATCAATTTATCCTCATAAGTCATAATTGTATTCTATAAAAGTAAATATAAATGACATGTCACCATATTTCTCAATTGTGCCTTAGATTATTCATTAAAATGTTTTTACACGATAATGCATGCTTCTTCTATTATTATGACTATTATTATTATTTTGAACTATCTATGATACCTGTTTTTTGTGCAAGTAAGATACTCAGTCAAATTTTAACCATTAATTATAAATATTTTAATCTTGATTAGGGGTGTGCATGGGTCAGGTTGGGTTGGGTTAAGAGGTTTTTTCAATCCAACACCATAGTGGGTTAAAAAAAAATACAACCCAACCTAACCCATCATAAGGGTCCAACCCAACCCACATGGATTGGGTTGGATAGTTTTTTTTAATTACCATTATTAATATTAAATTGAGAATTAGAACAACATCACCATATATAAAAGCAAATTTATAATCAAATAATCTTGAGCATAACATTAAACCAACACAAACTATATGAGGAGAACTTAGGGTTTGAGTTTTATTTAGGAAGATGGTTAAAAAAGTAAATAACAAAATTGTATAATATATTTTCAAAAATATTTTTAAATTTAAATGTATATTAAATATAGGTGAGTTGGGTCGGGTTAGGTAGATTTGTGAATCAAACTCACCAACCTCTAAAAACCGACCCAACCCAATGGGTTGGATTGGATCAGGTTGGTTTTAATGTGTTGGTGGGTTAGTTGCACACCCCTAATCTTGATTGTATATATTTAAGTTTGATAGGCATATCGATATAACCGATATGGTAGATTTTTATTTCTACCCTTCCCCTCTTTTCCATCAAACAAATTTGCTTTCTCTCTCACTGCCCCCGTTGTCATTGTCATCACCCTAATGGTGCTACGACTAGGTTTAGGCCTACTCCTAACACACTTAGCATTCACATCCAATTTCTAAAAAAAATTTCATTTTACCATCTCAAAATCTACTTTATCATTTATACCATACCATTTTACAAAACACCCATTATCCCATATTCTGAGCCCGTTTGGATAGGCTGTTTACAAATCCTTAACGCGCGTTTTAGACAAAACGTGATTTGCCAAATCGTTTGGCTCCACAAAATCAGCACGTTTGCGTTTTCAAAATCCAGATTTTTCACGTTTGCAAAACACTGCAAAGTTTCACATTTTCAGAGACGCAGATGGGCTAACCGCTATTTTTTTTCTTCAGGAAATCAAAATAGCGCCAATACGATAAGAAATAGCGCCAATATGATAGGAAATACCAGCTTTATCCCTTCCCCCATGTATGTCTTATCCTTTATTTTCTCAGTCAGTCTATACTCCTCCATGTATATCTGCTACTCTGTTCTCTCAGTTTCCACGGGCTCTCAATTCTCTGTTCCTACTTCTGCTTCGTTCTTCATCGTGCTTGCCAGGTAACAATTCTCTGTTTCTCTTCTGCTAAATTTATGTTACAGATTTGGGCTTTTTACTGGTGGGTTACATGATTGTTTGATTTTGAAATCAAAATTTTAGAACTTATTTTGGTTGAGAGATTTGTTGCTGCTGCCGTTTTTGTTTCTTCATGGGTTGTGGATTTATTTGGGTTTTTGGCTACTTTTGAGACCTGCCCATTTTGGGTTTTGATTATAATTATTACTTTATATTTGTAGACACATAGATATCATTGGAATCAGACCCCTGTGTTTTGTTTTTGGCGGGTTGGGAATAAATGGATGAAGGAGTTTTCTTTATTATGTTTCTCATTCAAGAATCATGATTGTGTTTATGGGCTTTTGATAAAAATTCAATTTTTAACATTCTTTAGTGATAAAAAGCTTAATGGGTATTGTAAATGCACTTCCAGTATAGTGTTTGTGTATCCTCTCTATGCGAGGTGGCCCTCTGAGTTTGACAGATTTTGGAATCTATTTATGTGTGCTGCTGGGGAGTTGAGGGTTAGATATATCTATCTCTATGTGCTTGTAGTGGGCATAGTTCTGATAACAAAGGGGAGAAGAGCAAAAATACTATTTATTGAAACTAACAATTTGCTGTTATGGAGAAAATTTAGAATGATAAAGAATTTTACTTGTGGTCTTTACCAAGAAGTCTGCTATCATGTTTGTAGCTTTTACATGACTAGATATTGGATTCATCTTTTACATGAACCATATAATTCAATACACGTATATGAACCATATATTTTAGCTGAGTTTGTAGTGTTGCACTTGCCCTTGGAAATGGGTGTTTTTCCAATATTTCAACTTTCATGGCTTTTAGACAGGAGTTTATATTGTTAAATTTAAAAATTTGCAAGACCAAAATCAAACCTTTTAAAATTGAAGGACCAAAAATGCAATTTACCCTCAACACTAAATAGTGGTAGTATAATTATAGTTCTTGAAGCAAATAAAGGCAACAAATATAAACCTACAATTGATATTGCTCAAATTTGAGCTTCACCAAACTTTACAAAGTCCAGTGTTAGTACCTTGATGACAATGCACTGATCTATTGCTTTTTAGCTTCATTTTACTCTAATACACAAAAAATGCATAATCATCTTGCTCATTTAAGCATCAATGGAAAACCAAAAAAATATGATACACATGCATACACCTCTGGGAACAAAAGCAAAAGCACTACAAACAGCATAACGTTGTTTGTAGTATGTGAGGCTTTTACATTGCTTTTATTATGCTTAAGCGTTGTTGAAGACTGTCATATTTGAAATGCTGGAGCTATTTGAAAGTATTGAGTTTGTTTTCGTAGATACTACTGAGTTTTCACTTGTTACTTACAAAAGCTTTTGTTCCGACTACTATGATTGTTTTTCTGTTGTGTACATGAGCTGCCATATCTCAATTTGACATCTTGATGTTGAAATTGGATTCCAGATCAGAGTGGTTGTGTCTTATAGGAACTTTAGCTTTTATTTGAGAGGTTAGACTAATTTAAGCCTTAATTTGATTCTCTCTTTTTTATATTATTTTGTCCATAATGTTTTGTGCATTAATCTTAAGCTGAAGATCTGGTTTTATGTACTAGACTTAATGTCAAGTATCTTGGGGGCAGTGGCTGTATGTGGTATAATCTTTGTGTGAGTGAAAATGCAGGTACTTCGGAGACTATTAGGATGTGTATCTCAGTTAATCAAGTTGTTGTTGTAGTAAATTCTTCTTGAAGTGAACTTGCCATGTTTTTTAATGATGTGGTTTTCCTAATCCCTCATAATAGCTTGGAAGAGTAAGCTTCCTTCAGCTTGGTTGGGCTCGTAATTGCTCCCTGATTGGGTTGGCCTGGGCCCAATATCTAGCACAATTTATAACACTTGATATTGTGCTGGAAACTAACGAAAGAGAGTATCCTATTATTGTGGGGTTTTCACTTTTTTTGGGGTTCAATTTCTTTCTAAGTATGTTACAACCCAATAAGTTTGATGGTGTTTGTGATGCACTATCCTACTCTTGAAAATGTGCTTCATAATTGTTTGTTTACGAGACATCTTACTATTAATGAAATGAGTCATAATTTTCATAGTTTTCAATTCACAAGAGCTTTCCAAACTTTAGAATTAATTGCAGATTGGATTAGCAATGTTTTGAAATTCTATCAATACACTGTTGCTCATAAGGTAAGCTAAGTTTTTGCTCATACTGTTTTGGATTCCAAGAGTCCTGTTGCCTCACCTTGTTATTTTCACCATGTTGGATTGTGTACAAGTATTAGAGGGAGAAAGAGAGAGAGGAAACATACCAATAATCACTGTCCAAATTTTTAATAGTTTGGTTACTAGGTTCTACGAACCCGAGTGGAAATCAGACCCCTAGGGTACCAACAAGGAATCTTTCCATTTCTTTGTGCCATATGAGTATCATTTGAGCTGGTTAGTGGAAGGTTGTATAGAGGGAAATTTTATTGTGGATTGGTAAATTACACATGCCCCAATAGCCTTGAACCTATAATCTCACTCTCTATACCCTTTTTTATTGGAGGAGGGAGTGCATTTGAGTTAGAGCTTTTTGCTAATACAACTAACTGGAATTAAATATTATTACAAATTTCTAGATGTGGCCTTTAAGCTTTCCATCATAATTGATGCGATTCATTGCATTTTGCATAATAGTTGAACTCCATTAGTTTTGTTTTCAGCATTTTGTGAGCCTTCTCTGTTTTGTTTTTAGCATTTCGTGAGCCTACTCCGTTCTGTTTTTCTTACTTCCACATTATCTTACTAAGATTTAGATAATATATGACTAGGTGCTCTACAGATGTAGCTTTGTGCAGCCTTCCCAAGCTTTATATTCACTGGCAATAGCTCTGTAGCCATACAAGTCAATAAGCTTTGGATCCATATGTCATAATTTAACTTTGATGATAATTAGCTCTGCTTATTTTTTTTAGTAATTATTTTAATATAATTATTTTCCTAATCATTTTAATATCTTCCTCTTGAAGGTTTTTTTTTTTCTTTTTCAATTTTAAATTATATAAATTTCTCTCCATGAATTCCAACAACGACAACATCATTATTGTTATTAAATTATTTTCAATAATTATTAAAAAAAAAACACTGATTAAAGGAAAAATGACAAAGTAACCTTAACAAAATAGTTAAGTCCTTTTTTGGAATTTACACTTAAAACAGCCATTTTTTAAAACAACTTATCCAAACGCTTAATGTAACTTTAAAAATAAAAAACGCATATTTTCGCATTTTTACCAAACGCGTATCTGTGGTTTTTAAAATGATGTTTTCAAAACGCACGTTTTAAAAATGCTCGTTTTTAAAACGCACCTTTGTGAATAGCCTATCCAAACGGGCCCTCTATTTTATTATTCCACTCATTAAAATAATTTATCCTGCCACCAAGCACAACCCACTACCATTATTCCACCAAGCCAAACACAACCCACTGCCACCAAGCCAAACACAACCCAACCCACCACCACCTCCACCAACAAAACCCACTACAACCACTGCCCACACCACTACAAAACCCTCATCCAACCCACTACCCACACCACCACCAAATTACCCACCACCCACACCACCACCACTAACCCACGATGGCACCAAACAAACCCATCCACGACACCAAGGAAAAAAACCTAGCCACCACCAAGCAAACCCACCACAACACTAGCTAGCAACCACCGCCATAATCATAGTAGCCACCACCATGCCAACCACCAAAACCCATTAAAAAAACCACCAAACCCACTACCAACAACAACCACAAAAGTTTCTCAAAAAAAAAAAAAAAACCACAAAAAAGCAACCACCACAAGAACCACCAAGAGAAACCCATGCCGACAACCTACAATGAAACCCACGCCGACAACCACCAAGAAAAACCCACAAAAAAAACCACCACCGATCTTGCCGTTGTCGATCTAGAAATCCATCAACCATGTTAGCAAAGCCACCACGCCAATAGACAAAGAAGAGAGAGACAAAGAGAAAATAGAGAAGAGAGAAGATGAGTAAAGAGAGAGAGAGAAGTGAGTCAGACCGAATAAAAATGAGTATTTTATGTTTACAATTGTGCTACAGTACCGTCACAAATTTGTGATGGTACTGTAGCACAATTGTAAATTTTTTTAGGATACAAGACTGGGTAATGCTCACTTTTGGGGCCTAGATGCTAAAATAACCCTACATCTTTGGGGCCTTTTATTTATTTATTTATTTATTTTTTCATTGTCTTCTTTGGTGTCACTCTTTCCTGCCCTGCTTCCATAAAATTAGTTACCACTTAGTAGAGGTTTGACACCAATTTGTTGAGCAAAAGGACCTTTCAAAAAAGCACTTCGTGATTGTGAAAACTATTATAAAATTGAAATTGATCTCACAAACAAATAATATGAACGAAGAAAACTAGAAAAAAAGAGGTAAAACCAAACACAAAAAGAAGAGCATTAAAAATTTGTGGTTAAACAATAGATCATGTTTATAGGTAACACACTTGTGTCATTATTACTATCCAATAATAACTATACAGAAACATGTTATGTTCACTAGTGGCGACTCCAAGAATTTTGTCCAGGGTGTTCTTATTCTACTTTGAAAAAATTTCGGGTCATTTCTATCTATTTTGGGTGTTTCGGGAAATACCGGCCGAAATTCAAGATTTGGCCGGCATGAAGTTTGTGCTTAAAAAAAAAATGTTCTTAAAACCAAAACAAATTTACATTCTGTAGACCAAAAAACCTCAAAAGGAAAAAAAAATGAAAAGAAAAGAAATGAACAAAGTTACCTATACAATAAACTATAAGTTCATTTGAAATATTAATAAAATTATTAATTATTGTTGTTTAGTTGTTTCATTAATTTGTTTGTCTTTTATAAACTATAATTTGTTATATTATTGTTTCATTAATTATAAAATTATTAATTGTTATTTAGCCTAACATAATTTAATTTATTTATCTTTTATAATGTATTGGTTAATTAAATTATTAATTATTGTTTATTAGTTGCTTCATTATTTTTCTTTACTAACTGTAAGGTATAAGAACCCCATCTGATTGTATCCTTACCGCGGTGCCTGGCGCGGTGCGGTTTTGCCCCTCGTCCCCGAGTGCAAGACCAAGCAAGGGCTAGACCTTGGACTTGTAATCCCACATCGGTTAGAGAGAGCGCCCCACTACCCTTTATAATGCTTCAGGAGCTTGGGTAGTGTGAGTAGTGGTACACTACCCAAGCTCCTGAAGCATTATAAAGGGTAGTGGGGCGCTCTCTCTAACCGATGTGGGATTACAAGTCCAAGGTCTAGCCCTTGCTTGGTCTTGCACTCGGGGACGAGGGGCAAAACCGCACCGCGCCAGGCACCGCGGTAAGGATACAATCAGATGGGGTTCTTATACCTTACAAAAAGCGCTTTTTGGGGTTGGGATGAGCCTTAGCTTGCCTCCGCCCCGTCTAATTGTTGTCCGTCCGCGGTGCCAGGCGCGATGCGGTTTTTGCCCTCGCCCCGAGTGCAAGACCAAGCAAGGGCTAGACCTTGGACTTGTAATCCCACATCGGATAGAAAAGCGCTTCCACTAGCCCTTATATGCTTCTGGAGCTTAGGCTAGTGTACCACTACTCACATGTGAGTAGTGGTACACTAGCCTAAGCTCCAGAAGCATATAAGGGCTAGTGGAAGCGCTTTTCTATCCGATGTGGGATTACAAGTCCAAGGTCTAGCCCTTGCTTGGTCTTGCACTCGGGGCGAGGGCAAAAACCGCATCGCGCCTGGCACCGCGGACGGACAACAATTAGACGGGGCGGAGGCAAGCTAAGGCTCATCCTAACCCCAAAAAGCGCTTTTTGTAAGGTATAAGAACCCCATCTGATTGTATCCTTACCGCGGTGCCTGGCGCGGTGCGGTTTTGCCCCTCGTCCCCGAGTGCAAGACCAAGCAAGGGCTAGACCTTGGACTTGTGAGTAGTGGTACACTACCCAAGCTCCTGAAGCATTATAAAGGGTAGTGGGGCGCTCTCTCTAACCGATGTGGGATTATAAGTCCAAGGTCTAGCCCTTGCTTGGTCTTGCACTCGGGGACGAGGGGCAAAACCGCACCGCGCCAGGCACCGCGGTAAGGATACAATCAGATGGGGTTCTTATACCTTACACTAACTATTAGCACACACCCCATATGCATTATCCATTGCCTACCTCTCATGCCTTTACTTCCCACCCCGTCCCATGCCCCATTCACCCCTCCCCCCACTCAACAGACAAGCTCCAATCACAAGAGCCAATCAAAAATTCACAATCACCAATCACAATAGACAATACACTAAAAGACAAAAAAGAGAATCAGCCAATCACAAATATTAATAAAGTTACAATAAAGCTAAGCAATTACAGTTCAATAAAGCTAAGCAAGCCCGTATCAAAAAAATAAAATAAAATAAAGCTAAGCAATTTCACCAAAAAAAAAAAGAAAAAAAGAAAAAGAAAAGAGAATCAGCCAATCAAATTAAGTCTTTAGTCTTAAAGAGAGAGAGACTCTCATTTCACTTTCATACTTTTAGTTTTCAGATAAAAGAGAGAAAGAGACAGAGAGAAGTAAGAGAGTAGAGAGAAAACCCATTAGAGAAAAAGAGAGAGTTAGAGAGAAGAAAAATGTAAAGTAAAGATGAAATACCTTAAGGTTAAGGAAGCAGGGAGGCTGAGGCTGAGGCTGAGGGGCGGCACTGTCGGGCTAGGCAACACGTTGAGGCGACTGGCGAGGACGGAATCTCCGATCCGATCTGTGCTATTCCGATCTCCGATCCGATTGGAGAGGCCGAGGCGATGACTGATCTCCGATCCGACTGGCAATGACCAATGGCGATAAGCTCTGTTGCTCAAGTTTGAGGCAGAGGCGATGAGCTATGTTTCTCCATTTCTAATTTCAGTTTTTGCTACCATCCATGGGTTAGGTTTGCTACCATCTGTCTTTAGGTTGGGTTTTGGTTTTTTTTTTTTTTTTTTTTTTTTTTGAGAATCCGTGGCCCGTGGGTTTACTACCATCTGTTGGGCTTGCCATATGTTGTTTTTTTTTTCTTTAGATTGAGTTTGCTTTCCCATATGTTGTTTAAGATTGATGTTGGGCTTTGGGCAGTGAGCTTACCCTATTACATTTTTTTTTTTTTTTTTTTTTTTTTTTTTTTTCAGATTTTAGTTAAAAAAAATTTTTTGGGCTTTTTTTTTTTTGCTTGAAAGTAGAACAGATAATTTTTTTTTTTAATTTTATTTGAGGGTGTTCCTATTATTTTATTTTATTTTATTTATAAGGGTAAACAAATAAAAAAAATTTAAATTATTATATATAAAAAAAAAATTATTTTCGGGCCAGGGTGTTCCCAAGAACACCCTACCCTCAACGTGGTGTCGCCACTGATGTTCACAATATTTTCACAATAAATTTTAAGTGGTAGGTTATTATTGGTTGTAATGTGTGGTAAAAAAAGTAATTTAAGTTGTGAATTAAAATTAGAATCAATAACAACTTATCACCTATGATTAATTTGTTGTGAAAATATTGTGGACGTAACACTTCTTAAATATAAAAATTTAAACCAAAAAAAAAGTAAACTAACAAAAAATAATGTGATATAAGATTAACAACAAACATGATGTAGTTATTAGTTACTGTCACAAATTACTATCCACTGAAATAATATAAAGATTAAAAAAAAAAAGGAAACAAAAAAAGGATGATGTAAAGTCATTGGTCAATAATGTAAATATACAAGGAAGTTAAACAAAAATGAAAACAAAGACAGAAAGAAAAACAAAGTTTTTTTATTTTATTTTTAAACAAAGACAGAAAGAAAAACAAAGTTTTTTTATAGATAGTTTCAACCTATGACATCCGCTCCTAATAATAGTTCTTTATCATCAGACTAAGACATCAATCAATTTTTGGTGTAGGCGGGAATTGAACCCTTAATCTCTTATTCAACCATCAAAGATTTTACCAATTAAGTTAACTGGAACCCACAAAGAAAAACAAAGTTGGTATTGCAGAATGTGATATAAAGGTAATAACAAATGTATTATATCTTACCTAGGTTAACTATATTAAATATACCGTATAACTCCATTATCTAAGGACAAAGTTTGTAACCAATGACTATAACTCTGATTAATATCTTTTTATTGGATGTAAATTTTGACAAATTTATAATTGAATTGCATTTTTTTTCTCATGTTCTTTATACTTGCAAAATTTCCAGAAAATCAAAGATCAATAACCATGTCATCAATTAAATGTTTAAATTTCAAAATTTTGTAGTTTAAAATTATGCATAAAAAAGTTTATGAATTAAATAGTAAATAATATCTCATTGACACGAAATTTGACATACAAGTTAAGAAAATAAAGAATATACAATTTAACAGTTAAATTTTCAAAATATTAAAGTAGGGTAAATTACATATTTAGTCCCTATCTTTTATAACCTATTTCAATTTGGTCCACAACCTTTCAATTGTGTCAATTTGGTCTCAAACTTTTGAGTATCGTGTCAATTTAGTCCCTGTTGTTATATCTTTGATGAAAATTGATAACATGTCAAACGGTCAAAATAAAATTTTAGTACAATATCACATTAATGAAAACTAGTTTTTTATTTTGGCTATTAGAGACATCATCAATTTTCATCCAAAAAAATAACAGCAAGGACTAAATTGACACGGTACTGAAAGGTTGGGGACCAAATTGATACAATTAAAAAATTATGGACTAAATTGAAATATGGTGCATAGAATAGGGACAAAATACTTAGTTTACCCTATATAGTAATATTAGTTTTTAAGTTAAATTTGTAATAATTAGCTACAATAAAGTTTCATTAATCAAATTACTTAAATGTATTTGAGGTGGAATGATATTTCTTGATATTCTAATTAAAAATATCCAAAATTAGAATTCCTTTTCTTCCGTTCAAATTTATATAAAAAAAGGGCGTAATTTGGGTATGCGGGTTTCTCTTTAACTACTAAAGAATCATCCAAATGATAGAATTATCTCAGATAAAAATTAAGAAAATATTGTAAGAATTTCATTGTGTCCGTTGAAGAACTCTTTATTTTTGGCATCACAGAGAGACGAGCTCATAACAACTACCATGTGGTCATCCACCTGGTACAAAATATTCCAAGTCGACAATGCCACGGGCCCAAGGCTTTTTTGTCCTAAGCTCATTAATATTGAATCATGTTTTTACTTTTGCCGTTTTTGCATTTCGAGAAGTCCCAGAATCAGAGCTACTGTCTGAATTCAATTCCCCCACCTCAAAATAAGGGAAAAATAATCAGGGCTATTCTTTCCTTTTTTATTAAACAAAGAATCAGTGCTATATATATATATATATATATATAAAAGGACATAGCTATTTTAGCCCAAACCAATTTACAGAAGAGCGTAGCAAGCTAGCAGCTCAAGCCTCAAATACCAGGTACTTAAATACATTGTTTAATTTATACTTCAAAAGAGAAACGACCAAAAAAAACCCAGTTGATAAATTTAGAATAATCGATTTTTTTTCATTATTTATTTATTGGGTTTTGTGTTTCTGGTTTCTCTTTAGTATGACATGCAATGGGTTTTGTTTGATTAGTATTTGTTTATTGTTATTATGAAACTATCTTTTTTTGGTTGTAGATTAATGAGTGTTTTTTTTTTGGATGAATTATCTTTTTTTTTTTTTTTTTTACAACCGAAGAATGAACGAACATTGTTTTACTTGCATGGCGTTGAATGCGAGTGCAATGTTGTTAATTTGCTTATTGGGAAGTTAAGGTTTTTTGGTAGAAATTTGAAGTTTCTGAATTTGGTTTGATTATGTTTATCTATTGGCAACTAGGAACCATATTGTTCCCAAGGGGTTGTTCCAGTGGTTCAAAGGCCTCATGAGATGCATTCTTCAAAACTCCCAGTTGGTATCTTGGGGCTGCCTCCAATTCCTCCATGTAAGTACCTGGTGTGTGTGGGACACAAGATTACAGACACCCAGGGAAATAGTCAAGGTCTCGATGGACTCTAGACACCCACATTATCAAATTGTGCCAAAAAGAAGAAGAAAAAAGAACCTGATTTTTGGGTATTCATGCAAATTGGATGAAACAGTGTTCTGTTGAGAGGCAGTTGATTTACAATTAACTTGTTATGATGTTCTATTAAGTTCCAACTTATAATCTGTTTGGATACTGAGAAAATAGATATTTTTTAATGAAAAATAAAATAGATATTAATGAAAACAAATTTGGATGCTTTTATATTCTTTTGGTTGGTTAGTATGATACAAAAAGGCTCAACATATTTGAACTTAATAATTGTAAAAAAACTATGTTCTGGTAGTGTACTCTATCCAGTTATAAAGGAGCATTATTAGCTTATTGTCTATGGGAATAATCACATCAATCTAATTGTCCTAATTTGTTTTAATAGCAAGTTATTTATTCAGTCAGGATAAACCCAATGGTTATTGCATGTATATGGACTTTTTTCATGCTCAGAGGTGTTTTATAAATGCTTGGAAGTTTTAATTTATCTTGAATTATCCCTTATTGTGTTAACTTTTCTGCAAGTGATTCTTTTTATTTTGTTAAGTGTTTTAACAATCAGAAAAAGGGCTTTCTTTCTAATAAACTTGAGGATTTGGATTAATGTGCAGGGCTGATTTTGTTCATTTAGAATAGCAATTGACTATTTTCTCAGAATGGATCAACAACTGTTACGTTTATGTCAGGTGGAAACCAAGAGTTTGATATGGGTTACAGGCATGATGTTTGCTGCGATTTTAGTGTTCCAGTATTTTGAACTTCCATATGGTAACGTTCTCTCATCTTTATTTTCTGCCGATAAGGTTTTGGTAGTGAGAAATGGTAGCATCTGGACTGGACATTCACCAAATAAATCTGAGATGATTAATAACATGACTGTTTTGATTGGTTCAAACACTACATATGCTATTAATGAGAGAGCTAATAATACCGGAATCTTCAATGGAAGGGACAGAAACCCACAGGATGCTTCTGTACGAGATAGAAATGGAGGCACAAACCAATCTCTAAAATTTGATGAGGATATCAATGCTGATAAGGAGTCTTCATCTGAAAATTTGGTAGAGCCAAATAAAATTTCCATGGCTGATACTGTCAAGAATGTAGATGATGGATCTGCACCAGAGGAGGCTAGAGAACCTGAACAGAGTTTTTATGTCAAGAATGATACTACAAATAGTAACTTTTCAATGCATAAGATTGAAAAGGATGAAAACTCTTCCACATCAGAACATATTGAAAGTTCAGATGCTGGTTTTGCATCCCTTTCGCCTGCATTACCTCCTATGACTTCATCATATGCATCTTCTCAATCTGTTGTAGATATAGAAAGTACACCACCTGTTGTTGATTCCAACATGACTTTATTGGAGAAAGACAGAACAACAGCTCCCGACTGTAATGAAAACTCTGGGAATTTGAGAGGTGAACTCAATCCATTGGGTAATAATTCTTCCATTTCTTCCCTGAACAGAGTCACTGGGGTGAATAAAGAGCTTGAGATGCCAACCTCTTCAGTGGTTTCAATATCTGAGATGAACAATTTGTTGCTTCAGAATCGTGCTTCATACCATTCAATGGTACGTGTTAACTTCAGCTTTAGGTGGAGAGGATATTTTTGGCAATTAATATGTTTAAAAGAAAATGCTTTAATCTTTTTCCTTAATGTTTCCATTTTGTTTGTAGACACCACAATGGACTTCAGCAGTTGACCAAGAACTGCTGCATGCAAAGTCACTGGTCGAGAATGCACCTAACATAAAGAATGATCCAAGTCTTTATGCCCCTCTTTATAGGAATGTTTCCATGTTCAAAAGGTGAGTAAGTCACATTTGTTGAATATATATATATATATATATTTTTTTTTCCTCATGGTGAATTTCTGTTTTAAGAACATGTCCTTGAGGTGTCATTACATGTGATATTTATTCAGCCAAAAAAAAAAAAAAAACAAAATTACATTTGATATTTCTTCCCCAAAAGCTATGATTGTTTCTACTCTGACCAAGGTAACTTCCAAGTTCAACTAGAAAATATTAGAGCTCTTCCTGCCTCCAAATTCCCTTGTTATCTTCCCTTCTTTCTCGCAAAGCAATCACACTGATAAAGTATTTGTTAGTTGTTTATTTTGAGCTGTATGAGCTGTCGGTAGGACTGCTAGAAAGAAACTGCCATTTTATGTGTTCATGTATGTCAAATTCTTCCTTGTTCTCTTCCACCCCCCAACCTCCCAAAAGAAAAGCCTCTAATTTATTTATATTTTGGCTTATCTATATTTTAATGTTAGACCTACCTCAATTCCACCCAATGATTACCAGGTAAGAAAAAGGCCTTTGGGCTATGTTTTCCTAATTCCAAATAGGAAGAACATTCTTGTTTTCATGTTATCTAATTGTGAAATATGCAAATACTTGTTGCTTTTTTCATCATTCATCATTTCATTTTTCTTTCAAAGATGCACAACTTTTGTAGCTACAATCTACCTTGCAAACAAATTAGTTACTGTTGGTCAAGTACTTCACATCTTTGGCTGATTTATATCATCCAAATTTGCAGGAGCTATGAATTAATGGAAGAAACTCTCAAAGTATATATTTACAGGGAAGGAAAAAAACCTGTATTACACCAGCCACGACTCACTGGAATATATGCATCTGAGGGATGGTTCATGAAGCTGCTGGAGGCTAACAAAAAATTCATTACTAATGACCCTAGAAAAGCCCATCTGTTTTACTTACCCTTCAGCTCTCTAATGTTGGAGGAAACCTTGTATATAGCTAATTCACACAGCTTTGATAACCTTATAAAGTATTTGAAGAACTATTTGGATCTGATTGAAGCAAAATATCCTTTCTGGAACAGAACGGGGGGAGCTGATCATTTTCTTGTTGCTTGCCATGACTGGGTATGATTTTCAAGCTTCTTTTCAAATTATGATTTGTAAACACTTGAGAGCATTTAGGACTCCACGGGAACTGAGTTGATTCCATTTTTCTTTACATGACATTTAAAATGAGTTTTTGCCAATGAACTCTAACACAGATTGCATTTCCATTTCCCATAAAGTGGGTAGAGGTTGAGGTTTTGGGTTCAACCCCATCAAGCGTGTGTAAAATAACAAATTATTTAAATGTGAATTTATTTTTCTAAAATAATGTTAACCTTAATTTTTTTTCTTTCTTTTCTGTATTGGAACGAATGACCTAAAAATTCATTTGTTCTTTACATAGAAGGCATCAAATCCATGGCTTTAAATAGTATTCTCTCTATCCTAAAATGTGTGGCTCAATTGCCAATTTCTTTAAACAATTTCATGATGTCATTTCTATTTGGCAATGAAACCTTGAATTTTGGATCATCACAAATTACATTATACTGTTTTAATAAAGTTTCACTTCTTCAGGCCCCAACAGAAACAAATCAACTTATGGCTAAGTGCCTAAGAGCTCTCTGCAATGCTGATGTCAAAGAAGGTTTTGTTTTAGGCAAGGATGTGTCTCTTCCTGAAACATATGTGCATTTGGTTAAAAATCCACTCAGGGATATTGGAGGCAAACCTGCTTCCCAGAGGTCAATTCTTGCTTTCTTTGCAGGAAAAATGCATGGCTATTTACGGCCAATTCTGTTACAGCACTGGGAAAATAAAGATCCTGACATGAAAATCTTTGGTCGATTGCCTAAGTCCAAGGGAAATAAGAATTATATCCGTCACATGAAGAACAGCAAGTATTGTATATGTGCAAAGGGTTATGAAGTCAACAGCCCACGCATAGTGGAAGCCATATTTTATGAATGCGTCCCAGTGATTATATCTGACAATTTTGTGCCACCGTTTTTTGAAGTTTTGAATTGGGAATCCTTTGCTGTTTTTGTCTTGGAGGAGGATATTCCAAATTTGAAGAGTATACTCCTTTCGATCCCAGAGAAGAGGTATCTCCAGATGCAGATGAGGGTCAAGAAGGTACAAAAGCATTTTCTTTGGCATGCTAAGCCTGAGAAGTATGATATCTTTCATATGATTCTACACTCAGTTTGGTACAATAGGCTTCATCAATTAAGCCTCAGATGATACAGACACATTGCAGACCTTGTGTTTCTGGAGTTGAATTGAAAGAGTCCCTAGTGAGCAAGTGGAATAAGAAGCAAATGAAATAGGCAGGAGGACACTCAGTAAATTTGGTACAAGAACAGATAACAAATTCTTTTGATGTATATATTTTAATACAGAAGGAAGTTATTTTGCTGAGCATATATACCTTTCTCTTTATCTTACTCTACTCTCAAAGTCAACTGCTAGTGTTTTCTAAATTCTTTCTTTTAAAATTAGTTGACCTCTCTGTTGGTAGTGTTTATTTACACAAACAGTTTTACACACACCTTGTCTTTTTTTTTTGTATGTTTTTAACAGCTCTTCTTTGGGTTGATGTATTTCAATATTGTGTTTCTTAGTTCTCAAAAAAAAAAAAAAATTTGTGTTTCTTAGTTTTCCGTCACGTGTTCCTTCTCTTCCTCTTATGAGTTTGTTTTGATTTTAGTTTGGATTAATATTAGTATCCAAATCCAATCATATTTTAATTTAAAAAATATATATTTTTAGCTAAAATTTATCCGAAAATTCGTTGCCCGACCTCATCTCTGAACTAAATGAGCTACTTTTAGTATCAGAAGTTAATAGTTTTTTTTTTTTTTCTTTTCTGAAATTGGTATACAAGAATTTAAGTTATTTATTTATTTTATATATGAATTGAAAATCGAAACAAGTGATTGATGACGGATGTCCTTAGGGCAATAGTTAACCATTCATTTAATTAAAGAAAGTTTTTATGAAAAAAAGAAAAAAAAAACAATTAATATTTTGATAGTTTTTTCATTTCCTATAAAAGTTGCGTTAAAACTTTCTTAAAATATATTGTTAATCATTATCTTAACGGCACCCGTTAGCATGACCATTGATAAAAAAATAGGAAGCCTTTGGAATTTGAATTACTTCAAGAGATGAAGAATGGTGACCTTTATATTTCAGTCTTAGTTGCTATATTGTTCGTGATGTCGAAAGGTAAACTACTGTTCTCACACTTCATTATAGATCTTTTTTGTGCTATCTTTTGCTTGATTTACATCATTTTTTAGGTTCTCTAGTCAACCAAGGTAAAACACCTTTGTAAATTTTACATTTTTACTAATAAAATTGCGATATTCTTGAGATTTTGAGTTTAGAAATCTCTTGTCGGTATTTTTAGAATCACTATAGTAACTTTACATGCACTCGAGAAAAGAATTATATACTCGAAGAGGTTTGAGGCTAATTAATGAACACCCTTGATTATCAAAAATCCAAAAGAAAAAAAAGGGGGGGGGGGGAATTACAATTTACATATTTGTGGTTTGGCTGAAATTTAAGGATCTGTTTGGTACCCTATCTCAAACTCACATTTTTATATTTTAAACAATATTACACATATTTTCACATACTTTTTTATTCACAAGTATTTTTAAAAACTACAAATAACCACATGAGATTAGCTCAGACAGATTTTTATAACTTATTTCTGCTAAAAACAGAACTAAATATATAATTTTGCTTAACTTTTATATCTCCATTTTCTAAATACACAAAAACACATAAAAATACAAAATTAAATAAGATAAAAAACTATCGAACACTTGCATCATAAAATTCAAATCACAGCATGCAACTTAAATTTATTTCAGCCACACTTGACCTTGTTTTGTTTCGTTTGTAGGGCAAGAAACCGTTTAGGATTTGACAGGGAAAGTACTAACGAGTAACGACGTTGAACACATGTTCCGACCACCGTTCACGTGAAAGTCAGTGAAAAGTGAAAACAAATTTGTTACTTTTTCTTTTTTACTTACATACGTAAAAGAAAATTAAACAAGGTCTAGACATGGATAGTAACATGACCGATTTAGCCTTTACCCATCAACTTATGCGAGCATTTCTACGAGGAGAAAACAGTCTTTTATCGACCAACTCACTCACGCTAAAAGTACCGATCAACGGCCTACGAGGTACAACATAGGCAGAACCTCTGATTTGATTCATTCATCCGTTAAAAAAAAAAAAAAAAAAAAAAAACCTAACAAAGCAGTTAAACAAACATCAACTAGCAAATCTAACACTTATGTACTATTGTACGTGAAAATTTTCTGTCTTTATTTTATTTTTTTTGCTTGATAAATAAATATGCATTTATTTTTAATTTAATTTTTTTGTACACAGATACGTAGAGATTGTTACAAGGAGTGACTCGCTAGTGAGGCTGATGATAAGAAGATAAAAAAAAGGGGTAATCAGATCAATAGCAAGGTGTGTCAATGGCTTCAGAGAACAAAAGCACAGTGGTGAAAGTGAGGCCAGGCAATCAAGATGGTTCTTCAAAGGGAAAGCTTATTGATTCAAAGCAGAAATCTGTGAGCTCAAGCAAGCAGCCTGTTGATTCAAAGCTGAAATCTGTCACTGCCGTCGCAAAAACTGAGGTACCCATCTGGAATTAAAGTTCCTTGCTTTTTTTTATTTGTATAATTGTATTAATTCTTTTGAGCTTTAGAATGGTGTTTTTATTGATTGGTTTCTCAGTTGGGTGATTTGGGTATGTGGGATTGATGAATTGCTTTGCTGTGTATTGATTGATTGTGAGATTTTGAGTTTGGTATGTGGGTTTTGAATCTGTAGTAGATGAGGTGATTTGGATTCTGAAGTTTGCGGATTGGGTTCAAGAAATTGTGATGAATTGGTCAATATGGATGTGGTTTTTGTAAATAAATTTGCACAATTTGCAATGAAAAAAAAAAAAGGGTTTGAATTGAACTGCAGAACTGGTTGGTGGAGTAGTATTTTTGTGTCTTTTATTGGATTCTGGTCCCTTTTATATTAAATTCTCCTCTTTTCTCTATCAATTATTTTGATTTCATATAGGATATTTTTTCTCAACTGTGAAGGTAAAATCAAAACCAACACCAGGATCCTCAAAACCAACACCAGGATCCTCAAAGCCAACATCAGGATCCTCAAAACCAACATCAGGATCCTCAAAAACAGCATCAGTATCCTCCAAAAAGACAACAACAACAACAACAACAACAACAAAGAAGACAGCCACCAGAGTGAGAGAGAAGAAAGTGTATACTTTGCCTGGCCAGAAATCTGATCCTCCTGAAGAGGTTGTGTATCCATGAGAACTAATCTATTGTCTTTTCTTTTCTTGAAAAATGCTTACGGTTATTTTATTCCACATAGACCTTGTTTTTGCTGCTTTTTGTTCGCAGAGGGAACCCCTGAGAATTTTCTATGAATCATTGTCAAAACAGATCCCAACGAGTGAAATGGCAGAGTTTTGGTGAGCTTTCCTTCTATTCTTACAGCCTTTCTCCCTTTGTAAAGTATAATGGAGAATTTATGAAGCAAAATGTTTTAGAACCTGTTCTTCTGAAAAATTTGAATCTTGCTTTATTATGAGTATTGTTATTATTTTCATTGTTTGGTGCTTAGACCATTGGAGGTCATATTATGAGGTTTGGTAGTGTTTAAATCATTGAGATACTATTAATCATGTTACTTAGAATTTTTAAGCAATTTCTTAACTATAAATGAAAACAGTGGTTACTAGTTAGAAATTTAGAAGGAGATTCTTTTGCTCCATTGCCCAGTTGGACATGAGTTATGATCTTTTGTGTTTTTGACCTTTGGGTTGCATTGGCTGATGCTGCCTGAGGTGACAGACGTATTCTCTTGTTGGTTAAGTGTGCATAAAAAGCATCATAATAGTACAATGCGGGCTGCAACTTCTCATTGTATTATGTGGTTAATTTGGAGGGAGCAAAACATCATCATATTCGATGGAGTGGAGAAAGCTGTATTGGAACTTAAGTCTATTTTTGTGTACTCTTTATTAGATATGAAGCGTAGAAAGACAAAGATAAGATAAATTTCATTTATGATAGCTAGAGAGAGAGAGAATAAAAAACTCTCTCTCTCAAACGCACACCCCACACAAAACTACATCCTTAATGTCTACTGTTATTTTTGTGGCTGAAATTTCTTTCAATTTTCTCATCATATACATGTAACTTCTCAAAGAAGTATTCAATGGTGGGAAGACATAATGAGGGTACGAAAACAGAAAACTAAGATGGAAAATATGTTGATGAGTCTTGGACTTTGCGTGGTGGTGTTGGTCTTTTATAGATGGGTGATGTAAGTAACTAAGGGAGAAGTCTCTTTCTATTGCCTGATTAAGAAGTCAAATGTTAGTTCTCTCTGCTGGTTATTCTCTGGGTTCTATTTTCAAATTTTTGTAGTAATTACTTTTTGGACAGTCTGTGAGAGTTGAAGTTGGAGGACTGGAAATGGGAGGTGCATTGATGCTTGGACATGATTTCAATGTGCTGAAACTTTTATGGGAAAAAAAAAGATGGTGAAAAAATGATTTCTGATTAATGTTTTGTAGCCTGTATCGGGGCCTCTGAAGGTAGCTGGGAGAGCAAATTTGATTAATATCCCCTTCAAAAGGGTTATGTTTAGGTAATTAAGATATCTGGACTTCACACTTGATGATGGGATCCAATTCTCTGATGCTGCTCCAAATGAGCTTCTTGGGCCTTCGTTGGGTCATAGTATTGATTTCTTTTGCAGATTACAGATATCTGCAGTCATTGGTACAGTAAATGTGCTGTTTCACATTTTCCACCCTAGTTTCTGGTAGGATGCTCCAGAACTTAAGGGTTGATAGAATTGATCATAATACATGTTTTTTGAGTTTTTTCTATCATTTACCTGGCTTAGCAATGGTTTTATGTGTTAGTAATTGAAATAGTGTTAAAAGCTTGTGGGACTGGGAAGACATGAGCATGTCTTTGGTATAACAGTCAAGAGACACTGTTGACGTGGCTTGAATCATGGAGGTGCACCCGATGTACTTTAGTTTGCATCTGTGTACATTTGGTGCACCTCCATGATTCAAGCCACATCAACAGTGTCTCTTGACTGTTATACCAAAGACATGCTCATGTCTTCCCAGTCCCACAAGCTTTTAACACTATTTTCAATTACTAACACATAAAACCATTGCTAAGCCAGCCAGCGGTTGAGGTTTCGAGGTTTCTTTCCCATGGAAAATGGTGTGGCAATCAAAGGTTCCTTCTCGGGTAGCTTTTTTCTCTTGGACTGCTGCCTTAGGCAAGATTCTAACTACGGATAATCTTCGGAAGAGGCATTTTGTTGTTCTTGAGTGGTGTTATATGTGCAAAAGGTGTGAGGAATTTGTAGATCATCTCCTCCTTCACTGTCCTATAGCATATGAGATGTGGAGTATGGTCTTTTGCTTGTTTGGTATTTGTTGGATGATGCTGCAAAGGGTAGTGGATTTGTTGGATTCTTGGTCATGCAATTTCAGGCGATATCGCAATATAGCTATGGAGGATTGTGCCGCACTGTTTGATGTGGTGTATCTGGCGGGAACGGAATACTAGAAGTTTTGAGGGATGCGAACAGTCCATTCTTGAGTTTAAGTCTTTTTTCATTTTTACTCTTCTAGAATGGTATTTAGTTTTACCATCTTTTTCTTGTCTTTCCCTTCCTGTTTTGCTTGATCATTGTAATTTGGTTTCTTGATGTTTTTGCCTCTTTAGTATATTTCCTATGTATTGGACTGTGTTTTTTTTTAATAAAATTTTTATGTTACTTATAAAAAAAAAAAAAAGGTTTGCATCACATTAAATTATACTCCTTATATGCCAGGTTTTGGACCCATGACCTTAACCTCCACCCTTTCTTATGGGGGAGGAGGTGCCTTTTGAGCTAGAGCTCATTGGCAAGTTAAAAAAAAAAACAGTCTAAAATCTAAAAAACTTCAAATATCTAATAAATTAAAAAAGGAGAAAGAAACAAATTCCCTGATCACTCTCATCCAATCAAAAAGAGATTAGAAATAATGGTTTTGATTGAGCAAAGAGACTTTAGTTCCATCGCAAGTATCTAGCATTTCTCTCCCTCCAAATTCTCTGGTTTAAGTATTAGGGTATAAAACTCCACACATATGAAATTGTCTCTCCAACTCAACTACAGCTCCCTTACCAAATTAGGCATAACCCAAGAAATCTCAAATGAAGAGAAAACTAATGACCACAATTCCCTTGCAATAACATAATGTAGGTGAAGGTGATTAACTCTCTCTCATTGTACATACAATTTAACAGTGATTTCTTGTACTTCATTAGGTTATCTACTATTAGAGTTTTACCTTTTGCTACTCTCCAAAAGAAAAAAGTCACCTTTGTCGTTTTAAATGGCTTGTCATAAAATTTGCCAGTGTCTCCTTGCAAAAAGTTTGATAACGAAACCACACATCAAAATTCTGATTTGTAGACATTGTTCAACCCATTTGTGACGACTTGGGGATGCACTGGCCACATATATGCTATTCTCCAAAATATTAGTTACAATTAGAGCTCTCCATAATAGCTTATATAGCCTAGATCAACCTAGCACATGCTTAATATGGGACTCAATCAAACGTTTGATGTGGGACTTAGCACAAGCCTATGCAATGCTTTAATAGTCCAAATTTTCACACAAATTCACACAATTTGGACTCAATCAAACACTTGATGTGGGACTTAGCACATGCTCAATGTAAGATTTAGTACATGCCTATGCAATGCTTTTATATAGTCCAAATTTTCACACAAATTCACACAATTTGGGATCAATTTATCTATATAAAGGAGTTGGTTCAATTTTGGTCTCTTAAATATGTGGTTGGTTCGATTTTGGCCCCTAAAAAAATGTGATGCCTCAATATCTTGTTAGTCACATAATAAACGGAAAAAATGGAGGGACTGAATTGTTCCCTTTTTTAAATTTTAGTGACCAAAACTAAACTTTTTAAATTTGAGGGACCAAAATGGAACCTACACCAAATTTTAGGGACCAAAAGTATAATTTATCCTTATTTAATAAATTTCAAAACATATACCAGCCAATTCTAAAGTGCTTCCATAAACTTACACCATATGTATCCTTAACCTCTGCAGGGCATCAATGAACCCAAGGATTTTGCTACCCTGCCTCAAAGAAGATCCCTAACTGTAGCATATTGCCAAAGCCAATTCCTTAAAAGAGCTTGGTTGAAAAGCTTTTTATTACCTGAGCCTCTACATTGTATTGGGGACCAAACTGTAGCCCAAATCACCAAGTGGTGCTTAACTTCATTCCCTATCCCTCCCTATAAACAATCCTTTTGCAATTTCTCAAAATCTCTTGGCAACTAGTATGGGAAAAACTGATATAAAGTAAGTAGGTAAGTTAGATACAGTGCTTTTGATTAAGGTGACCCTTCATCCTTCTGATAAATATATTCCCTCCCATCTTTCTGACCTCCTTTCCAATTCTTTCCACAATAACATCCTAGGCTGATCTAGTCCAATAAGGTAAACTAGGTGGCAAACCCAAGTAGGCGACCGGAAGGGCCACAGAAGGTTAAGGTGATAGTAGAGTAGCCTGAGCACAAGAATATCAATGATGTTCGAAGTTTTCATGGGCTTACTACTTTTTACCATAGATTCATGTGAGGGGTTAGCACAATTGTGTCTCCTGTCATTAATTGTGTGAAGCAACTAAGCAAGCAATGTGAGTTTAAGCAGAAAAGCACTGCTACCAAAGCATGTTTAAGAAGGTTAAGAGGAAGATGGCTCTTTAAGGAACACTTCTTAAGGTTCACATATAATTCTCTCCTCAAAATGGGGCAAACTTGTGATGGTTCAATTGTTGCTCCTTAGTTTTACTACAAATGAGAATATCATCAAAGTACACTATGAGGAATATACCCATGAAAAGGCCTTAGGACTTGCATCAGCAGTCATCATTGGTATGAAGGTGCTAGGGGTATTAGACTCCTAAGAACTCTAGAGGATGGCTGTGAAACATTTAATTCACCCATTTCAAAATGGATGGATTGGAATTTAGGAACTCAATGGTAGAGTTACCCTAAGAACTCTAGAGGATCCTAATCCTTACCAATCTCTCCTCTTAGTGCTCTCTTTCTCTCTCTTGCACACACATGCACGCACACACTCACACATCCCCACTGGCTCTCACTTCACAAATCAGGTACTCTCTAACTCCCTTCCCCCCTCTCCCCCCCCCCCCCCCCCCAAAAAAAAAAAAACTTATCTCTCACCTTAGAAATTCTCTCTCTCTCTCTCTCTCTAGCTTTATGATTTTTTGGTATGGTTTGTGATTTTTTTACAATAGACAATGATGCTTTTATATAAGGTCATCTACTACATTGCACTTACTTGCACTGTTCAATTATGATTTGTTTGTGTTGTCTCCTCATAAACAAGGAAACGTGATACATCAAGAAGATGCTTTTCGATTCCTCTTGAATTGAAGCTATGTTTTTATTTCTATTTTTCTAAAATTCATTTTGAGCCAAACTTGTTTTCTGGCTTAGAAAACAGAAATTTGGTTTTGAAACCTGAAAACTAATTGAAAAAAGAAAAGGTTACAAAAAATGGCCTAAGATTCAAGTATATGGTTGCTTTAATATTTCACATTAACTTTATCACATAAGCAGTATTTTCCCCATTTGTTCAAACTATAATGGCTAAGTTTCTAGTTTTCAGTTGTAGGAGTCAGTGTTCCAGTAACTTTTCTAATACAATGAGCTGAAAGTTTTTAACTAATGGTTGTAAACTCCAGAAAAGTCACAAATATTGCAAAACGATTTTTTTTATTATTTATTAATCCTTGGCACCTTAAGTTCTGGATTCCATCTTCATGTAGGCAAATTAAGTCATTAATCTAAAGTTTTATTATGTAAATTGTAGTCAGTAAAGGGAAAATTATTGTTTCACCTTATATGGCTGTACCCTTTCATATTTCTGCTCAGCATTGTCTACAAATTCAGTGCTCCAACTCCCATGACCTGACTGGTTGGCAAACAGTAGCTGAACTTTTGTGATATTAGGTGGACTAGGATTCGAAAATCCAAACCAACTTAAGACTTCTTTTCTGACGAGGCGCTCAGCAACTCAAGCTTTGATCTGATGTACATTATTATAACCTATCTGCATTATACTGGTGTAAATATTAAAAATTCAACTATAACTAGGAATCTAAAGATAGGTAGTCTCCTTCAACTGTTTTAGAGTTTTTTCCAAGGGTTTTTGGAAGTTGTTACAGGCCCCTTGCATTCTAAATCATGTTTTAAAATATATTTGATATTTGGATACCACAATAATGGTAATCATTGTGCACCAGTTTATACAATTTGGTTGATCTGAAGTAGTTTGAACTAATCAAGCTGAGCAAGCTGTTAAACTTTTTTCTTGTGTTGAGGTTGGCCTTCACCATGACCCAAGAGCACCTCAGCTACAGTTCTCATTTAAATTAGTTCAGATCCTCCACATTCCTTCTCTAGTATTGTGATCCAATGGTTCCACAGTGTACGCATAAGAGAATGTAGAAGATGCACCAAATACCCCACATTTTCTACTAAACTTTTACAACTAGTTAAAATGTAGCATCCATTGATAAATCATCTCAGACCCTATGGTTTAAACCTTAGGGTCTGAGACTAAAGAGTGCATTGACTCGCTTTCTGTGGTTAACTTTCAGCCTAGCTGGGCTATTGCCAACATTGTTAGTAATGTCCTCAATTCTAGTGTGTCTTTCCTTTCATGCTCTTTAGTTTGGGTTCGGAGAGCTGGCAATTTTGCTGCCCATGTAGCTGCAAAGGTTGCTCTGAACTCCAACGTGTCTTTTATATTTTAATAAGGATAGTCTGCCACCGGTTTTAGCCGATGCTTGTAAGGCAGACTTCCCCCCCTTCTATTTCCCTCATTTAAGTTAATGACATTGAAGATTATCAATAAATAAATAAATAAATGAAATCTGGGAACTACAGGTTAAAATAATGGAACTAAAGTGCAGAGTTGGTTTCTCAGAGCTTTCTTTACTTTATTAAGTTACTGTCATGTTTAAACTCCATTATATTTCACAACACAACAAATTAGAATTCTCAGTTCTCTATGATGCCTTGGGGACAAATTTTTTTCAGGAACAACTATTACATATATGGATACCATTCTTCCCAAATACATGACCTAATGGCCATCTTACAAGCTCACTTCTAATAGCATTCACACTTTCCTTTGAGATCAATATTCTGATTTAATTTGTTCAAACTGAAATAAACATGGGGATGAGTTTCTTAATGATTTTGAAAGAGTTACTTGACTTGGCAATCATCACGCATTGTTGATGTGTGTATCCACTATCAAGTTGTTTTATTGCTGAATATGCCATATTTACCATTATTTTCCTGTGTAAAATAATTAGTGCTGAGTGATTGGGAAGTAATTAACATAATTCAACTTGCAGGATGATGGAGCATGGCTTGTTACCCCTTGAAAAAGCTAAAAAAGCATATGAGAAGAAGCAGAGAAGGCAAAAGGAACTTCGAATGGGAACTCCTATTAAATCTGTAAAACCTCCAAGTAAACCTGAAAGTTCACAGAGGCAGCAGCAGGCATCAAAGAATGGCAATTTAAAAGCTAAGAAAAAAATTCTTAACGAGAGTGACGATGATGACGACTTCATTCTAAGTCCCAAGAGAAGGAAATTGTAAGAAAAAAGCCCCTTCACTGTCTTTAGCAGTGTAACTCTAGATATTGCTTCATTAGATTCCTTTACATTTAACTGCAAAAAGACTAGTGTTGTGAAACAACATAACAAATAATAGACATTCTTTATATATTTTTTTCAATTTATGGGAATAATGAGCAGAGACGAATTACTGAATTCAAGTCCATATGGTGTTTTTCTACTTGATGTTCCAAATTTAGTTCCTTCATCACAAACTCTTAACTCTCTTAAAAGTATATCTTGTTTCTCTGGGAATATTGCTTCAAAATAGCTTATTAACTATACTTTATTGGTTTTATTGATAGCCTGATTGGCAATCTTCATAGGCACTACAACCTATGTAACCAAACAAATTTATTATAGCAATGTTTCCTCTGCTTTTTCATGGACCCTTATGCTCTCCATCAATTTTAACCATGTGTAGCTGGGAAAGCCAAACGTGGAGTGTAAATTTCTGTCTGACCGTAAATTGAATCATAGATGGTTTTGATTATATAATTAGGATGTCCTTTGACCAAAAGGAGCTACTAAATGGCTAGTATTGACATAATTTAGACGAAGAATTCTGAATAGTTTCTCTCTTACAATGAAATCTTGACTATTTTTGTACCAAAAGATAGAAATTGAACGATTGCTTCCTGCTTCTTGCTTGTTTGACAAATTAAGTTACAATGTCTTCAAGACCAGTCCTCAAGCTACATATATAGCCACGAGTAGCAGTTGCATTAAAAAAAATGGAGCTTCTAAATAATCATACGAGTGTTATGGGAACACCATTAGAAAAAGCACCAGGTTTCTGGAAAAGCATTGTCAATATCATATGTGCCTAAATTGCACGTGAATAGAATTGAAAGAAACAGTATCATTAAATGTGATACAATTAACTGCAAGAAAAATATATGATAATCTGGTCCAACGCCATGTGTGGGATTAATGCCTAGAATTGAGCTCCATGAATGGGCTTTTATGGATTTTTGTACGTCCCAACAACACACACACATGAATACTGTATAGTGAATTTACATATTTTGTGAATGAAAGAGACTTAACATATTCATTCACTGTGATGATTATGAAAGAGAGCTATCAGATCCAGTATTCAGGCCCACACTGATTTGCATGGAATTAAATTTTGTAGAACCTTAATTAATATATCTTTCAAGTATGGGCAATCCATGTGACTCAAAAATAAGCATATGAAGCCGCAACACTTGCCTCTCACTTTAGTCCAGTCCCATTTATATGTAAATCCAACCAAGTTTGAAGATTTCGAAGATTCATATGGTTGTAAGCATTTAATGCAATATGTAACAAATGTCTTACACGTGGTTTTGTTGAATGAAAGCAAAGGTCTCGGGGGGGAAAAGAAAAAGAAGAAAACTCTTAAATTAGTACATGGGATTGAGATTGTGTCAATAGCTTTCAACTTCTAGTTGTAGGGACACTAGCTAGATAGGACAGTTCCAGGTTGTGCTTAATAATGGAACTTAATATTTTATGGGTTAGATTTATAGTGGGTACAGAAAATGTTGGATACACACAAAATTTGACAGTTGTTTTTTTGAAATATTGAGATTGATGCAATATTTCTTTCATACTTTTTTGACTGGAAAATGGTTTGGAATTGGTAAAATGCCTAACTTATCGTATATTTTGTCCTACTTATATGACATTATATTTATATTTATTACATCTAAAAGCTTAAGATAAACATAAAGATTAAGATGAAACACTCAGCGAAGGTACCCTTGTCCTTTGAGCATTCTCACTGTCTGTCATGCAGTTACTTCAGCTTTGTGGTTTCCAGGTTTATCATTATGTCTTGATTCGGTTATTCTTTTAACAGTGAATTTCGACTGTGCCAAGCAACCCTATATGCCGATTGCCGAATGTGCATCAGCCCAAAAAGTCTCATAAAACAATCTGTGTGTCTGAGGTACTTGTGGGAAAAATCAAAACCAGACCAAGGCTGCAAATCCTAGGAAGTAACTAATGGGTACTGACTGTTGGCTTGGGTTTTCATGGTTTTTACTTTATTTGTGTTGGCACAACTTTTTGAAGTTTTATTCATTTTTGATCTGGTTAGACCATATATTAATTATCTATTTTAAAATTTTTTTTATTAAAAATTTATAAAATTGTCGAAAAAGTAAATTACCTTTTTATTTTCACATAAAAAAATTTCTAGAATGGATAATTAATTAATGGATACCATAAGACATATATTAGTAAAACATTTTTTCTAAATACAACTAATATCAACTAATATTTTAGCAGATTAATTAATAAGTTTAATTTCAACAAAATTCTACGTCCAAATACACAAAATCTATTTTTAGCTTTCTTCTCTCTTTTTTTCCCCTCCAAGGAATTATGCCCGAAAATGTAATTAAATTGGCCTGATTAAGATCTTATTTGTTACATTGTTTGCCTCAATAAAATTTATACACAATTATTCATTGTTAGGAAATTTAAAACCCCGGTAGGTTGATTTTACCAATTTTTTTTTTATGTCAATCCAATTAGTTAGCCAATTATGCTCTTGGATTCTGATTGCATTAAACAATGTACATAACCAATATTGCACTTTAGATATATTATTGTAGTTGGTGATGAAGAGATTTACTTGGCACAAAACCTTAGGCACACAACAAATAAACGAAACAATCTCCCTCTCCAATATCTGCTTAGGTTGACTTAAGTGTTCCCTTATATATTTTGCATGCGTAGTATACAAAAGCCAAGGCATAAGTAGTCGATCAAGGGCGGCCTGATGAATTTCAGTAATCCCAAAGCTAGCTCGATAGGTCAAGTGCTGTCGTGTTTATAGTCAAGTTCAAGTGAAGCTCGATTTGTCAAGTGCAATCTAGCTAACAGTAACAGAATTTTCGGTGAGATATGCTCTCAAATCTTCGTCTTGATCTTCATGTATACCACCAAAATTACATGACCCTACATTCGAGTAGGGAATATATATCATAGTACAATATTATAGGTGTATCTTATACTAAAACATGCATGATTCAAGTGCTAGCTCGCTGGCAAATAATTTCACCATATATGTCACTGCCTCTATACGCACGCATGTTCTGTTAGACTTTGTGGAGCTTAGTTATGTTTGATCCGAATTATGACCTGACCCGAATTTCCCTGAAAATAGTAAAATCTCTGCAACTCCGTGAACGTAAGCAAATTGCAAAACTACATAAATACTGTCTTGTATGTGATTATTTTTTTTTAGCGTATATATTTTTTCTCTATTTTTGGCATCTCATAGGTTTGGAATTTTCGTATATATTCTCATCATATCCTAGAACAAAATATCTGCATATCAAATGTTGGAGGTGGTGAGAATTGAAATATCAAATTAAAGATCTTGAGGGCCTATTTGGTTTGAGCAAAAAATGGCGTATTTTGTATTCATTTTCAGTTTTTTGTGGAACCCATTACTAAGAAACTTGATTGGCTTTGTATTTGTATTCAGTTTTCATTTTTAGTATCCAAAAAAATTGGATTTGAATACAAAAAATAAATACAATTTTTTGGTGTTTTTATTTTCTTGAAAATGAATATAGTGACATTTTCGTAAAAAAATCAAATCTGTGAGTTTCACTATTACTGACTTGTCACATCAAAGAACTCTCTCTCTCTCTCTCTCTCTATTTATTGGTGGTTGTCATAAAAAAAAGTGAAGAGAAAGACAAAGGAGAAAATGATGTCAAACAAAAAAATAGATGAAAAACAAAAAAAGAGTACAAGATTTGAGTATAGAAAATGAGTACAAAAAATAAAAATAGAAAATGAATACAACGTCAACACAAACCAAACCGACCCTAAATTTGGAGATGGCGATAACAATATCAGCCTATCAAGCTTGGCTTGTTTCTACCATCTATATTTGATTCGATATCATATGGTATGACCCAGGTGGTCGAGGCATTGAAGCCACGGAACGATTTGCAAAATCAAAAAGTGTGGCCGTGGATTTAAGTTCCCTATCATTCATTTGTTTGTATGATAGCTAGAGGCACTTGGATTCACAACTTTTTTAACCGCGGCGACTGATAATTGAATATGGGACCAAACACAGTTTTTCATTAACAGCTCATGTATGAAGGTACAATCATCACTTTCTGGAAGTATATACTATATACCATATGCAAAATGAGGATGTAAGAGGATATATGATACTATTTACTGGGACATAGAATTTAAAACATAATCATTGAGGCCGCCTTAGCTAGGAAGCCAAGAAAATTAAGTATTGTTTATTGTTTTTTAGGTTGAGTAAGAAAGTAAGTATTGAAGCCGCCTAGGAAGCCAAGAAAGTAAGTATTGTTTAGTAATTTTTTTTGGGCTAGGTAAGAAAGTAAGTCGTTGGCGGCAAGAGCATATTAGAGAGACTCCAATTAAGTAGTTAACTATCTTTTCCTTACATGTGGGTCTTTAACTATCTATGGGCTTTTAGACCTCTATTTAGGTCATGATCAAATCCTACTCACTCATTCCTTGATTCAAAACTTAACCCAATGAGTTTGAACCCAAATATGTTATATTAATCATTTACTCTTATCATTATTATTCAATGTAAATGTGAGACTTCAGTAACAATCTTTCCCTCACATGTGTGTCTTTGATTATCTATGAGCTTCCAGACCTCTATTTAGGCCATGAACAAGTCATACTCACTCATTCCTTGATCCAAAACTTAAGCCTATGAGTTTGAACTCAATTATGTTATATTACTCACACACTCTTATCATTATTATTCAATATGGGACTTCATCAATAATCTTCCCATTGTGTGAGTCTTTGACTGTCTATGGGCTTCCGAACCTCTATTTAGGTCATGAATAAGTCATACTCACTCATTCATTGATCCAAAACTTAAGGCTACGAGTTTGAACCCAATTATATTATATGACTCACCTACTTTTATCATTATTATTTAATGGACTTCACTATTAATCATAATAATCATCCAATTGCTTATGATTTTTTTTTCCCGCATGTCATTCTTGACCTAAAAGCTTAAACTTATGAGTTTAGGTCCAATTATGTTCACTTTTCTGTGGGCTTCTAGATCTCTATTTGGGCCATAAACAAATCCTACTCACTTCTCCTTACCTATGGTCATTTTTTCCTTTTAGCTCGTCATTCTTGATCTAAAAACTTAAACTTTTGAGTTTGAGTCTAATTATGTTATATTAATTACATACTCTTATTATTATTTAACGTGAGACATCACTCATATGTCTATTCCCAACATAATTATTGAGGCCGCCCTAGGAAGCCAAGAAAGTTACCTATAAGTTGCCTAGACATTTGACTGATTGCGTGAGACTTTTATCTAAATAATATTATCTCTAACCTAATTTGAGGTTAGGTAATCTAGGAATCATATATCAAGCCGTACTCATGAGTCATAAAATCAATTCCATGATTATCCTAACATAAATACTGTTCTAGTCGCTCTCCAAAACACATGCAGTTCTATTTCAAGTTTTTTTAGTTTTTGTCCAGTACTATTTCAATTGACTCGTACGTAGAAGTATATTCCAACTTCTCGAAGTTATGAATGAGTACAATATGCATAGGATTTAAATGTTATACAGACTCTCTATAAAATCCAATATATTTACATCAATATTGATCATCCAATTAAAGTCACATCATATATATATATATATATATATATATATATATATTTTTTTTTTTTAAACAGAAGATTTTGTAGAGAGTCGTTGTGAAATTCAAAATTCAAATCCATACAGGTACGATCGCACGGCTAAATAATTATAACACATTTTATGAAGCTCTTGTATTCATCGTTTGGCCGGGCATTCACAATGATATATTTTATGCATTTAGAGTATTCGCATCAGTATTTGTATTTTACATGTCCATTTTTACACTAAAAACCTACTTTTTCTATTTTACACTACCACTTTTACAAAACACCCACATCAACTCATTTATTTTACCAGTTATTTTAATAAAATATTCATTCCTCTCATTTTTTTTATTATTTCCCTCAACTCCCTCTTAATATACGCACGTATCTCTCTCTCTTTTTTCATTTTTCTGAACAGCTCTCTCTCTCTCTCTCTCTCTCTCTCTCTCTCTCTCTCTCTTCTACCTTCTCTCTTCTGCCTTCTCTCATTATTTCTCAAAAACAAAAACCCAGCGACCAAAACCCAGTTCACGGCGACCCACGAACTGAGGTTCACGGCGACCCACGAACCGAGGTTCACGGCGACCCACGAACCGAGCTGAGCTTCACGGCGACCCACGAACCGAGCTCCGACGACCCACGGTCAGACAAGCACCGATCGGACAGCAAAACCCAACTCTATACCCGATCTCCAACAAAACCCAATCTCCAACAAGCACCGATCTGATCTCCGAGCAAGCACCGGTCAGATCTCCGAGCACCGATCTCCAGCAAGCACCGATCTCCACCGTGGGTTTGTCTGTGTTCTTTGTGTGTGGGTTTGTCTGTGTTCTTTGTGTGTGGCTGTGTTTGTGTTTGTGTGCATCTGATGAGGAGAAGAAGATGAGGAGGTGAGGTAGTTGTGCACAGAGAGAAGAGAGAGAAAAATTGGTGCGAATTTATATTAATAAAATAATAAATACATGAGCTACAGTAACCGTGTATATATACACGGTTACTGTAGCTCATGGATAAATATAGATGATTATACCAGACTTTGGAAGCACTGATGTGGAGCAATTTTGATATAAAATGTGTAAAAATGGTAGTTTTTTTTATTATACATGAGTTTCCAGGTACTGATGTGAATGCTCTTACAACAATAAAATGTACCATTCATAAAGTCTTACAATGATAAGGATCGTATATCTATGCTGGAAACTGCTTAATTTTTTTTTTTTTTTGACGGCATATCATCTATAACAATTAACATGTAGGGTAAGTTCATTTATTATGAATTTTGATTTAGCCACTGTGTAATCGTGGGTGACCACAAATTGAGTGCCACAGATGGACCTTGGGTGCGACATAGTTGTAATGTGGTTCGGACCCAGATAGGGTGTGGACTCATGTTTGGTGGCAGAGATGTAAGGAGATCAATGCAACTACTACCAGTCCAGAAGGCTCTGTATTGGACAATAATCAGTCCATTCTTATAGGCCCCTACAACAATTATGTGGCATGCACAATGCACCCCCCAAGAAAAAAGAAAAAAAGAAGGTTTATAAAAAAGAGAAATGCTAACTTATGCTCTTATAAAAATGTTTAACAATTTATTTAAAGAAAATTTTTATGGGAAAAGAAAAAGAAAAAATTAATATTTTGACAATTTTTTTTATTTTTCAAAAAAGTAATGTCAAAACTTTTCTAAAATGGAATGTTAACCATTGCCTTAAGGGCACTCGTTAGCACGACCTAATAATCCATTATTCTATTTTCAAGACTTCCAAGTGCTTGATGATTTCTGCACCTATAATGTCTTTATCTTTTAGTACTCTACTGAAAAAGAATTTTGGGACATTTTCCGTGGAGCAAGGTAAAGATAAAAGAGTGCGGAAAAGGATAAGTTCATATCAACACCCTATCTTTGTTGTCCTCTCAATGAATTCAGGTCTATGTCTGTGGTAATTCTATAAGCCTGTATATATGTGTTGAAAGTTGAAACTACATGTTGATATAGGCATCTCTTTCATATTTTTCAGTGCTTCAAACTGCCTTTGTTTTTCATGGTTACAACAGAATTATGTCAATTTATATTTTGTATCCATTCACTTTTGTTACACAAGGCCAAAAAAAATTTGTAGGGATATGATCTTTTTTGTACAATAACTTATGGATTCCAATAAGAAAACATTTTTGACGAACAAGTTAATTTAAAGGTCTTGTTCATTCAATGAGACATAAATTTATAGGTCTTGATAATTTATTTTATTGGTAAAGTCTCTAATAGTTGAATAAGAGATTTGAGGTTCAATTACCGCCTACACCAAAAATCAATTGATGTCTTAGTCTGATAATAAAGAGTTATCATCAGTATAAGATGCAATATGTTAAAAACTATCTTAAAAAAAAAAAAAAAAAAAGGAAAAAAAGTAGCATAAACCAAGTTTAATAATACGCTAGAGCATCCGCAGTAGGTGTGGCAAATATGCCAAATGCTAAATATTTGGCACATTTGCCACACCAAACACAAAAAACACCAAATATCAGATGTGCTAAATCTCATCATTTTTGCAACATGTGAACAGTACCGTTACAAATTTGAAATGGTACAGAATTGGTGTGGTATAAGTTTTAATCCTTTTTTATTCTCTTTTCTCTCTCCTCTCTCTTCACTTTATTCTTTTCTCTTCTCTCTCATTCTTCCTTAGACATCACGCCTCTCAATTCTTTTCTTCTTTCACTCTTTTTTCTTCTCAATCTCGTTGTTTTTCTCTCTTCCTCTCAGACATCACCCTCAGTTTTTTCTTTTCACTCTTTTCTTCTTTCACTCCGATCTCTGTCGCTGTGGTGCGAAATCGGTGAATGGGTTCCGTTGTGCGAATGGGTGAATCGGTGAATGGGTTTTAGTGAATGGGTTCCCTCAGTTTTTTCTGTCGCTGTCGCTGTGGTGGGTTCTGTTGTGCGAAATCGGTGAATGGGTTCCAAAGGATGGGTCGGCGGTGGGTGGGTTGTGGCCGCAACAATTTTTCTGGTGTTTTTCTGGTGTTGTGGGTGGGTGGGTTGTGGGTTCTGTTGTTTTTCTGGTGGTTGTGGCCGCAACAATTTTTCTGGTTGTGGTTTTATTTTTTATTTATTTTTATTTATAAGGTGGTGTTGGTAGATGTGGGTTTGTGCCGGTGGTGGCTGTCGGCGTTGTTGCAGGAGGTGGATATGCCGTTGTTGTTGATGATGATGATGGGGAAGTAGTTTAATATATTATTTTAATGTGGTGTAAATATTATTTTAATGTATAGAATTGAATGATAAAACATCTGATAAATGAGATGTTGTAAAATGATGTGGTAAAATAATAAAGTAAGCTTTTGATGTGGCAAAATGACATTTTTTATGCAACATCTACTGTGGATGCTCTAATACCTTTTTCGTTTCATTCTTTGTGCTAAATATATGGTATAGTACCTTAAAGTCATATTTGTAAGCGCCATGACTATTTTTAAAAGTAGCTAGCTAGAAAAACAAGATGCTTCAATTAGAAACTTGTTTCTGACGGCACTTCTCTAATAAATGAGATAAACTACTGTAGTTTCTCTTTGTTGTATTGAATATATAGGACGCATTGTGGAATATCATTAAAGAAAAACAGTTAGCAGAACTGTAGAAGCTTGGTACAATGAACACCTGGAAAGTTTTTTTGCGAGCGGATGATAGTATTAATCGCAATGATTTTTCGATTGATGAATTGGGTCCATGGTGAAATCTCAAAAGCTGTTTTGGTTTGAGTCCGGACCAAATGAATATGGGCCTCATGTTTTTGAACAATGTCATATTGTTAACTTTTAGCGAGAAAATAAAAGATGATAGTGTTAAGGAAAAATATTATAATGTACGCACCGTATATATACTGTTCATGATTTTACATACTGTTCGGCGATGACTACATTATTTAAGTTTTTTACATTTGACAAATGAAAGCCACAATTTGTACAGATGATTTACATAAGAACGTGTGTGAAAATTACTGTCGCATTGTTAATTATACACTAACAATAGTTTCTAGGACCTCAAAAATATCAATCATAACAAAGAGATCTCAATAAAATAATACGAAAGTGGCAAGTGTAAACCTCTTTAGGTTGCTACCTTAAATTATAAAGAAAATGGAGTGTATTTGTATCCGATTCCGCACCAACCAACTTGATCAAACTTGTGATAAAGATATATATATATATATATACGTAAGTGGCAAGTGTAAACCTCTTAGGTTGCTACCTCAAATTATAAAGAAAATGGAGTGTATTTGTATCCGATTCCGCACCAACCAACTTGATCAAACTTGTGATATATATATATATATATATGAAAATGAAAAGGGCAAAATGGTGAACTGCATGGGTGTATGGGGTTCGTAAATAGAGAAGAAGATGAGATCCTAAGATGAAGATAAGGGATAAATGAACAGTGCAACATAGGTGAAAGTAGAAAAGATCAAAAAGTTGAAAATTAATGGGGTTGCGTGGTACCAGAGAGGGGACCCCATTCTTCTTCCATAGGGTCTAGCAGGGTGTCCCATTTCTTTTGCAAACCTCTCTCTCTCTCTCTCTCTCTCAAACCTTATAAGTGTTGTGTGACTCATTAGGAAATGATGGAAAAAAAGGCCTTAATGATCAATCACAAGGTGCATTCCCTTTCTCAGCTTATATAACCCTGTTTTCCTCTCATCAATTCAATTCCTTTCTCTTTTCATATTAAACCCACTTCATTGATCTTTTCAATCTTTGTATACAATCCAAACTGAAACTAGTCCTCCTCATTGCCTTTTTTTTTTCTCTCTTTCACTTCCAAACAATAACAAGTAACTGTTTGACCAATAAGTGAATAACAATGAGCATGAATGAACTCCAACAAAACTCAGAAACAGAGAGCACTTCAAACTCAAACCCATCATCCCCATCCTCACCTCAACAACAACAACAACAACAAAACCCAAAAAAAACCAAGCGTAATATTCACGAGCGTGACTCAGGAAAACACACGGTGTACCGTGGAGTCCGCATGAGAAACTGGGGCAAATGGGTGTCTGAAATCCGCGAGCCACGCAAGAAATCACGCATATGGCTCGGAACTTTCCCAACTCCAGAAATGGCCGCTAGAGCTCACGACGTTGCTGCTCTTAGCATCAAAGGTAACTCTGCCATTCTCAATTTCCCAGAGCTCGCTGACTCTCTGCCACGCCCTGCTTCACTAGCCCCACGTGATGTTCAAGCCGCGGCAGCCAAAGCAGCCCAGATGAGCAAGTTTGATTCTTTAGCTCCTTCGGCTTCATTGTCTACGTTGGTTTCAGCGATGGACTTGTCTAAGGAGTCAGAGGAGTTGAGTCAGATTGTTGAGTTGCCGAGTTTGGGGACGAGTTATGAGTCAGAGCAGGATTTTAGTAAGGAATTTGTGTTTGTTGACTCGTTGGATGGATGGGGGATGTACTCGCCGCCATGGTTTCAGACTAATATGGAGAATTTTGGAGCAGAGACTAATGTGACGCTAAATAGCTTTGAAGGTTTATTGTGGGAATGTTAATTGCTCTGTTTTTTCATTTGTGGATGTGAATGTGAGTGTCTTATCTAATCTTTTTTCTTTCTTTCTTTTGGTTTAAAACCCTTCTTTTTCTCTCAAGGGTCTAAAACCTCTCTTTGTCTATGTCTCCGCGTGTGTTTTATGTGTGTGTCTCTGTATTTTCTGTGATTAATACTAATCTTCTCTTTATCTAGCTAACTGTACAGTGTTACGATGGGGGAAAAAGGAAAATGACAATAATTTGCTTGGCTTGATTGGTGTAAAGTGTTAGCAAATCAAAGCTTCTTTCTCTAGTATAATAATGTAGCTCGAACTCCCAAAAAGGTTCAAAGTCTCGTCTAAGATATATAATCTTATCCTTGGTTTTGTATCAAAAACGTAAACGAAATTCTATGAAAAATCTGGTTTAAAAAAAAAAAAAAGTGTGAAATTTACCATGTTGTTGACTTGTTATCCTTCACCTTCACATTGTGCTTTTCATTATTGAATTAAGTTAAAATGAAAAAGCAATAACAAATATATATTTATGATGTTCAATTGCTACATCAAATAGAGATGGAGATTTGAATTTTAGTTCTTTCATAAATAAGTGATACTAACCTACCAGTCTTATGAGCAATCGCAAACATAAAAAAAAGTCAATAAATGCTGTGCCAAAAAGCCTAGGTTCAGCTCAAGAATGGTCCCTAGCTATTCCCCTACTCCTTTCCCTCATGGACTTCAATTCTGATGGTTTTGAATGTGCAGGATTTGGTTTCATGTGTAATCCTAATCTACTCTTTAAGGTTCCAGAATTCGACTCTCAGTGTCTTCAGAAAAGTAGAGAGAGAGGGGGCCGTACCACTTGGGTAATGCAGAATTTAGCTTTAATTGGCAGAAGATGACAGATGGGTGAAACATTGTGAGCTGGGATTCTGAAGTGACACTTAAATTTTCCCAATGGGGTACCACCACCAAGTGTCTATCTTTTACTTGTTTTTGCCCCCCATTTGACCATTTCTTTATGCTATCTCGCATTTTGTTGAACAGGGCTGACATATAGTAAGCTATAATTTAGACCATTTCTCTGTTAAGGATTAATAAGACGAATAGCGTCCATCTATGCTGGACCATTGATATTGTTTTCAATTTTTTCTTATGGTGGACAAGAGACAAATTGCAGTACAGTAGCCAAGCCACACGACCTTTCTATAACCATAGACCGAGGAAAAACTCTCTCTCTTAAATAATTATGTTGTTGAAACTTGAAAGCTTGGCATCACTGTTTTTCTAATGATGATAGAGGGCCTGACAATAAATTTACTCAAAAAAGATGAAACAAGTGTCAGGAATTTTCCTTCTGTATTGTGATATGGGTGAAAAGTGTGTTCAATTTAAGTCTTTGCAAGAATTTTATAATGACAAAGGAAAATCGAAGCCATCATCTTCTTTTGTTGCGAAATGGAATACAAAACAAAACGACCATGGATTTTTAAAAGCATAATCATAAATAATCATATCTTGGGGGGTCCCTGCTTTGATTTAAATGTTTGACCTCTCAAGAAGAATTTGCTGAATAATTTAGGGGTGGATGACACCATTAATTAGCACTTGTGTATAAAGTGCTCACAGACCCATATTAATTTGCATGCTTCGAAACGGTAAGAGACTAGACTAGAGTACAGCTTTCCTGGTAATAAAGGATTCCATATTTGTAACAAATAGTAATTTTCAATTATTAGAAACAAAGTCCTCCATTCATTTCTTATTTTTGAGAAGAGAGTAGATATAATTGATGATTTGATGCTTCGTTTTTTTATGCAAAGTTTTAGTTTTTAGAAAAGTGTGGCGCTTTTACTGTATCTAGTCACGTATGACGCAGAACACGTTATGCGCATGTTTTTTGTTTTTTGTTTTTTTTTTTCTTTTTGGGTGGAGCTTGTGTCCTGTAGAAGTATCTACTAGACACGTTAGAGTGTGGACACGTATTCACTCTTAAACACGTGTCCAAATCTGGACGTGTCCAGTGAAAATTTTTATTGGACAGAAGCCCTTCCCTTGGTTTTTTATAGTCCTTTTTCAAATCTTTCCGCCAGAGATTAATTATTATTCGCGACAGGTGAGTCTATAATTGGATAAATCGCTGGCCCAGGAAATTTTTTAAAGTGTCGGTGCCCGGACTTGAACTAGGGAGTTTCTAATCAAACCCAAAACAGCTACTTTGAAATCGAGTGTCCACTCACTCAGCCAAACCCACTGGGTCATGTTATGTGCATGTTGAAACTTGAAAGCTTTTAAACAAAAAAGAAAAAAAGAAAAAAGGTTAGAGTCGGAGATGGGAGATTATCAAACCTAAACTGTTGGAGACTTGGAGCTCATTTTTAGGAGAAATTATAAGATCCATATGGTAGACAAGTGATGTGATCAATCATTTCACTAAAAAACTGCCACTTGTTTAAAATTGTTAGTTAGAAATTTTTTTTTAAATAGAAATTAATTACTGACTCAGCAATTTTAAACAAGTGGAAGTTTTTTAGTGGAATGGTAGACAAGACGTAGTCCACCAGAAGACTCTATAATTTCTCCATTTTTAGAAAGGAAAAAGATTCTATTTGTTTGCATTTACAATTTTACACATGCATAAATCTAAAACATAAAAGTGGACGTGAAAATGGTGGACGTAAAATAATCTAAAATCATTTTTAGTATTGTTAAATTGTTCTAAAATTTTACCCATTTACTAATTTGAAGTCAAAATTATTTTAAATTGTGTGAGATAGTAGATTGCACCTGTCATTCTGTCAGTAAAAATAAACGAGTGTTTAAAAATTGTTGAACATTTATAAGAATTTTTTTTTTTTAGAAATTCTCTTGAAATTAAGTCGTTGTATCTCTTTTTTTTTAATCATTATAAGTTGGTAGAGTATGACAATTTTTTTCTATATATATGGTTTGCATTTTCATATTTTAATTAGATGAATTTAATGTGGACAATTAACGTAACCTTTTTTTTTTTTGGTAAGACAATTAACGTAACCTTTAAACTTCAATTTGACCAATCAAATCAAGCCAATCCAAACAAATGGTTGACAAGGTTTTATTATTCCAATTATTTAATATATGTGTCTAGGCCAGATCGTATAGGATTAAGACTTTCTGATTATTCAGCAAAAAAGACTTTCTGATTATGGCATAACTGAAATTATACTTTAAAAAAAGAAAATTCCTTATATATCATTATTCAAATATTAACGAAGTAGATAATGATTTCTTTTTCTTTTTGTACTTTCACAAAAAACATTTGGAGTAGCATGTATTTTTTCCTCAATCGATGCACTGTCAAAGATGACAATTTTCACAATATGTAAACTCACATAAAATGATACTAGCCAAGAGCCTTGTAACTGAATTAACACATTTTTATGCATAAAATGTTTGGAGGTTTAGGGGATAAAATGTTAAAGTTACGGGATTGGCAACATATTGTAATTTGTAACTATCTAAAAAAAACAAAAACACAAAATGATGCCACGTTAGTAGTATTAAAATTCAATAAATGAGAGATTTGTACGCAAAAATAACCACCTCACTAACACCCCCGAAAGTAATAGTGAAATGTTGATATAATTATTTTGTACATAAATGTTTTTTATTTATTGAATTTTGATATTACTAGCGGGTATCATTAGATACTAGATTTTTTTTTTTTTTTTGAGTGTGCTGGTGTCTGTCTCTCTTCGTATTTCCTTAAAAGACATAAAATTTGCCACTTACCACCCTCTTATCCTACCTTTTTTTAATTTTCTACCCAAAAAAAAAAAAAAACCTCACACAAATGTTGAAAATATAACCACAATGGAGGAATATATTATGGAGAGTTTTGGATGGTGGTTACGGAGTTAACGTCTGTAATGATAGTATGATACTCAATCATAATTATTCTTCATAATAAATAAATAATGGGTATTTTTATACAAAATCATGTAAAACACTTCTCAAGAACAAGAACATACCAAAACTTTCAGTCCCTTAATTAAACAATTATATCTAGACATTAAACAACATACTAGTAAACTTTCATCTATGCCAATAAAAAAGCTGCAAATGCATGGATGGTACGCTTCCAGCAAAGGAGATGCAATTAATAAAAGACCCCTATCTGTCACCCTAATCCATGTCAGATTTGCGTATTATCTAATGCATTAAGCTATCAATTTCATTCATTAAAATCATTATCATATAGGGGGGGTCCTTTATAATCTCCACTTGTTTTTTTTTTCTCAATCTAGAATCTTTATCATTAATTAATGAGACAAAATGGCAATTTCTTTTACATATCATCCTCATAGATGTCACCTTTGGTAGTTGATAAATAAACTAGCAAAAGACGAAAAGTGCATATTCAAAAAACTAAAAGCATGTGAATCTTTTTTCTTTTTCTTTTTCTTTTTTTTTTTTAAAGAAAGAAAGACATCTACTTTTATTAACATAAAATGGCTAAATCAACCTGAAAAATAGAGTAAACTTGTGGTAGAACATCCTCTATCCACACCGCATAATTTGAAAAATCAATTGTTAATTTAGCCAAACTATGATGAGCAACTTTATTACCATCTCTCTTAGTATGAGAGTAAGAAATTTTTGAATAAGAACTAGCACAAATCCAAGCATTCAAAATCAGTAAGCCATAAGACGCCAAATCTGATTCCTCATTGATCAAAGCCTTCACCACTAACTCAGAGTGACCCTCAACTATTGCTTTGTCCATCCCAACCTCCAAACCAAATTCTAGTGCTCTGATACCTACTGTAGGGTCCGGGTTTGAGTACTTCTGCTATTGAGAGAGTGGACTTAAGCCCAGTTAGCCCAGTACAATGAATTTATAGAGAGCGGGTTAAAGAACTAGGCGCTAGTGAGGGATGCAACGGCCGAGCATGGTTGCATTTGGATCTAATAGCTAGGACACGAGTTGAACATTTAACCTACAAATTACACAAGTTGACCATTTTTTTTTCAAACGGAATGTTTTATTCGCATTTTCTGTTTTGCTTGTTTTGAATTTTTAACTCTGTGTAAACATGTTTCACAATTTCACTTCTTAATATTTTCTTTATTTCCCTTTTTTTCTAAGTTCTTTCCTTCTCTCAAACACGCATATACTCTTTCTTAGCAATGTCTGGCGTTGAAGGTTTTAGTTTAGAGAACTTTGGCTTGTGTATTTTTTTATAAAAAAAAAAAAATGTATTATTTAGCTTTTATTTTTTAGTATTTCTATTTATTTTTACTCTTATTGTAATGAAAAACAAAACAAAATTGTTAAGTTTTATTTATATATATTATTATCACTTTTTGCATATGAAAAAAAAAAAAAAAGATTCGTATTGAGTTGATCATAATTTTCACAATACGTATAAGACAGCCCTCTTTTTACCCAAATTTGATTGACTCGATTCGTTTCCCAAGCCTAATCAAACATTAGTCCGACCAACAAAGCCATTATGGAAAAGAACCTAACCAATAAGTTCCTGTGAATATACTTCCTTAATAAAAAAGAAGAAAAAGGAAATAATTATATCAAAAACCTTCTGATTAAATGGCATTACTTTAGTTTCTTTAAACGAAAAATTCAAGATTCGAATCCCTCTCTCTAACTTGTAATGATTTCATTCCAAATGTGTGGACTCTAAATCATTGTGAAATAGCTAGTGTCATTCTCGATCATGGTAAGATAAATTTAATAATTTTTTTTTTGAAACCTAATTCAAATAAATTTATTTATAGGCGTAAGGGATGATATTAATGGTAATTGATTTTCAATTGTGCAGTACATTTAAACCTTTAGATTTATCAAAATGGTAAATTGCAAATTATACCCTTAAAGTTTGAGGATGACTGGATTTTACACACTAAAATTACAGAATTGAGCTTTTACCCCTTGAAATTTGAGGTGTTTGAATTTTACACCCTAACGTTTCAGAATTTGGATTTTACCCCCTAAAATTTAGGTTTTTTTGGATTTTATACCCCCAAATTCTGAAACTTTAGGGTGTAAAATCCAAACACCTCAAAATTTTAGGGAGTAAAATCTAAACACTCTAAAAATATAGGGGGTAAAATCTAAATTCTGAAATGTCAGGGTATAAAATCCAAATATCACCAAACTTCAGGAGGTAAAATCTAAATTCTGAAACTTTAGCGATGTAATTTACAATTTATCCTTATCAAAATTAAATCTTTATAATAATTTGGGGGTGTAAAATCTAAACACCCCAAAATTTTAGGGAGTAAAATCCAAACACTCCTAAAATATAGGGGGTAAAATCTAAATTCTGAAACTTCAGAGTGTAAAATTCAAACATCACCAAATTTTAGGGGAAAAAATCACCCCCAAACTTTAGCCATGTGATTTATAATTTACCTTTATCAAAATTAAATCTTTTTTATAATTTGGGAGTGTAAAATCTAAACACTCCAAAATTTTAGAGAGTAAAATCCAAACACTCCTAAAATATAGGGGGTAAAATCCAAAATTCTGAAATATCAGGGTATAAAATCCAAATATCACCAAACTTCAGAGGGTAAAATCCAAATTCTGAAACTTTAGGGTAAAAAATTCAATCACCCCCAAACTTTAGTGGTGTAATTTACAATTTACCTTTATCAAAATAAAATCTTTATTATTTACCTCTATAAATTTCATAACAAAGATAGTCAAGAGAGGGGGGTTTCCTTTGCCAATGCCCCTGCAACAATGAAGTGAAGCATTTATACCTTGGAAAGAAAAATGCAGCATGATATTCTAAAGGGTTGAAATTATGAATCGGAAGCATTAATTATGCCTACTTATTTTGCTAAAATTATGAATTGTACCTCTGACAATGATTTTCTACTCACTCCAGTTTCACTGGGCCAGTCATGAGTCAACCTATATTGAACAAGAAAATAGCATCAATTGGTTACTACAACACCGTTATTCGTTTCTAGAGTCTAGACCCGAATACATACATATCTCAGAACCTGATTTACGAAATTGTTTAGCCAGTAATCCATAAAAGAAATCATAGTGAAATTGCAATCTTTTTCCAACCCAATTTATCTGTTGGTCCACAAAATAATTAAAGGTTGGAAAAAAAAAAAAGAGACAAAGTACCCTTTATAAACAAGCTTCTTTTTGTCTCCAAAAAAAAAAAATCAGCCTCGTCCCGTTTGGACAGCCCTAGCTAGAGCGCCACAATAGCCAGTTAAAGCCTATAATAATAAAGTATTTGGCATACACATATTTTGTACATATCTCCCTACTTTCACAACTCGGAAAGGTCACCAATTAATTTGTTGAGGGATTTTGTTCATTTCGCCAAGGACAATTCTGCTTTTCTGGCTATTCAAATAATTGAGTAAAGCTCAACTCATCAAGAAAAACCTTTTTCTTCTGAATCTTCTTATGATTTCCCAAGTAGATCTTTGTTTTTTTTGAAAAAGAAAGAAAGAAAGAAAAACACACACGCACACTCATGTTCTAAAATCAAAAAATGTATGATCCCACAGGCCATACCAGACACCATAATCTTTGAATCCCACTTCCCATCTCTCATTATGGAACGCGGTTTCTACACCTGTTGGAGATTTATTTGTACGGGAACCAAATCAACACGACCCCATTACATTACAATAGTCTATAATAGCTTTTTTTGGCTTTTGGCTTTTGGGTGCTCTTCCAAAGCCAAAAGATGAGCTACTTGTGACACATTTTTTGTCTTTTTAATTGATAAATCATTCTATACATGTTTGTCTTTGTACCTTCTTCTGTTTTGGCTTCTTTCTGATAAGTCGACGTGTTGCTAGTCTGAGATCAATTTCTTATTTTTCTATTTCTATTTCTACATATTTATTGTGGGAGTTGGACTTGGGGGTATAAATGAGTGGTCCTCAAATGACGTTGCTAAAAGTTGTATACTTTATATTTCTTCTTTTTTTTTTTCGATGAAAAGTAGTTCATTTTATTCCAACAATGATAAAACAATACATCTTGCGTCACCCAAATACATGGAATTTACTCTATTTCAAGTCATCGAAATAATCATCGAATCTTATGTCACTTTAGAAAAGCCTCGCACCATTTATTATTAATTTTACTTTTTAGGTACATCCTGATATTATTGTTCTTCTAAAAATAATAAAAAATAGATTGATAAAAGGCATTATTAAAAAAAAAATTTATTATAAAAAAGGTGCATGTTGTTATAGATAAAATATAATAATTTCTTAAAAAATATATATAATAATTCTTAAGTAGTCTCGGGACACTATTTCAAAACTAATTAAGTGCTTTTCATCTTAACAAGTTTAAGAAATTTTTTTTTTTTGTTTTGACTCTTATGTATTTGATAAGTTCTAATATTAAATGAAGTTTTTTTTATATTTATTTAAACCCATTAATAACTTATTAAGCAACGGATTATAAGAGACAATTCATCATAGGAGAAGCAATTATAATAGTCTATTTACAAAATCTTTGAAGTTTTTTTTTTTTGAGAATCAAGACAGTAAAATATTATTAGCTTAGGCCACTCAAATCAGCCATGTATACAAAGTTAAGTTCTGGTGTTATTTCTTCCATCCAGATTGACAAATCAGGGGTAGAGGATGCTCGTCGAGCTAAGGCATGTGCCAAACTATTACAATGTCTCCTAACATGAGATAAACTAAGCGATGAAAACCGAGCCATGAGCATACGAATGTCTGCAAGTAAATGACCATAGTGAGCCAGAGAATTGCCACCCTTCGCTAAAGATTTGATCAAAACTTCAGAGTCTCCTTCAAAAGTGATGTTGTCGAAGCCAAGTTCAAGTGTAAGCTCCAATGCTTTCCGTGCCGCCAAGACTTCCACCTCTATAACTGAACCGGGTAGAGGTATTTGCTGAGTAAGAGAAGCCATGATCAGTCCATGGTCGTTACGGATCACAACTCCCAAGCCAGCAAGTCCTTCTTCAACAAAAATCGCACCATCGAAGTTGACTTTATAAGTATCTTGAACCGGTGCCTGCCAAGCTGCTACCTGATGGGGTCGGGTTTGGTGGAAGCCAACGCTGCAAGAAGCTCTCTCTAGGAGTCGATCTTGAGCAAATTCAACCACCTAACCGAGTGAGAGTGCAGGCTTGCCCAGGCGCAAATTATTCCTTCTATTCCATAGTGTCCATAGCACAGCAGCAAAAAGATCGGGCTCCCTATTACCTGCAAAAATAAGCTCAAAAATATCAGTGAAAGAGGAGCATGCCTGAAGCGTGCTGTGATTCCATTGAGCTCGAGACCTCCAAACGGGTTGCAAAGCTGGGCAGAGGAACAAGGCATGAACCACATCCTCCTGATGCAATTTACAAACATCGCAACAGCCCTCAGTAATGACCTTTCTGCGGATCAGATTAGTCTTGGTTGGCAATGAATCCTTACAAGCCTTCCAAGCCAGGTGCTTGACTTTATTTGGAACCTGAAGTCCCCAAATTTTCTTCCAAAGAGGCGCGAGCACCGAATTGTTTGAAGGCCCAGGCAGGCCATGTTGCTGTTGCTCATGAAGATACCTGTATCCGGATTTGACAGAATAGACTCCATCGGGGTTAAAAGGCCAAATTAGGACGTCATCCTGTATGGAGCGGCAGAGAGGCATATTTTTTATAAGGGTTGCTTCAAAGTCATAGAACAAATTATCAATGACATTCACCTTCCACTCCTTAATGTCTGGGTCGACTAAATCAGCCACCAACCTCACTCCTCTCCCTTCAGCTCGTGGTGATAAGACCTTGGGGTGACATGAGTTGGGCAGCCAGTTCTCACCCCAAATAGGAACAGACCTGCCTGACCCAATCCTCCATTTTACTCCTCGTTTAATCACGTTCCTACCCTTCATAATACTCTTCCAAGCATACGAGGAGTTGGCTGGAATTTTGGCCTCCATAACCGATGTATTAGGGAAGAATTTTGCCTTGAACACACGGTAGAATAAAGACGAATTGTCATGGAGCAAGCGCCAAGTTTGTTTGGCCAAGAGCGCATCATTGAATAGAGACAAATCTTTGAACCCCATACCTCCCTGTGTCTTAGGCTTACAAAGTTCCGACCACTTCACTCAGTGAATCTTCCTATTATCACCCCTTTGCCCCCAAGAAAATCTACAAATCATGCTCTCAAGTTCATGACAAAGTGAGGTAGGAAGTTTGAAGCATGCCATGGTATAAGTTGGGAGTGATTGCACCACCGCCTTAATTAGTATCTCCCGACCCGCCTGACTAAGTAACTTACCCTCCCACCCTTGAATCCTCTTCCATACTTGCTGCTTGATGTAGGTGAAACTTTCCTTTTTATTACGGCCAACTAATGAAGGAAGTCTAAGATATTTCTCATAATGCTGAACAACAGTAACACCCAACAAGTTTTGAATCATTGTTTGAGTATCTGCATTGGTGGATTTACTGAAGAAAATAGTGGTCTTAGTACGGTTGATTTGCTGCCCAGAAGCTCTCTCGTACGTGGCCAACACCTCAAGTAAGCTTTGACATTCCTCTTCTCTAGCTCTGCAGAAAATTAGGCTATCATCGGCAAAAAGTAGGTGAGTGATTCTAGGTCCATTCCGGCAAAGAGAGACACCCCGAATGTCACCATTGTGAGCTGCCTTACTGATTAAACCATGGAGACCTTCAGTACACATGAGGAAAAAATAGGGGGACAGTGGATCTCCCTGGCGCAAACCACGTGTTGGAGTGATATGCCCATGAGGCTCCCCATTAATTAGCACCGAGTAAGAGGCTGTAGTGATACACACCATCATCAATTGTATCAACCTAGAATGGAAACCCATCTTTATCATCACTCTTTCCATGTACTCCCACTCCACCCTATCATATGCCTTATTCATATCAAGCTTTAAGGCCATAAAGCCAGATTTCACCTTATTGTGATTCCGCATATAATGTAAAGTCTCAAATGCCACCAATATATTATCTGAAATCAACCTATCAGACAAGAATGCACTTTGATGCTCTGAAATAAGATTAGGCATAATAGCTTGCAAACGATTAGTGAGAACCTTAGCAAAGATACGATACAAAACATTGCTCAAGCTAATAGGTCTAAACTCAGAGACATATGTGGGATCCTTTACCTTAGGAATCAATGTAATAAAAGAATGGCAAAGGGCTTGGGGGAGAGATCCCGAATTGAGATAGTGCAAAATAGTGGTTGACACATCAGACCCAAGTAAGGACCAATAACTTTGATAAAAGAGAGGAGGCATACCATCCGGACCGGGGGCTTTTAGGAGTGCCATCTGCTTCAAAGCAATCTCCACTTCCTCAATTTTGAAATCAACCATAAGCGAATCATTCATCTCACCAGTTACCACATGTGGAATAGTCTCAATAACCTCCTCAAAATTGCTAGGGCTACCCGAGGTAAAGAGATTTTGGTAGAAGTATACAATGGTGGCATTAACTTGATCCTGGCCTGAGCACCATCCTCCATTAGCATCATGCAGCTTGGTAATATAGTTCCGCCAACGGCGTTGAGAGGCCTTACTATGGAAAAACCGAGTATTACGATCACCATCACGGAGCCATGCAATTTTGGACCGCTGCCTCCACATTTTTGCTTCCTTATCAAGAAGTTGATTAACCTCATCCTCTAGCAACCTCATACGGCTTGCATCTCCAGACCGGATAGCATGTTTCTCAGCTGCTTTCAGCTGTTTACGAGCAGATTCTAATTGTTTCTTGACACTACCAAAGGACTTTTTACTCCATTTTGTCAAAGCAGCCCCACATGATTCTAGCTTCCTTAGTACACGGGTATCCCATGTTGCATTGGAATTTATACTCCATACAGCCTCCACGGTGTCACTGCAACCCTTGTCAGTCAACCACATTTGTTCAAAACGGAAGGGTTTCTGAAAATTGCAATACATATGCTCCGGTGAGATCCATAATACCTTATGGTCTGATGATGTGACATCTAAATGGTGCACCTTTGTACCTGCAAACATTGAGAACCACTCATTAGTAGCAACTGCTCGGTCTAATCTTTCCCATATAGTAAAATTGGGATAATGTTTGTGCCAAGTGAATGGGAAACCAACAAAATCAAGGTCCATAAATCCACACTCGTCAAGGATATCTCTAAAAGCTTGCATTTGATGGTGGGGCCGAAAACGCCCACCTTGCTTCTCAGATTGCTGTATGATTTCATTAAAGTCCCCCGCACATAACCAAGGTAGAGACCCCTGGTTTTTTAGAGCCCGTAACTTAGACCATGCTTCATGTCTCTTAGTGGTGTCCAGTTCTCCATAAAACCCAGTGAACCTCCAGGCATTCTCCTTGCCCTTATTGATGACAGTATCAATATAATTCTTTGAATATTTTTCTACTTCCAAGGGAAATCCTTCTTTCCACAAAATGGCCAACCCTCCCGCCTTATTACAACGGGGAACCACAAAAAGATTTTTAAATTGAATACGTCTTTGAACCTGTTCTAGCCTTGCTTTATCTGTCCATGTCTCGGCTAAAAACACAACAGAGGGATCTTTTGCCCACACAAAATCTGCAAGCTGGTCTTCTGTACGCAGGTTCCCAAGCCCGCGACAGTTCCAAACTAAGAGACTCATGGCTTCTGGCAGGGCTGGTATCCAGCCTCCGCCAATATCTGTTTGTTGTCTTCCACAACCTGTGAAACCGCATGACGTTTACTTGGTAGCTCAGGCTGATCCTCATGTAGAGCACGTTTATTGCCACTGATTGGGCTCAAATTGGGTGTGTGTGCAATAGTGGCTATGAATATTCTTTTCCAAGATGAAATATGGCTCGGGTGGGGAGGGGAGTTTGGGTTGGTTGGAAACTTTGGGTTAGAAGTATGGGTGGAATTTGTGAGTGGGGGGTTAGCCGATGTTGTGATCAGGTTTGGGGTATCAAAATCTTTGAAGTTAAACTATTGTAATCTTAGTATATGACCCATTTGCCTTCCCACTGCAATGTCTCGAAATTCCGAAATTTTTCTACGCGAATTTTCTCCACAAACAAACCTCGATCATTTACAAAAACTGGGAACTCCGATGATCAACAACAATGACCCCCACGGTGGAAGAATTAATTTTGTGGTTTCAATGAATCATCATTTTATGCTCAAGACAAGAAACTCTAAAAAAAAAAAATATTGTTTAACATTCACTCCGGCGAGAATGATTTCGCTTGAGCAAGTAATCTTCAATTTGCTTAGTGACTCAACTTTAATACAAACCAAACTTATTTATATCATAACCCTTACAACACATTGTTTTGATACAAAAATTTATCTAACAATCTAAAACCTAACAATTACTATAGTAGAATGCCAAATCGATAAAAAAAAAAGTAGCTGAAACTAGTTCAATAGTACAATTTAGAGCAACAATTTTTGTGATTCTCAAAAAAAAAGAGCAACAATTTTTACAAAATAGGACTTCTCTGTTAGGTTGAAGTGTATTCTCATATTATTTCTATTTGGAGATTCATGGTTGTTTTTTATTTATTTTATTTACCATGATTGTTTCAATCGATGATTAGTGACCATTTGTACAAAATGATTTGTGTCATTTCAAGATAACATTTTTTTTCATATAGTCATTTGAAGCTCGGGTAAAATCGTGATATACCTGCACACTTACTTAGGTACATTGACATAATATTGGCCTAAGTTTTTTTTTTTTTGATGAGATATATGTAATTTCAAACAACTGAAAGAGAAACAACAGAGAGAGAAAGCAAGAGCATTACAAACAACTGTCCTCAATAATAAGATGCTCAACAAAGGTTGGGAAAGATCTTTTCCAAACCTGCGATGCACCAGAATTCCTAGCTACCCTTGCAAGTTCATGGTTAATTTAGGGACTATATCAATTTTAAATGAAAATGATCACAATTCATTATATAGTGGGGTTCCCAACTTTCTATGCACAACTTTTTAAGGAGCCGAAAAAAGAAAGAAAAAAAAAGAAAAAGAAAAAAACAAAAAACAAAAAAACAAAAAACAAAACAAAACAACTTATTGAGGGTGAGCAACAACAATAATTCATCGTAAGATAGACAAAGAGGACAGTGGCGTTAATCACGAGTCATTAACATGAGGTGTCATCTTAAGCGCAACATATTAAACAGGTAACTGTCATGTACCCACATTTGAGTCATATCAATCAGTCAGTTAATCTCATTGTCCAACAATTATTTTTATCAAGGAACCAATTTTATTTTGCTAAAATCTTCATGGAATATAAGCGATTACATTATTGACTAGTGGGCTAGACTGACCCACTAATTAATTAAACGAGCACTTAAATAAATACCACTTTTTCTCTGCTATTAATTGCTTGCCTCAGCCATCAAGCCATAATTTCATTCCCTTGGTTGTTAGCTAGATCCGCATATTATTCTCCACTTTTATTTTATGAATTATACTAAGGGTCATAAATAAGCCACATATATAAAAGAACCACTTTTTTTAATTAAAAAGTTATTAACAGGGTTATTAGAATTATTAATCAATTGTTACCATGTTGCACATGCTATTTAGTCTTTAATGATCTAAGCTTGCCCAGCAAAGCGGTGACCGCTCGTATCTTGCATTCCATCTTGCCCATTATTCAACATAAAGATAAAAAAAAATGAGGGTGGGGTTACCCAGCAGTAATTGATGGGACTGACGAAATCAACTGCAGACGAACTCAATAAGACAGACGAGGCCATTCTCTAAAGACGAACCCAAACAATTGCCCATCACCGACGAGGGTAGTTGGACCATTCAATACCGCCCATAATGCCTCGGATGGTTACAAAACTAGCTGTACAAACCGTTGGGAGCATATTAAAGCCCCATTACTAAGCAGGAGGCGTTACCAAGAAAGACATTAACACCATAATAACAACCACAACGGCTATAATCCAAGGCAACATATATAAAGCCCTTACATTGCCAAACATAAGGTACATAGACACACCAAGAGATATTTCTTGCTTTTTTACATTGCATTGTTCTTTCCCAAAGAGTTTCTTTATACTAACTTTGGCATCGGAGACGTTGTGGCAGATACCACACCGGTGACCATTCTAAGTAAGCTGTTCTACCATTCTTACCACAGAAGCGACATCTTGGCTCCATTTGGATGTACTCACTTAGATTGACGAGTTTGCACTTCATCAGTTTGGTGCCGTCTGTGGGAAAAGACATTTTCATATTCTGATTCGAAAATGTAGTTTCCGATCAACTGTAACATTCGGATGGAGTCCAATCAAGATTCTGTAGCCTTGGCTAAGCAAGTCCAGGCTCTAGCAGCCACCGTAGAAGAGTTTACTAGACAAAATTAGGAAATGAAGTTACGGCTTCAACAGGAGGAGAATCGATCCAAAGGCAACTTGGAGGACGAAGGAAATAGCCATAGAAGAAGTGATCATCGAAGACCTACACCAGATGAACAGAATTCGGATCTTCTTCGGGAGATGAGGAAGGAGATGGACAAACTGAGGAACACAATCAAGGAGAAAACAGACCGGAGTGTGGATAGAATGGTCTGGGCCACAGACTCGCCCTTCACTACGGCAGTCTTGAAGTGTCCGGTGCTGTCCAAATTTCGACTACCTCAACTTGAGCCATTTGACGGGCTTAAAGACCCCCAGGACCACCTTAACACCTGCAAGACGACGTTAGGCCTTCAACAGCCACCTAACAAGATACTATGTCGTTCCTTTCCCACCACCCTCAAAGGAGTGACAAGAGAATGGTTCACCAAGTTGCCAACATCGTCCGTCGATAGCTTCGAGCAGCTGAGTAACGCCTTTTTACGCCATTTCATTGGAGGACAACGCCCTAAAAGGCCGGCGGACCATTTACTCACTATTAGACAAGGAGAGAAAGAAACCCTTAGGTCGTATGTATAGCGCTTCACTCGGGAGACCTTGGAGGTAGACGTAGCTGACGACAAGGTGCAGCTGACGACCTTCAAAACGGGATTGAGGTCCAGAGAGTTCATGGCTTCACTCACGAAGAATCCTCTTAAGACGATGACAGAGACGCTCTTGAAAGCTCAAAAGTATATGAATGCTGAAGACGCATTAGCAGCCATAAGGGATGTAGAGAGGCCAGGAGACAAGGGAAGGAAGGAAGACGATCGTAGAGGACAAAAGAGGGAATGCCCAGATCGTTGGAGCAGTGACGGGGGTAAAAGGAAAGACGATAAAACTCCTCGAACGGTAAAATTTACCCCTCTAGTTATGCCTGTTGACAAAATTTTAACGCAGATTAAGGATGAGCACTACCTCAAATGGTCAAGGCCATTGCATTCATCCCCCAACGTCTGTGATAAGAATAAATACTGCCGGTTTCACAAGGATCATGACCATTACATAGAAGATTGTCGGGACCTAAAGGAGCAAATAGAGGAATTGATACGGAAAGGAAAACTGCAAAAGTATGTGAAGAAAGGAGAGTCTAGCAGGTTAAGGGACGGTAACAAAAACTAGCGCGAATCCTCGTCAAGAGACGAAGATAACACGTCCCAACCCCCATAGAATGTCATTGGGGAGATAAAGACAATTGCAAGAGGACCATTCATGGGCGAGTCATTCAAATCCCTCAAGAAAGCATGTCAGCGGCAAGTGAACAGCGTTCACATGATGCCTCCGTTCAAGCAAAAACGGACAGACCAAGACATGTCTTTCAACGAAAGAGATGCTAGGGGGGTGAAGCAGCCTCACAATGACCCCTTGGCCATAATGCTCATGATAGAAGGATTCAATACCAAGAGGATCCTTGTAGACAACGGTAGCTCCGCAGACATCATCTACATTTCAGCTTTCCAACAGCTGAAGCTAGATCCAGGAAGGCTACGCCCATTTAACTCCCCCCTCATCAGTTTCAGTGGAGATAGTGTATATCCCAAGGGCATAGTGACATTGACGGTAACAGTGGGGACCTACCCGAGGCAATTGACCCGTCAACTAGACTTCCTGGTGGTAGACTGCCCCTCATCTTACAATGTGATTATTGGAAGGCCTACACTGAACTGATGGAAGACAGCCACGTCCATCTATTGCCTGAAGGTAAAGTTCCCAATGGAAAACAATGTTGGTGAGGTAAAATGAGATCAAGTCTTAGCTAGAGAGTGTTACCAGGCCGTCTTGGCTGCAAAGGAGAACCATACATGGATGATCGAAGAAAAGGAGGAAGATAAAGTGGAAGCCCTGGAAACAGTGGAACTGGCCGAAGGAAAGGCAACCAAGACGACAAGAATAGGGACGACGCTAAGTCATGAGATGAGAACAAAGCTCATCCAGTTCCTTAAAGAAAACCTAGATGTCTTCGCGTGGAGTCACGAGGACATGCCAGGCATATCTCCAGAAGTCATTCAGCACAAGTTGAATGTGGACCTAAAGAGAAAGCCTGTCCAACAAAGACGGAGAGTCTTCGCCCCAGAACAAGACCAAGCGGTTATTGACGAGGTTAACAAACTTTTGATGGCAGGCTTCATCCAAAAAGTGCACTATCCTGACTGGCTCGCAAACGTCGTCCTAGTGAAGAAAGCAAATGGGAAGTAGAGAATGTGCGTGGACTTCACGGACCTGAACAAGGTGTGTCCGAAGGATAGTTTCCCTCTACCAAGGATAGACCAGCTTGTGGATTCTATAGCCGGGCATAAGTTACTGATGTTTATGGACGCTTTCTCAAGATACAACCAGATAAAAATGGCTGAAGAAGATCAGCAGAAAACTACTTTTATTACAAGTCAAGGGCTCTATTGTTATGAGGTAATGCCCTTTGGACTAAAGAATGCAGGAGCTACTTATCAGAGGTTAGTGAACAAAATGTTCAGCAAACAAATTGACAGGAATATGAAAGTATACGTGGATGACATGCTCATCAAAAGTAAAGAAGAACTTGCCCACCTGGATGACCTGAAGGAGACGTTCGCCACCCTCAAACAGTACCATATGAAGTTGAATCCTAGTAAGTGTGTTTTTGGTGTAGCTTCAGGGAAATTCTTGGGATTCATGGTGTCCCAGAGAGGAATAGAAGCAAACCCGGAGAAGGTGCAAGCCATAATCAACATGGCATCACCTAAGACCGTCAAAGAAGTCCAGAAGCTCACAGGAAGGATTGTCACTCTCAATAGGTTCGTCTTTAGAGCGACGGATAAATGTCTGCCCTTCTTCAAGACCTTGAAACAGGCTTTCGCCTAGACCGACAAATGTGAGGCAGCGTTTTAGGAGCTCAAACGTTACTTGAGTAATCCACCCCTCTTAAGTCCGTCCAAGGAAGGGGAAAACTTATATTTGTACTTGGCAATATCAGCCACAGCTATGAGTGCAGCCTTGATTCGAGAAGAGGGCAAGAAACAACTCCCAATTTATTATGTCAGCCAAGCTTTACAAGGTGCTGAGGCCAAGTATCCAAGGATTGAAAAAATTGTATTCGCGTTAATAGTAGCCTCACGCAAACTGAGACAGTATTTTCAGGCAAATCCTATCCTGGTGATGACAGACCAACCCATCAAAAAGTCCATGAACAAACCTGAGCCAGCTGGGAGAATGTTCTAGTGGGCAATTGAACTCAGCCAATTTGACATTGAGTACCACCCCAGGACAGCCATTAAGGCACAAGCTTTGGTGGACTTCATCTCCGAATTCACCCTCCCGGACGAAGATAGCCTCACCAACGAAGCAGGACGATGGACGGTCCACATAAATGGTTCGTCAGCCCAAAAAAGGGGGGGAGTAGGTGTCGTCATTACCACTTCTGACGAAGAAGTTCTCAAATACGAGGTTCAACTGAAATTTCCGGCCACCAATAATGAGGCCTAGTACGAAGGAATACTGATGGGGCTGACACTCGGAAAGGCACTCGGAGCTAAGAACCTGTTAGTCCAAAATGATTCAAAGCTTGTAATTGGACAAATCAAGGAAAAGTATGAAGCGAAGGAGGAGAGAATATAGAAATACCTCAGGCTGACGAAACATCTGACTCAGGAGTTTGATAAAGTAGAATTTGTACAGATCTCCAGAAGCTAGAATATGGTGGCAGACGAAGTTGTGAAGATGGCATCGTCAGAAGAAGGGATGACGAGCATAGGCTTGGCGATGGAAGTCTAGAAATGCCCCAGCATCGAAGAAGTTCCAACATTTACAATCCAGAGCACAAACAGCTGGATGACACCGATTGTATCTTTCCTCCAAGATGGGTACCTCCCTCAGAACGCCGAGGAGGCCAAGAAGATCAAGAAGAAGGTGGCCAGATTTGCGATCCTTAATGACGCCTTATACAAGAGAGGCTTCTCCATGCCTTACTTGAAGTGTGTTGACGAAGAGGAAGCAAAGTACATTCTGCAAGAAATCCATGAAGGAATTTGCGGGGACCATGCTGGCCCAAGATCCTTGGTAAGCAAGGTCATTCAAACAGGTTATTTCTGGCCTACTATGCAGATGGACGCAGTAGAGCTCGTCAAGAAGTGTGACAAGTGCCAAAGGTTCGGGAATGTCCAGCGACTTCCAGCAGAGAGATTGACGACGATAGCATCCCTGTGGCCATTTGCGCAATGGGGAATCGACATCGTCGGTTTGCTGCCCCAAGGTAAAGGTCAGGTAAAATTCTTACTAGTTGCTATTGATTACTTCACAAAGTGGGTCGAAATAGAGGCACTAGCAACCATCACCGAAGCAAGAATCCGGAGCTTTGTGTGGAAGAACATAATTTGCAGGTTCGGGATCCCAAGGACGATCATATCAGATAATGGGCGGCAGTTCGACATCCAAAGTTCTCATCCCCAAGGCATCCACAGGCGAAAGGACAGACGGAGGTGACGAATCAGACACTACTCAAGATTATCAAAGCTAAGCTGGATGACGCGAAGGGTGCCTGGCCAGAAGAATTACCCAATGTCTTGTGGGCCTACAGAACCACAGCTAGAACTCTAACGGGAGAAACCCCCTTCAGACTCACCTGTGGCACTGAAGCAGTGATCCCGGTCGAGGTAGGAGTAACCAGTATCAGGTGAAACGTATTCAACAAAGAAGACAATGATGATAACCTACGAGTAAATCTGGATTGTCTAGATGAAGTAAGAGATAAAGCTTCCAGCGGAATGACGGAGTACCAGCAGAAGATGACCGAATACTACAACAAGAGGGTAAAGCTCAGATGACTTGAGATAGGCGATCTCGTGTTGCACAAGGTCACCTTAGCGACTAAAGACTCTGCCCAAGGAAATCTTGGCCCCACGTGGGAAGGACCCTACCGAGTCGTCCACTACTCCAAGCAAGGCAGCTATCACCTGGAAACCTTAGACGAACAGAGGCTCCCGCGGCTATGGAACATTGAGCACTTGAAGAAATACCATCAATAGATGTAACAAATGAATGTATTCATTCTTGAAATTAATAAAAGGATTATTCAGCTAATGCCTTTGTGTAAGCAGGTCTAGACGGATGTTGGTTACTGACGATGACAAGATCTCTAAAAGGGTGTAAGTCACAAAAACCTAAAAATATCCCAGTAACAAGATTCCGCCTAGACGGATGTAGGTTACTGACGATGACAAAATCCTTAAAAGGGTGTAAGTCACAAAAACCAAAAAAATATCCTAGTAACAAGATTCCGCCTAGATGGATGTAAGTTACCGACGATGATAAGATCCCTAAAAGGGTGTAAGTCACAAAAAAAAAAAAAAAAAAAAAAAAAAAAACCCAAGTAACAAGATTTCGCCTAGACGGATGTAAGTTACTGACGAAGAAAAAATCCTTTGAAGAGACAAGAACCTTGCAACAAATCAGAACAAGACTCAGGTTGAATCTGAACCCCCAACCAGTTCACCAAAACCCTTGACGAGATCCCTTGAAGAGGTGCTAGTTGCCGGAAATCAACTAAGTAACAAAATCCACGCAGACAATCGTTGACGAAGAAAAAAGAAAGGTACAACTAAAAATTTTAATAAGTACAAAGCGCGGGCAGGTGTAAAATACCACAAGCATATCATGCACCAATAAGTGAGCAATCACAAATACAAGTAAGTACGCAGCTACAAATTTAATTAAAGCCCAAAAACAACGGGCAATTACCATTGTTTTTACATGTAAAGGCCCATAAACACTGGGCTAAAAATATTGTTATGAAATTAGATTTACAAAAAGCCCAAAAAGGGCACCCAAAAAGAAAAAAGAGAAAATTTTCATAAGTATCAGGTTTGGACGTCAGTAGCAACATTATCATCGGTGGGGGCGTCACTGGCAGGGGCGTTCTCGGGGACATCAGTCTCAGTGGCAGAAGACTGGGCAGCCTCGTCAGTAGCCATCTCCTGGTCAACCTCTTCCAAGTCCTGTTTCTCCAAGTCCACTCCGGAAGGATGCTTGACGAGATACCTCCTCAGAAGCTCAAAGCCTTTGAAATACCAGCTGAATAGGACTGTGTTATACTCGTCAGTTGTCTGGAAAGCTTCAACAGACCTAGCAGCAATAGTTTTGAGCTTCTCCTTGGCACCCAGAAGTTGCTCGTCCTTCTCTAGTGTCAACTGTCGCTCAACTCTGAGGTCATCACTCAAGGTCTTCACTTTTTCCTTCAGAGTGGTGGCCTCGCCCATGGAGTCAATAAGTTTCTTCTTCAGCGTAGAATTCTCCGCCTCCAAAGCCTCCATTCCGGATGTGAGAGACGTCACATTGGCCTCTTGAGTACGGTACTCAGAGGTAATATGGAGACTCTCCCCTAACACCTGAAAAGAAAGTCAAAATCGTCAGTAGAAGGAGAAAGAAAAAGAGACTAAAAATTGTACAAACATTTTACCTGAACAAATTTATGGACATGGCGAGTCGCAACGTTACTGAAGGGCACGCCTGAAAAAACCTTCAAATCCTCGGTAGTCACGACCCCATGAGCCCTGTCCACCGCCAATCTCTCATCATCCTAGATGGTAGACGAGCGAGAATCGACCTTCTCCTTTTCTTTATCAGACAACTGCGGCCTCTTAGAAGCGGGAGTATCAATCTCTTCGACCGAGGTTGTAAGAGAGGCTGTCCTTGTCGTCTCAGTAACAGAAACGATGGGGTTGTCGGAGGCAGCAGGAGTGACGAAGGGACCCTTCCCAGTGACGCGCACCGCCTTCTTCCCGATGTTCGACAATGGCTCATCTTTCTTGGACCTCATCTTCGCATACATATCTTTGTTAAATTTTGTCGTCATTTCTGCAAAAAGGAAACACTTAAAAAAAAAAAAAAAAAAAAAAAAAAAAAAAAAAAAAAAAATCTAAGTGTATGCAGGAGTAATTATTGACGAACCAAACACTTACTCTTCTTTCCTTCGATGTCGATGTTGCGCAAGACGTAGGAAGACGGGTCAGGATCGAAATTGTAGAAGGCAAGGGTTCGCGAGTCTGCCAGATCGTCCCAACTTTCGATCGTTTTGGCGTATTCTATCGCCTGCTCAACATGCTCCTTATGCCTGCTTTTGAGCTTTGGCCGTCTCTTAACTGCGAGAAACAAGAAGTAAAGGAGTCAATGACGATAACAGCAAATACAACAGAACTAAAAACGACGGGATGAAATACTGAAGCACCTAAGGTCGGGGTTCCCCACCGACGAAGCAACCTTGGGACATCACCCCAATCCCTGCTGGAGGGAGTCTTAAAATCGTCCCCAGACACAAAGAAAAATCTCGATTTCCAGTACCTGAAGGACGAAGGTAAACCCCTGACAATCTTGGTTCTCCTCTCCCAGGGTACTAACTCATAATATCCATACTCTTTAGACTCTTTTAAACGATATAGATAGATAAGCTCACCCATCTTAATCATATCCCTGTTAGCGGCCAACCATATTTCCATACAGTTGACCACTATCCTCCATGAATTGGGCATAAGTTGCCCAGGAGCAATGCCAAAATGATATAAAAGCTCCATCAGGAACGGATGGACGGGGAACCTAAGTCCACAAGTGAAGGCAGCCTCATAGAAGCATACCTCACCAGGGAAGAAGTGGCAAGCCCTATCCTCGTGATTGGGCCGACGAACACAAACCCGCTCCGAAAACTGAAACCTATCTTTAAATCTACCCACAGTGTCAGCATCCAGCCCACACACCTCCTCGAGGGCGTAAAAAGCCCTAACCACTTAAGGGGTAGAGATGGCTGAATCTCCCTCCACTGGGCCGTCGTTAGACGATAACCCAGTCTCGAGTTTGCTAGACCTAACTTTAGACATCGCCTCTCCCTCTCTCACCAAACCTTCGAACCAATCAATTGATTGACGTAGCAGAGGCAACAACTCAGTTAATGCCACACCTAGACTATTGCCCTAAAAAACAAAGTCTTCTAGATTTGGAAAAACACCTAAAGACCCCCCTAAATGCGCAAAAAGGAAGGAAATTGAGGGGCAAGCTATCCTAACTTCAGAGCTACTAACCATGGAAAACCAAACAAAGCACAAAAGGAAGAGATACAAGCTAAACCCCCCCCCCCCCCCCCCCCCCAAAAAAATCAGAAATTTACCATAGATTATGCCTACACCGAAATGAAAAAAGAAGCAGAAAGGAAGAAGAAAAACATACCTAAGAAAAAAGGAGATGAAAAGCACCACCGCACAGCACACCAGTTTAAAGAAGAGTTGCAGAGCAAGAGTTAGCAAAGAAAACAATGATTGGAAGTTTTTTGAGAAAAGTGAAAAGGAAAAAAATGAGAAGGGGAGAAATTTTAAATCAAGGATCAAAACAACCGGGAACCAGCAGGAAACCCAATAGTCCCACAAATTAGAGCATTAACTCCACCAACTAGGAACGTGTCACGTGGCCATGACCTATGAAGCGCCGCCACTACGCATTTAATATGGCGCGAAATCCCAAGAGTTGCTTATAGTTCAAAAACCTTTCATCTTCTATGGTCGTCATGACATGCCACAACGACCACAGAATCCGGGGGCAGCTAATGGGACTGACGAAGTCAACTGTAGACGAACTCAATAAGACAGACGAGGCCATTCTCTAAAGACGAACCCAAACAATTGCCCATCACCGATGAGGGTAGCTGGACCATTCAATACCGCCCATAATGTCTCGGATGGTTACAAAACTAGCTGTACAGACCGTTGGAAGCATATTAAAGCCCCATTACTAAGCAGGAGGCGTTACCAAGAAAGGCATTAACACCACAATAACAACCACAACGGCTATAATCCAAGGCAGCATATATAAAGCCCTCACATTGCCAAACAGAAGGTACATAGACACACCAAGAGATATTTCTTGCTTTTTTACATTGCATTGTTCTTTCCCAAAGAGTTTCTTTATACTGACTTTGGCATCAGAGACGTTGTGGCAGACACCACACTGGTGACCATTCTAAGCAAGCTGTTCTACCATTCTTACCATAGAAGCGACATCGTGGCTCCATCTGGACACACTCACTTAGACTGATGAGTTTGCACTTCATCAGTAATAATATTCTTGCAGTGTTTCATATCTTTGAATCATAAGTGACTTCGATTTCAAAGGAACAATTAATTGATAAATTTTGATTGACAAAGTCTTGATTTTTTCCTGTATTGGGCTCTGATAAAAAAATATAATATAAAAAAGTTGTAAATATAACGTGGTTTTAAAAAAAAAATATAACAATAATTTTGGAGTCATAGAAAATATTAGAAAATATTTTGCAATTGTTGAGGTGAAAAATTGTGAATGGTAGCTAGATAATAAAGTGATGTCAGTGGTGGACCCAAATAAAAACCAATAAAAACTTGTTAACTCAACTGTTTCGTAAAAATATTTTGAAAATTGTTGTTTATATAATATTACTTCTTTTATGAACCTACGGTGAAGACTTCCCTACCTCACTGTTAAATATGTAATAATGCAAAATTATGTAGTCCATTCTAATCTTTGAGCCGGAAATAAGAGAAGTTAATCTCAATCTATGAATCAAAAGGAGTCGTAATTTATTGTGAATTTGATGTGAGATGCAGAAGCATTAAGAAGCAGAACACGTCTACTTCTATAAAATAAGAAACAAAACACGTTTGCTTTTGAAAATAACCTTGAATTCATGAGAATTCCTTAAAAGGATTCTGGAATTTAACAGAGAAACAATAAACAAAAATATGAATTTTTCTTAAATATCAACAATTGTTCAAAACACGTTTTCTGACTTAAGGGCATATTTAAAGACTTCGTAAAACTTAACAGATAAGAAAATATATTTTAAAATACCTAACTATAATAAGAATCAAATTTGACCTAAAAAGCATTAAAAACACCTAAAAATAAAAAAAAATAATAGCACCAAACTTAAAATAACAAAAATTACAAATTAAATACCAAAATTAATAAATTACAATAATTAAATAGTAAATTATATCCTACATCAAAATCTGATACTAAATTAAAAAAATCTAATTTAAGGTCACAAACTCAATCCAATTCCAATCACAAGATTACGAAAATCTTTTTCTTTCGACTTCTTTTTGAATTTTCACTTTCGGATAGCTGTAAAAGTACCCTGAAAATCCTGACATCCCTGGCTAAGGCGGTTGTGATGATTTTGATGTTACATTGTTATCTCCAAAGGTTTAGTATCATTCATTTCCAATTCCAAGGGGGAGGCCCTCACCTTGCATGTCTTCCTAGGCCTGCCCCGTAGCAAACTGTGTGGTATGGGGCATGGACCCAAGTTTGGTGCACCAGACATCAAGCTGACAGTGATACCTCACACCTTTGGCCTAATTATTTTAGCCTTATTTAGTGATTACTACATAGACTTTTGTCAAAAACTATGTCTGCATTTGTAATTTATGATTTTGTGGTGAACTAAGTCTACTCGTTCACTATGATGCATATAGTTATTTGTTAGGTTTTAGATTGACAAATTTCATGACAATGTACTAGTATTTAGTGAGTCTCAAAAAGTGATTCTATCAAGTTTTTGATCTTTGTATGAACCGACACTCGATCAATCTAAATTTACCTTTCGACAAGCATTCATTCACTTCTAAAATCAATCGAAGGACCGAGTTCGACAATTTTTCAATTATGTCCAGATCAATCAAAAATTAGATACTCAGTTAGTGAACGTGTTTTCACTTTTCATTAAAGTTTATATCGAGCTCTTTTTAAACCTACCAAATATACTACATAAAGATACTTATTTGCTTGATTTCTTGTGTGACTGAAGAGGCAAAAACTTATTTAATTAATTTATTGTGTGATTGAAGAGGCAAGAATGCTATGTTAAGGGAACATGAAAAGGAGTTGCCACATGGTTACCAATCAAGCATTCAATAAATTAGCAAGTTGTGTAGGCATTTGTGAAACATGCACACAAAGCAAGGAGTCTAGTCACATTTGAGACTTCTCATAGTTATTAATAAAGTCATGGTCAATCTAGTATATGTTCAATGTAGAACTTAGCATTCACCTACACTCAACACGCTCATGACTCAACTAATTTAATTCAATATCCAATCAATCTAGGGCAGCACAGAACGATTTTGTTTCATTTTCAATTAAATGAAGCCACTGCTAAAAACAGACGATTTATAGAAGTGGATTTGCACAACGGTCATCCGACCGCTTATTCATATATAACAGCAATTTTTTGGGTATTTAGAATGGCTTCTGAATGTGATTCTCCTGTAGTGCACGGGACTTTAAAAAAATACAATTTTCTTCACCAAAAAAAAAATAATAATAATAATAAAGTACAATTTTAGGTTAAGTGTTGAACTTTCCTTTTAGTAGATGTGTACTCAGTTTTGTTTCTTCTTTCTCATTCTTTCAAGATTGAATTTCATCACAGATGGTTCGTACGCAAACTTCTTTTTCTAAATGCTGAAGAACCAACCACATTATTTCATTAGAAACTTGGAAAGCGCAGTGCGGGAAAGTGTAAAATCCACTGAAAGCTTTCAAAAACATCTTCAATTTTAAAGCACCGAAAAGCTTAATTATTTTGGGAAGAAGAACACATCAATTTTTGGGCGGCGTTGATAACAGAATCCAAAAAACGAATATGGTCTAACTATAGTACTTGAATTTTGAATAATGTAACTTATCTCGGGAAAACGTTTCACCAAGGAATCATGACATTTTTCAATGGGTCATTACTCATGTGTACCTACCTCCCCACCCTCCCTTTTGTCTTGAGTCATATAAGGCTGATGCTCCTACACATTTTCCTTGTAACTCCTTTGTAAGGATTCCTTTTGAAAATTGTAAAGGTGGCCCAAAGATGAAAGACATAACCCTCTTTTCTATGTCAATATCTTGCATCCCTGTAGCATGTTATGCCTAAGAATCTTTAAAAAAGAAGATGCACTTGAGATTTTGGCTCAAACACCTCTAACTCCCTCACTCGAAAGAAAAAAATTATCTTATGAAACAGTTTTATAGGATACCAGCTCTACTGAGAGGAGTCTTCAATCCATAGGTGAGCGTTTTGCATGATACTCCACAACATATATAAAAAAGGCAATGTCTTAAGAAAGATTTAAATAAAACAAAAGCTCACAAATTAAAATTTATTAAAATTTGACTTGTATGTTAGGAATTTGTCTATTATTAAAATTTATTTTTTGCTTCTCTAAAAAAAATTTAATTTTTTGAATGATTAGGAATTTGACTATTACGAAAGTTCACTTTATGTCAACATAAAAAATAAAATAAAAAATCTCAATAGGATTTGTATTTCAAGCCTAGACTTAATCGAAAGAAACATGCAATGTTTGATGTTCTTTCCTGATGGAAGGAGAATTAAATCGATTTTTTGAGCTCTCTTTAATGACACACAATCTCTTAAGTATTCATGTAATTGTTGGTGCGTATGAATCAACTTTTAGCTTTTGAGGTAAAATTCCTACTTGGTATCAAATAACAATCTTTCTTTCTTTCTTTTTTTCCTTTTTTTGCCAAGTTTTGAGTTGCACTTAAAGTTGTTTGTAGAGATTTGATGGTAATACTAAATCCATTTTAAAATTTTAATTATTTATTGAACCGTTTCCATTGTATGCTAAAGTTATATTAAACTTCTATTTTGTAAATTAAAATATTAATGAAATTACTCTCACCAACTTGAGGTGCAATTCTTAAGTATGAATATTTTAACTGTTGGATCTACTACTAATTTTGAGTAGATGGAAATAAAATATTAATATATACTTATTTTTCTCTACCTAACATATAGGTAATTTAACTTTGTTTCATATTTTATATGTGACAGGTGCACCTAATGAAACTAATAACTTGATATGGTCATTTCCCCCCTAAATATTGTTGTGATGATAACATTAATAACTCTTAGACAACGTAAATTTACAAATTTATGTATTATTTACTTTTTATCTTTAGACAAATTCAAGTTTCTTTTTTTTTTTATTTTTCATTATTCTTTTCGGCATATAAAAAATCACGGACTGCATCAGGTTGACTTGATCCTAAAAAGAATGAAGAAAGGTTATACGATTTAGAACCATTTAAATACTATCAATTTTTACCTGAAATTGATCTAAGTCAAAACTGATCAGATATCTAATTAAACCCAAACAAGTCTAGTCATAAATAGGGTTTTACTAACATATGCTCATAGGGCATGTATTAGTAAATTATTTTTAGAAACTTTTCATAATAAAATGAAAAAGTGATTAATTTTATAAACAATTTTTTTTCAATTTTCCATTAATTTTTTTTCAAAATGAATGATAAACATGTCCTATGATCCGAATCTTTTATATATTTAACAGATTTTACTAACATGTTCCTTAAGAGCATATGTTAGTGTTTCATTTTAGGAGATTTTTTTTATGAAAAAAGGAAAAAAAATAATTAATTGATTTAACAAATTTTTATAATTTTTTTTAAAAAAAATGTATGATTAATGTAATCCCTAAGCCTTACGTCAACAGGAACGAAATCACGAACACTAGCTAGTACGGAACCAATATCTACGAGTCTTAGAAATTAATCATGACCTTTGACTTGAAGCATCGATCGGTCACTTTCCTTGAGTATTGTAATCATAGCTTACTGTTCCAGAAAGAAAAAAAAAAGGTATAATTTATGTACTAGTCTATTCCCGTAACATTTATGATTTATGATTTATCACAGCGTAAGATTCTTGATTATGATAGGGCAACTGACTGTCATTTCAGAGTCACAGACTCACAGCTGTGATCCAATTATATATGTTGAGCACTGACTTCTTTGTCTTAAAAAGCAGGGTACGTAAATTGTTCTGTTCTTCCTTGTGAAGTACCCACGTACACAAAGTAACTCTCACTCTTATATTAATCCTGTACGTAATCCATTATTGATTGGTTGATTCGAAAAGTTAGAATAAATTGTTAGTTGTTTATGTACGGATCGATGTTGATTTCTTTTCCTAGTGAGGAAATATTATTTATAAGAATTTTTAATAAAATGTATGTGTTGGGCCTTGTTAATAAGTGTTAGGTGCACTGGTTAAGATTGATTTTTTTTATTTATTGTAATTGGCTTTTTTAATTTTTAATTTTTTGAGTTGCTCAAATTTTATTTAAAGGGGTATTTGATTATTAATATTTGCTACTTTCCAATGGAATGAAACTTGTTAGATATCTCTTTAACAATTACACTTCGGCATATGTTAGAATGGAAACTTTTAACTGAATTTAAGTTGTAATTACTTACACAAACTGATGATGCCGAAAATCGTCAATAAGTCACACATCCCTCACGTGTTCAAGACAACACCTACACAACACAAAATAAGAAGACCTTAGGAGAGTACCGGTGTGGTACTGGCCAAAGACCCTCCGAAAGTTAAGTTAGAAAGCTTTTCATAACTCTAGAGTGTCAGAGTTGGGAGTGAATTATGCGTACTTTGGTTTGGGAGTACTTTGGGGTTTTTATAGTAGTGTAGAACCGACCTTTTCCTTTCTTGGGGAAGATGAATTTTTCCTTATAAAGAAGATCCTCATCAAAGTACATATTTTACAGGATTCTTTTCATATAGCAATTTTATTGATTAAGGTTAATTGTGAGGCGCAAGGTATTTTCTTTTGAAGTTTCTTGAGGACTACTTAAACCATGGGGATGCCACATGACCTTACCACCATCCACTCAGTATATGTTGGCTTTCTAATTTATCTGCCATGTTGGGTCTGTCCTCTTGTGTACACGCCCCCCGTCTTCTTCCCTCATCTTGATCACGAGCCAAAAGTATCGTCGCTCGTGGCTGGTTTAGTAGAATGAGATCATCTACCTCCATTTTACCCTCTTCAATTGCCCCCTCACTCTACGGGTCCGTCGCATAATGTTAGGACATATCCATGGAGTGACGGTCTAACCTCAACTTTGGGAGATGCGTTCTGATTGACAGACTAACCTAGGGTCATTAATGCAATAGGGGCACGTGTCATATTTTTAGCGGCTGATCGCTCAGATTGAAGCGTCCCTTTGTCTTTCGTGTCGTTCCCCCTATATATATGTTGCTTGTTCCTCTCATTTTTTTACTTTTTGCAACCAATTTCCTGATCAGAGAGCTACTGTCTTCTTTAACAAACCTTTGTGCCGTCCAACTGGGGTGACCGTCCGCTATAATTCATTCGTCCCCTTGCTTCGCATTGTTCAATTGTAAGTACCCTTCTTCTCACACTTACCTTCCACCCTTTTCAATTTTTTTACTTAAATATTGCACGCCCGTCACCTGTATAGACCTGTAGAGTCTTAGGGTTTTTATCCGTCACATGTAGGTGACCAATGTCTAGTGAGGCGTTGAGTGATCAATCGTGGGTCCGCGAAGGAGCAAGCTACGATGAGATGTTTTCATCAAGTCAAGGTGACCCCGGCACCTCCAACAATGAAAGGGTTTCGTCAACCAACTCTCCTTCCGTGGGGGAGGATGAGGACCTAGATGTGGGCGAGTCGGAGAGTGATTCCAATGATGACTTAGCTAGTGCTGAACCCCCCATTCAATCCGTCATAGGCCCTGACGGGTTTAGGGAGTTTACTATGATTCCATTGTGGACAATTAATGACTTCAACTCTTCCATCAAGCAAACACACTTAAGGAGAAATACCAGATCCCTACCAACATACCAATTTGTCTACCCTCCAAACATGAAAAGTGCTATTATAAAGGTCTGGAAAACGTCAGTGTGTATGAGCAAATGCTAAAAGCGGGCCTAAGATTTCCTCTTAGTGCCCTTCACCGTCGTCTTCTTCAGTACCTTGGACTATCCGTCACCCAAATCTCTCCGAACGCTTGGAGAGTCTTCTTGGGTGCAGAAGTCCTGTACGGGGTAATGTTTGACGGGGTATATAGGATGACGGTGGAAGAATTTTTCATTGTTATCATCCGTCCGAGGTAACCCAATCAAGGGGCATGTATAGTTTCGTTCCTAAGAGTCCCTTGCTTAGGTTAGTATGCAACACTCTAGATTTGAATAGAAACTGGAAGAGTCGTTATTTTTTCATTCAAGGGGACAACTGGATGTGTCATCCCGACGATCAGGAGTATATGCCTGTTGACAAACTTGGGCTATAATGCCCCTGTCTGGTATGTATTCATCCGTCTCAGGTCTTTATTTACTTCTGCTTATTTCATCTGATATTCTAACCGTCTTTGCTTCCAGCTTGGGATTGTCTAGAAGTCACCTTTGAAGAGTGGAGCTTTTTGGAAAAAATCTTTACGACCACTAAGCTATCGAAGAGATCGTGGTTGAAGTTGGTAACCTTGGATACCTTCCAGTGGTACTGCGACGGTCTTGAACAAACTAAGGCTGCCCGTTGTTACGACACACGAGTACGTCAACGTAAGTCCGTTGCCTAGTACTTGCCTTTTTTTGTATTTTAGTAGCTTATTTTTTAACCCGTCCATTTTTATGTAGAAATGGAAGATAGCAAGAGGAGAGCCTTCATCAAGCAGCAGGCTACTGCTAGGAAGAAGCTGGAGGGTAGCCAACCCCCTACGATGGGCTAGGCTAACTCGTCCACCAAGAAAAAATCATTAGAGAAGGTGGACTATCCACCCAAAAAACCAAAGGTTGGGTCGAGGTCAACTGTTAGTGAGACCCCTGCCATCAGTAAGCTGCCCCCTAAACTTGGTCCAGGTAAAGGGAAAGGACTAATGAAAGGCCAGGTTCCTACCATCGAGGAGTGCCCCGTCCTCCTTCGTGAAGACTCAAGCTATGCCCTTAAGCAACTTTCGTCCATCATCAAAGACGATGATTATTCAGACTTGGGTAATCACACGATGGAGGCCATGGGGGAGACGGGCCTTTTTAGTTTGGCACAGGTATGTTGATCCGTCTACTTGTGTTTGCTTTGCTTTAATGTTGTCTTGTCTAAACTTTGTCCTTGATTTCTGCGGGGGGTAGTTATGTTGAAGGGGTTGATGGACTGTTGTATTTCTCATGAGACGATCCTGAGCCATCTGAGGGAGAAGCTTGGTGCTAAGGAGATGGAGCTACAGGAGTTGCTAGCCTAGAAGAATGTCCAGGTTGGAAAGCTTGACTTGACCAAATAGCTCCTGAAGGAGTTAGAGGCTCAAGTTGAAGCACTGAAGAAAATTCTAAAGGATAAAGAGGGCGAGATTACGGAGGTGAAAATCAACTCCGTCAAGCAAAGGAGGACGTTATTAAGGAATATCGTGACTCTGACAACCTCTTAAGGGAGCTCGGCGGCTCCTTTGCTGATGGCTTTGATGATTGCTTTCGGCATGTCAAAGCCTCTTTTCCTGACTTGGACCTTTCTTGCATCTCAATTGATGCTGGTGGCCAAACTCCTACCCGTCTAGCTGATTCAGAAGGAACATACGAGCTCTTCGCTGACAACGCAACCGTTGACCTTCAGGGTGACGGGGATGCCGTTCTTGGTGAACAAGAGAAACCCGTTAAGGATGGTTCCCGTAAGGCTAAGGATGTACAGATCATGGAAGAGAAGAACAAAGAACCCCTACCGTTCAGTAGTAGTTTTAATTTTTTTCTTTTTTACTTAGCTTTTTGTTAAAGTGTAAAGATTTACTGGAAGAACAATATTTATGCTTAATTTATCCGTCGCCTATTACTTGGCATGTAAACATTTCCCTTTATGGGCTTTTATAAAATTTTAATTTTATGCTTATCAATATAGATATTTGTGCATGATATCCATTTGTTTGGGATTTAGTATCTGCAAACCAACTCTTGGGATGCTTCTTGCAAACTTTAATAAATACAAGTCTTTTGGTTAGAATGAGTCCGTCCATTTTGCAAACTAAACGCTATAAAATCATTGATCCCGTCCAATTCCTAGGTTTCATCCCTTCAAGGTTAGTCCGTCCACTTCACGGACCTGATAGGCTTATAGGTCATCCTCTAAGGGTGAAATACGTCCACCTTGTGGACTTGTCATAAGCCATCTCTTAAGGATGGGACCCATCCACTTTGTGGACTGGATAAACTTGAACCCGTCTACTTTATGGACTTATCATTAGCCATCCCTTAAGGATGAGACCCGTCAACTTTGTGGATTGGATAAACTTGAACCCATCCATTTTATGGACATATCATTAGCCATCCCTTAAGGATGGGACCCGTCCACTTTGTGGACTGGATAAACTTGAACAGGTCCACTTTATGGACTTATCATTAATCATCTCTTAAGGATGGGACTCGTCCTCTTTGTGGATTGGGTAAACTTGAACCCGTCCATTTTATGGACTTATCATGAGCCATCCCTTAAGGATGGAACCCGTCCACTTTGTGGATTAGGTAAACTTGGGACATTATTTTGGGATGAACCCGTCTACTATATAGGGACTTGTTAAACAGGAGTCATCCCTTTGGGAGGAACCCGTCCTTTTTATGGCTTAATGATCATGTAGAAATGTAGATAGCATACACATGGCAACGCTTGGAGAGTCTTCTTGGGCTTCTCTTCACGAGCCAGCAGTACATCTTCTGCGTTCATGTACTTAGTAGCCCTGTAGAGTACATCCGACATAGTCTTTGGGTCATTTTTGTATAAGGAAAACAGAAACTTACCCTTCCATAGTCCATTTGTAAATGCGGCCATAAGTATCTTGTCGTTAGTTTCATTGATTGAGAGTGCCTCCTTGTTAAAGCGAGCTATGTACAACCTTAGCGTCTCATCCTCCTATTACTTAATGCTTATCAGGCATGCGGCAGACTTCTTATACTTGTGCCCCCTTATAAAGTATGACGCAAACTAGGCGCTCAACTCCTTAAAAGTACCAATGGAATTGGGCGTTAACCTGCTAAACCAAACCCTTGCAGGGCCCTTCAGCATAGTGGGGAAGGCCCTGCACATGATCTCATCCTCCACTCTTTGTAGGTGCATCAGTGTCTTGAAAGACTCCAAGTGATCCAGTGGATCCTTAGATTCGTCATAGCTCTCCACCTGAGGTATACGAAACTTCGGTGGAAGGGGGAATGAAGTGACGAATGCGATGAATGGTGAATCAGTTTGATGGACCATGTCGTCGAGGTCGCTAGATACCCATCTTCTAAGGGCATTCATCATGAAGTCCATCCGTTCCTTCATCATCTGCATCTTTGTGACCATATGATGTGGAACTGTATCTGTGGCAGATGGACAGTTTATGTCCTATCGCTCTGGTCTGCTTGGGGCGTTGCTAGCTTCCGGCCCCTCATGGTCCCTTCTCTCAGCATTGGTGCCTTCTTGATCCTCCCTCCTGAGTATTAAGCCCCACATTCTTCTGGCACTGTTGCTCTTCTAGATCATGGTTTTGCTTGGTGAGGCGTTCTATGGCAGCGGCGAGAGTCTGAACTTGTCTCTCGAGTGTGGTGGTGCATGGTTCGTCTCTTTGAACATTGTTGGTGGTCGCCATTGAGTGAGTAAGCACCATGCAACTCTTTTTCTGGGAAGTGATGGTATGGCTTGCAAGTTTTGCTTGTTCTTTCCTATAGACGGTGCCAACTGATGATGCCGAAAATTATCAGTGAGTCACATAGTCCTCACGTGCTCAAGACAATACATGCACAACACAAAACAAGAAGACCTTAGGAGAGTACCAGTGTGGTACCGGCCAAAGACCCTCTGAAGATTAAGTTAAAATGCTTTTCACAATCCTAGAATGCCAGAGTTGGGGGTGAATTATGCGTGCCTTGGTTTGGGAGTACTTTGGGGTTTTTATAGTAGTGTAGAACCGATCTTTTCCTTTCTTGGGGAAGATGAATTTTTCCTTATAAAGAAGATCCTCATCAAAGTACATATTTTACGGGATCCTTTTCATATGGTGATTTTGTTAATTAAGGTTAGTCGTGAGGCGCAAGGTATTTCCTTTTGAAGTTTCTTGAGGACTACTTAAACCATGGGGATGCCACGTGACCTTAACCTCGTCCACTCTGTATCTATTGGCTTTCTGATCCGTCTGCCATTTTGGGTCTGTCCTCTTGTGTACACGCCCCTGTCTTCTTCCCTCATCTTGATCACGAGCCAAAAGTACCGTCGCTCGTGGCTAGTTCAGTAGAATGAGACCGTCTACTTCCATTTTACCCTCTTCACAAACCATATTTGAAAATATTTGTGTGTATGTATAAAAAAAAACGTAATATTACTTTTTTTTTTCCCAATTATTGAAATCTTTCTAATGAAGATATCAAGCTTAAATGTTATATTTTATTTAGAAGTTAAGTAACTAGTTTGACCTGTGTATATACTTAATCAAAGTAATATTTTATTATTATGAAACAATAAATTTTTTTTTTTAATGTATATTATGTTTTTCAAATAAGTTATAATTGTGAGTTACAATTAACTTAACTGATAAAATTACTTCAATTCTTCTCAAAAAAGAGATATAAGATTCATATCTTGCTTATATCAAAAACCAATTTGTATCTTGGTCTGATGATAAAGAGCAATTACAATATAGCAAATATTATAAGTTAAAATTCTATTGAATCTAAAAAAAAAAAGTTATAAACATTATTGAAATATACTGAAAATGTACAGCCATACATGTACATTGAACATACCCAAGGAGTGAGCATTTTCAGTCTCTACCATGATATGACTAATGCTAGAAAAAATCTTGCTCCTCCGGCTGCAATGGTCTTTTCATTTTTGTTGAGAATCCAACTCTATGATGACATCTCCGATTCCTACATCCATATATTGCAAACACAATGGCTTGCACTACTGCTTGCATGGGCCTTTGCTGCTACCAAATCTGTGACCAAACTCTCAGAATAGCTCGCACCTGCAATAAAATCTCTAATCTCCCTATCTTATCTCTAATAGTGACTCCAATTTGGATGCATTTGTTAATCATTCGACATGGTTGCGTTGTAATTCATTTTGTACACATATATATATACCTGTGCATGGTGGGGGTGGAGTCCAGACCCATATATATATATATATATACATACCTGTGCATGGTGGGGGTGAGTCCAGACCCAATACCTTGTTTCTACCTTAGGAATATGGTGGTGCTGCCTTTATTAATCTTGACTCTTGAGGGAACTGAGAATTTCCTCTAGAGAGTGTTGTATTGTGTCACCAAGACATTGTTTGTTGTTGCAACTGTAGTAATTCGTGAGTCTTGCGGGGATTCAAAATATGCCAGGTATATCTGTCTTTACTCTTTAGAGGTAGGGGTAGAATCTTTCCTTTTTAGTTAAAGAAGTTTTCATCCCAACTTTATCAACATAATCCATTTCATTTCTATGATATAATCGGAAATCCCAATAGCGTAGGGGACGAATTTGTAACTTTAAGATCTAGGACACGTTTTTCAAGTCTATTAAACTTACTGTCTAGACGTTCCTAAAGGATATCTTATCAAAATATCGCTTTTTGGGGTGGAGTAGGGGGTTTCAAAGTATTGTATTTTCTTTAAATCAATTGAAAGTAAAATATATAATAACATCTGCACCTAAATTAAATATGAAAATTGAAATCAATATTCAGGCTGTATTAATGTAATATAAACAAGAAAAAAAAAAAAAAAAAAAAAAAAAAAAAAACCTAGTGGTTTCTTAATACATTTCAACTTTTTTTTGAGAAAGTTAATACATTTCAACTTAATCATTTGACATATGGTAAAGTGAAACTTAAGGATATATTTGGTAACGGTTTTTGTAATACCCTGAAAAAAAAAAGATTTAAAAAGAGAGGTATTTAAGTAAATTTTTGTGGGGCCAATTTTATAATTTCTAATTATAAAGGAGTTTTTTTAGAAAATAAGGTTGAAACTCTAACTATTTATAAGCGTATTAAGTCAATGTATAGGAGATATTTTGAGAGAGGAGATTATTTAAAGGACTGAAGTATAGAAAGATTGACTACATCCTTGAGGTAAGAGCTTAAGAAATCTTGTTCTTTTGTCAAATTTAGACTTTATGTGGTATTAGAATATATTTTTATGTGAGTATTTTAGTCAATAGTGAGACTGTTTATATATCCAATGAGATTAACGATGTAAACGAAGAAGGAATTTGATTAATTCTCTTCGTGCCCAGTGTTGCGTTAAGTGTAAAAGAAGGCTCTTGGATCAGGTTTTTTTGCACAGGTTGACCGAATTGGGGTTTTGGCGAATTTCAAAACGTAATGGTGTTTGTGTTGGATTGATTTTGTATGATATAGAATATAGTACCTTTTTCCTAGTTTTGTCCTCATCTCAAAGAGAACTAGCGGTGAATGGAGATTAAAAAAAAAAAAAAAAAATATATATATATATATATATATATGAGCACACGTATAGAAGATTGGGTGGTGTACTTTTGACCTTATATGGCTATAAGAATGGTGTATCTATAGGCTTTGTCCCTAGGTACTATTAGTGGCAGAAAGTGGAGGAAATATATATATATATATAAGTTTTATTTAAAAAATATTAGATTATTGAGTAGATGATATTTGAAAAATTGTTTATGTGATATCTAAAGATTTTAGAAAAAGTGTTAGGGAGAAGTTCCTTTTAGTATAACTTTTGGAGGTAAGTAACCTTATCCTAATTGGTTTTATTTTGCGTATTTTAACTATTGAAAATTGTTTATAGTTGTTACAATTTTATTTCTATTGTATTAATGATTTTAAGTAAAGAATTATCACAAATATATCTGATTACTGAATATATAATGTATTTTATTTAATTGTTTTTAGCCATTTCGATTGAAAGTAAAGAATAAAGAACTTTCACAAATATACATGAGCATTGAATATAAGATTTATTTTATTTAATTGTTTTTTTTTAGTTATATTGATTTAAAATAAAGAATTATAGAAATATTTTGAATATTGAATATATGATTATATATATATATATATTTGAATAAGATATATTTTTGTTAGAAACTATGATTTCATTTATATGATTATGAACAATTTGACTATGAATTTATTCTGATACCCAGCCAATGGGAGTTATTCATTGGTACTCTGATACCCAAACCAATGGAGGTTGTTCATTGGTACTCTGATACCCAACTAATGGGGGTTATTCATTAGTATTCTGATACCCAGCCAATGGGGGTTATTCATTGGTATTCTGATACCCAGCCAATGGGGGTTATTTATTGGTACTCTGATGCCCAGTCACGGGAATATAGCGTGACCATAGTCACAAGATTGTTAAGAATATAAATTACTTTTGAATATTTGAACTATTTTAAGTCCTTAAAACTGCATATGTGAATTTGGAAATGTTTGAGTATTTGAATTATTTTTGGTCATTAAAACTGCTTATGTATCTTTTTGGAACATATTGTCAGTTATAACTTTGATATATGGAAAACTGACTACTTTCTAAACTATCTGTGATATATTTGTCAGATTAAAGTATGTGATCTATTTGTAATTTATTATTTTAAGACTATGAAACTGCTTCAATTATTTTGAAACACACATAGTATATTATAACTTTGAAAACACATATTACATCTTTTCCTTTACAGATCTATTGCTTGATAGAACTTATTAGGATTTTGGTTACTTATTGAGTTGTCAACTCACCCCCCCTTTTTCCTCCTCCAGTTTCAGATGGTGAAGAACAGCAAGTTTTGGGAATTTTGATGTTGTGCTGTGAGCAGAAAAAGAAGCTTTGTGATATTAAGATTGGATGGTCTTCTAATTGTTTTATATTTATTGACCAATTGGCATTATGTACATGAGGTTTGGATTTGTTCCTATTAAACTATTGGAGATCTATTCATAAAGAATTTGTTAAGGTATTTTGAAATTATTTGATTTAATTTTTGAGGAAAAATTTTAGTTGCTAAGAATGCTTTGCACACTTGTAGGGTGCTTACTCTATAAGCGTGCGGCAGTTGTCACGTGCTTATTTTTATAGTTGGGTTCGGGGCGTGACAATTTTTGTTTTCAATTTTCAAAAACTTGTTTTTGGAAGCATAAAGAAAAAACAATTTTCTTATATTTTTGAAATCAAAAACATGTTTGGTTAGTTGAAATTAAAAAAAAAAATAGATTTTTGAAGAAAAAAAATAGAAAACACTAAAATATGTTGTTACTAAAATTTGAATTTTAATGCTAACTTATTAAATGAGATAGATTTATTTAATCAAATGCGTGTTTTCATTGACTTTTGAAAACTAAAAACTGAAAACAACCTTTTGTATGTTTTCAATTTCCTTCACAAATTAAGTTTTAAGAACAGATTTTGTTTTCTGTTTATTTTGGGTTGCCAAACAAGTTTTTTAGTTTAAAAAATAGAAAATTATTTTTGAAAACAGAAAATAAGGGGAAAAACAGTTACCAAACATACTATAATATTCTTTTGAATCAATAAAATCATCTTTTTTTTCCCCTAAATACTACTACAATTTTTCTTTCAATGTACAAAATCAATCTATCTGTAAGAAAATCTTCTTCCACTTTGTTACAAATCCAAATTTTAACAATATTCATGGTTGAAAAAGGAAAATATTGTCGTTAGTTTTCTTGTTTGTACTTGGCCAGAGCTACTAACACTGTTCCATAAATTTTTTTTTCTTCCTACTCTGAAACTCCCAGATCCTCTCCTGCTTCAACTTTGTGATGAAATTATGCTTCATCATGGGCTGTGCCTGCCCCCGTATCTTGCTGCTCATAACCACAATCCATATTGGAGTTTCCTTTGCTTTACTGACGGACAAAACAATCTGTCACCATGATAAATGATACCATGCCAATGGCTAGAAGTTGGTAGTCTCTCATATTCAAAATTAACTTGAAGACCACTTGCACCATGGAGTGACACAAGACATCTCTTAAGCATAAGTCATGTAATATTTGTTAGGCTCTTTATGTTTGGTTAATTTTGTGGGCGTCAAAAACAAACACTGTACTAGATTCCAATGACTATGTAGATGACTTGCACAATTAATTTATATAAACCACAGGGTAAAACTTCCACAATGGGAGATTCAAACAACTAATTAGAAAATGACGAGGAACAAGAAGACTATTTATTGATATGCAAATTGTTTTCCTGAGGTACAAAGAATTGGGTTGAAAGCTAAAAGCTCTTATATCTACTCAACTATTACAATTTTCTTTCCCTTGTTCTTCCCTAAGTATTATCTCTCAATTTTTCTAAACTCCCCTTTCATGTTGCACCTCCCCTCCTTTTATAGGCACCTTTCCCTTTCTTCTCTCTCTAGCTGACCTGCTCCCAGCTGGATTCAAGGGATACTTGTCCAATCACCCCTTTGTTATGCCATACTTTCATCATGAAATAGGACTTTTGGAGGTGTCTTCACTGTTCAGGCTAGTCTATAAGCATTCGATGTGAAAGAGATTAGGTAGAAAACATCTCATTAATATGGAGGTGACTGCCTCTGTGATCCTTATCCTTTCGTGACATTTCCCGAGGCAAGTTTAGTGACGATGGTATCTCGGATAAAAAGGGACTCGGTTACTAATGGTCCCTTACGCACCTACTATAGGAAAAGCTCTGTTTACTACCTCGGATCTCCACGAGATCTATTCTGGGGAGTTATCTTTTACTCCTCAAGCTTCTTCAACCCTATCCATATATTTGGGTCAGGCCCATCTTTTAAGACATGATATGCTAGGCCATTGGCTCTTGGCCCGAGCTCAAGTTCATCCACCCGTAAATTTCTTTACAAATTCATTTGTAGTTGTCGAATTTTGATATTGTAATGTAATATGTGGTAATGAAGGTTGAATATTGAAACGTCTGTCTACTATGCAAGAAAGACAAGCTTGATTATGTGAAGGTCATACATACTCAATCATGTAAAATCAAATAAAAACTCTTGTTGGAGTCTTGATCAACCGACACTCTTAAGAAAATTATGTTTTTTTCTCCAAAATTCGATTTTGTAACCATCTCTAACCCAAATCATACTTGTATAAAAACCCTATGTCAACCCTAATATTGTGAGAAGATAGAAGGATACTAAAAAACACAAAGAAAACCCTATTGGGAGCATTAATTCTTTGTCTTCCAACCCTCTCCCGGCCCTTTGATCATCTTTTAGAGGAGATTTTCACTCAAACACTAAGATGACACAAAGATGACAAAAATTTCAAGTGACCTTAGAGTAACTAAGAGATGGGTTTTGCGATTGACGATCCACTTGCAACATTGGATCACTATGAAGATGATTGACTTGCAATAAGATCGGGGAGCTTAGATACAATATTTTCTATTACATGTGTTGGGTGTCTTGTAAGTTAGCTTGTCTCGTAACTTTTTTTATAGTAAATTTGACGAGCATGGGTTAGGACCTAGAGTGTTTTTTCTGATTAGGTTTTCACTTCATAAACAATTTCCCCGTCTCATGTGTGTGGTTGTTCATGTAATTGATTGCTACCTTATCCATATCACATTTGTAATTAATTAATTAAATCCTTAGACTATTAATTACATATTTAGTCAAATTGGTAGTAAGCGTCGTACTTTAGGGTCTAAACATGTTATTTTCAGTTGGAACCAAAGCACAGTTTCATGTTGTTAAGTTAAAGGGTCGTTTAGGTAGAGAAATCCCAACTTTGCCAGAATTTTCTACTGTTTCCTTTTTTTTCTTTTTTACCCTGATAACAATTGGTTGTGGGATGGTGACGCTCCCCATAGCATAAGACAGGGCATATCCCTTTAGTCCATTACTCGATAGTGATTCCCACAGGCCACAACCTTATCACCTTAGTCGACTCCATGTTAATATCAGATTGATGAGCAACACATATATAATCAGTAGTGCTTCTTTGTTGTTTCCTTAAATGCTATTTTTTATTTTGAGCATTAGGGTTTATCTTTCTTTTTTTAAATGAATTTTATCTTTCCTCATGCTTATTGGCATTCTAGAAAAAGGAAATAGACCAACACACATCTTGGCAAAACATGTCAAAGATATAGTTAACAAGGACAATTATGTAACATGGATAGGAAAAAATTCATAACTGATTGAGTTAGTTATTACTCGTAATATTCTGAATTTATCTTTTTTTTAATAAAGTTATAATCTTTCAAAAAAAAATCTAAAAAAATGAAAAATTGACTCCCTCAAAAGAAACAAATAATAGAATATGTAGTAGTACAACTTTTGAAACATACTACACTAGATGTTGTTATTGTATAGTCCCGAACTATACACCCTTTTCACAGAAAGATAAGTCTCACCTACTATGAGGTCCATCCTACATGAGGGGGAGAGAATATTGTCGGGGACTACACAATTTTCCCCACACTAGACACTATCCTTCCCTATCCTTCCCTACTATAGATAAACAATGGGTGGCAACGGCATCAGTTATAGGTCATAGGTGGTGCATATTAGCCCTTGACATATTGCTAGTATATTTTAAGTGGAAGTTTAGATTATAGTCTCCCTACTTTCTTTCACCTTCTTTTTCAACCTATAAGCTTTCTGCTTTTCACAAAAAAAAGTTGTACAGACGTACAGTGCATAGATGTCGGATTGGAAGTAGTCTTTATTTGTTTTTTTTTTTTTTTTAATTCAAAGTAGATTGGAAATAGTCAAAATTGGTATGTCATTGCTGACATTGTTGGTGTGAAAATCTGGAAACAACGCAAAAGCAAGGGGTGCACGACCGGCGAAGAAGCCGACCTATGGTCATTATCGTTGTCCCTTCACCCAGACAACGACATGTTACGACTGAAACTGATAACGACTGTCGGCATACCTAACTCGGGCCACGTGTATCGATATGATTATGCTTAACTAATTCTTATCAGCGTTATGTCTCGCTCTAACAGCAGATTAGCTTTACTTAAAATGACATTTTGTCTTTGTTTATTACCACACAATATTTTCTTTCAAGCTCAATTTGGAAGTTTGTGATCCAAATTCTAGCTGTATGGGATGGGATGGGATGGGATTGGATTGGAATGACTGTGACTTCCGCAACCAAGTAGTCGGCTTTAAATTTGGTAGTTTGTGATCCAAATTTTGTTTAATTGACCTTTTTTTGATTGGTTTTAACTTTTAACTAAAATATAATTAAAATATTGTATATAAATTAATAAACTATTTTTTTTAAATAGCTAATTAATGACAAACAAACTTTTAAGCTTGTGAATTAATGACACAGTTTACAATTCTTCATGCCACATAAATGATAAAATTGAAATTAATGTGTCATTAATTGTAGTAATCGTCTCACACTCTATTGAGTATTTGTATTGTAATTATATAAATAAATAAGCATGATTAGATCCTTAGGATTGTAATAAATAAAGATTACAAGAACTCAAAAATATGAATAGTTATAAGGGTGGTGTTGTTTATTTCAAACCGTGTGTTACACACATTTTGTATTTTAATAAACTGAAAAATTCATGTTTTAAATTTTAAAAATATAAATGTGTGTAACATGCTATGTACAATTAGACACGTAGCATAATTAAATGGGCTACTTAGTTTGATCTGTAGTTTTCTCAAAAAAAAAAAAAAAAAAAGTTTGATCTGTAGTGTAAATAGTGATCATAAATATATTTCATCAAGATTCTTTTTTCGTTCTTTTTTCTTTGGAGGGGGGTGTTAAATATCAAGATTCTTCCATCGTTATTGTGTAATTGTTAATTTGTTATGGGGCCTATTATAGCTAGGCAAAGCGACAAAATTTATGTCTACTTCGTAATAATGGAAAAATTAGCTAGGACACCTTTGATTTGACTCTATAGAAAGAAAATGATTGTTTTTTTTTTAATAAACAGAAAGAAAATGATTGTTATTAGTTCCACTCGTTAACCAGTTATATTATAATATTTGTTCTATGCTTGTTCGTGGATGCATATATGAAGAAGGACAAAATTTATGTACAATATCTTAACTGCTGTTTCTTAGATTCTTTTCTTAAAATTTTGTTATGTGGTTACTTAACTTAAAAAATAGACTTCTATTTATGAGAAAAAAATTATATGACAAAATCTTAAGAGAAGAACCTAAAGAATAGCACTTAAGTACTGTACCTAAGTTTTATTTTATGAAAAAACTTAAGGCACAACCGAGCTAAGCTGTTTATGAACAATTCAATTCGATTCATGAACAAAATTTTATATATATATTTCTTTAGTAAACAAGTCAAGCATAGGCCTAAGTTTAGAATTAATTATTAAACGAGCTAGCAAGCTACATAATGATATGTTCACGAATAAGCTCGTAAACATGAGAGGCTCAATTTAACAAGACATAATATTATATTATTATACTTATACTTGTTTAAAAATATATTTATATAAACTTGAAATTGAATTGTATAAGTTTGTAAATATGTTAATATAATATCAAATTATTATTTTTAGTTTATTGATATTAGGCAATTCATGGTAAAATTTAAAGATTTGTGAAAACATAAAAAATTTTAGTCATAGTTTTTATATACATGGAGAAAAAAAAAAGTTAATCAAGTAGTCCATGAATAAGTTCGAGTTCGTTCGATAATAAAATGAATCTAGCTTCAACACGTATTTTTGTTTGACAATTAGCTTGAATTCAGCTCATATTCAAAATAAAATTGAGTGAATAACTCTAAACTTATAATTCCCAGCCCGACTCATTTACAACGGTAGGAAAACTCTGCACGAAAGTACCCACCAGCAAGGCTTTAATTTAAAAAAAAAAAAAAAAAAACTTAAATTAAATAAACGAGTGCCTTGCTTCCTCAAAACACCCTTGGTCCCCCTCTGGTCGGTGCCGCATATGACACGAAATATCTAACAAATAGAGATATGTCTATAGTTTTCATGCAGTTTTTGAGCCATATGTATGATATAAAAAATCGTGTGATCGATGATGACTGTATGAGACCAACTCCTATACCAAGTCTTGTCAAAATAATTTATTACATAACTTAAAAAGGGAAAAAAAGTGTTGGACGAATATAGGAACATAATGGGTATATATTTTTATTGCCGACTTAACAAAGAATTGAAAAATGACCAAATCATGATAGTCTTCTTTTTCATTCTGTTGGAAGAACTTGTGAGTGGCACATTAAATTAGTATTCTGAGTCGGAAATTTAGGTAGAGTCACATTGATAAATTGTCCACAAAGGGGATCGATTTTATTTGTCATGATTTATGGGGACTAGCTATCTTCTGCTCATGATTATTGTACAAGTGACACAATTTTAATTTTAAAGTTTGTTTGCTTGTTCAATCATGGAGATAAATGAAAGAGAAAGATATAGAATCACCAAAGTGCACTTGGATATACAGTCTAGAAGTTCGATATCCATACTAGTCTAAATGCTAAGCAAACAAGGACTTCACAACCAACTGTGTTTATTATATATGCCACTAACATAACATACCATATTTGGTGGGTAAATATTTAGAAGATCATCTCAATATGGCATTGTCACTTGTTATCCTTCACACAATAATTGTACTAAGTGCATACCCTCCCAACTTATAATTATTATTATTATTATTTATGTTTTTTCTTCTTATGTTAAGTACATTAAAATAATTATTATGAACGCTTTAATTTTTTTTATAAAATAAATACCACTTTGACATGAAATTATATTACCAAGATTTTCTATAAATTTAAAATATTTTTTATTATTTATTTAATAAATAAAATTAGGTCTTACTTGACGTTTGCTCTATATGTCTCAATATTATAAGTATTATAACTTGTAAGTTTGTATTAGTACTGTGGGAGGAGATTTTTCCATCACATCTAATTGTAGCCTGACCCTGGAGCCAGGCATGGTACAAGTTTTGTTCTCTTCGACCGAGTGCAGGTATTACACCACATGTGGAGTCCCACATCGGAAGGAGAAGCGCCACACTAACCCTTTATAACGCATCTGGTGCTTGGGTAGTGTACCACTCAGGGACGGAGCTAAGTATTGACCAAGGGGGGCTCTAGCCCCCCGACCTTGTGAACTTTTCCTTAGTATTATATATGGTAGAGATCTTTTCATACACTAAAAGGGCTATGGCCTCCCCAAGTTTTTTAAGAAAATTATATTCGGCCCTAACATATTTCTTGGCCTGTTAAGCAAATAAAAATTAGCCCAACCTTGCACCGAATAATATGTAACCCAAACAATAACAAAAAAAAAGAAGAAGATAAAATTGGTCCAAATAACATTATTTCTTGGTTTGTTAAGCAAATATCTCCTCTCAACTCCTTGACGTCAATGATGCCTATCTACATCTGGTTCTTCTTTCCAGGTATTTGTGAATTGAATTTTGTGGTATGTCTTATTAACAATCTCAAATCTCTCTCTCTCTTTTTATTGCATTTGAGCTTTGTTTTTTTAACAATACATGTACCTATTAGTGAGTTGTAGGGACAGATGCCCTTGTCTAATTAACATCTTCAAGGGCAAGCTACAAAGGTGGAGCGACAACAGCAAAACACGTAGCATATGTTATTATTCTCTCTTTAGAAAGTTAGACTCACTTAGACTAGTTAATGTTAGACCCTTAAATTGACTAGATTAGTAACTCAAGAAAAATCTGACTTCTACCTTTTTAAGTAAAAAAAAAAAAAAATCTGACTTGGTTATTATAACTAGTTAATAACAGGCTACAAAGGTGATTTTAAGATTAGGTTAGTAACTAGTTAGTAACTCAAGAAAAATCTGACTTGGTTAAAATTTAAGATGATTTTTAGACAAATTGCTATAACAGTTTGTAATGATTTTTGACATTTAAAAGAATGACTTCTCTTTTAATAAATAATTGTGTTGCAAAGTATTTAAAAATAGTTATTTTGTGTCCTTTTTGTTGTTGCCATTTTGTTAATACTAAATGAATGTTAATTTTTAAATTTTTATGAAAATAAATTGTTTTTACTTCGCCCCCCCTCGATTGAACTTCTGGCTCCGTCCTTGGTACCACTACTACACATGTGTGGTAGTGGTACACTACCCAAGCACCAGATGCGTTATAAAGGGTTAGTGGGGCGCTTCTCCTTCCGATGTGGGACTCCACATGTGGTGTAATACCTGCACTCGGTCGAAGAGAACAAAACCTGTACCATGCCTGGCTCCAGGGTCAGGCTACAATTAGATGTGATGGAAAAATCTCCTCCCACAAGTACATTAAAATTATTTCTCTAATTTATTTTAAGTGAAACTCTATTATTGAAATTAAAAAAAATATATATATCTTAGCAAAAAAAAAAATGTATTAAAAATTTCAAGAAACTGAATAGAAATTTCATCATTTATTTAAATATTTTATGGTCTAGTATAATATTTTATTTTTGATAAAATTTGTCCTCACACGATGTTCATTGATGAGGTAACTGAAGTAATTTTTGTTTCTCTTTTTAAAGTTTTAATGTAAGTTAGTTAAGGGAGAAGAAGATTTTTTTATTTTATTATTTTTATTATAAATACTTTTTGTTGTTTTCTCTTTTCTAGTGAAATTATGATATATTTTCTTTTTCAAGACGAATTGAGATCCTTTTCTTAGATGAATTAGGATTTTTTTTTTTAGTTTAATTATTTTTCCTTTCTTTATTAGAAATATGTTTATTATTTATTTTCCTAAAAAGAGTAAGATAAATTCTCTTCCTATAAATACTCTTTATGGGGAGATGGTTTATTATTATAATAAAAGATTTTTTGAGAGGTTTTCTTTATTATTTTGCATCATTTACATTTTATTATTCATTTTAATTATAATAATGAAATATTTTCTTTAGAATACTGCACGTGTATAATAAAATAAAATTTGAATTAAAACGATTTTGTTTTTTCTTTTTAAAGAGGAGAGCGCATTTTGCTGGCCATTCATAAAAATAAAATAAAATAAAATCTTATATATATTTTTAAAGGGATTAGTAGATTTTTTTTTTTAACCCTCGTTAGTGATATTGATAATTTGATATCCATACGGACTATTGTTGCTGCTGCTTCAACTAATAGGACTAGGACCCTATATGATACTAACCAACCAGGCAAACAAGGAAGCATTATGTCTCGTTAATTTCAATAGGGGTGAGAAAGCAATTAGAGGCTTAGGGGGCAGGCCAATTGCAACGAAAATGATAGATGATAGGTAATATCGATCACTCTAGTTATAATCCATGACCTAAATAGACTTGCTCATTAATTAATTATCCCATCACTTTCAATTTCTGACACGTTGAATAAGCAACGTGGCTAAAATACCTTGCTGTCTTGGAAAAGATGATGGTACAGGTACAGAACTAGGCACCAACTAATTGGCTTATAGGTGTAAATAATTTCCATGTTTTAAAAATGTAAAGCAATGTAAAAAGATTTAGTGAGGTAACGGGGTTGGCCAAGTGGCTGGACACGGTCAATTTTAAAGTCGTTGTCTCAAGTAGAGATGAAAGAGTTCGAGTTGGAGTTCCAATATTTTGAAAAAATTCTTGGACTAATGATTTATCTTTACCCACCCGTTGTGACAACGATTAGTCCCTTGGTTAAAAGTTTTGGAGATACACTAGGTCTAAGACCAAAAAAAAAAAAAAAAGATTCAATAAGGCTCCGTTTGGTTGGAGTGAAAATAGGAGAAATAGAAAATGAAGAGAGGAAAACAAGGGAGAAAATGATGTTTTCCCTTGTTTGGTTCAGGAAAGAAAACACAAAGGATGAAAAATATTGAAGAAAAAAATCCACCCAGGCCCACAAATTTTTTTCCTCCCGATTTGGGAGGAAAATTGGGAAGAAAAGAGAGAAAAAGGAGGCTTAGCACTTAAATTACATATTTACTCCCTCCTTGATGTGTTATAGGTAAGTTTTTTCCCTTTTTTTTTTTTTATGAGAACTTGTGTGCTTGACTTGTGAGTCAGGTCCTCCTTATCCTTTCTTCCCTTTTTATTTTATTTTTTAATTTTTTTAATTCTTTTCTTTTGTGTTCCTACAACACCCTTTCTTTTTTCAATTGTTTTGGTTTTTTTTTTTTTTGAAAAAAAAGTTTTGGGTTCTTGAACTTTTTATCCTCTTTTTATTTTAGTTTTTTAATGAAGAAATCATTCATACATATTTTTTTAATAAAATATAATGTATTATTTTTGTTTTACCTAAATTGGATATAATGGTAACTTTATACAAACTTTATTTTTTATCCTCTCACTTTTTTTTTTCAACCAAACAAAAGAGTTTTCCATCCCTTCACTTTTCTACCCTCCAACCAAACACATACGAGAGAAAACTAAATCTTTTCTATCCTTCCACTTTTCTATCCTCTCTCCATTTTCTATCCTCTCACTTTTTCACTCCCCCAACCAAACGGACCCTAAGGTTGAAGCGACAGAATGAGTTGTAAACCCAAACATTCAAGGTTTGACCTCTAGCTGAGAATTTGCAGTCTCAACTGATATATGTATGAGTTTGTGCAGATGGCTCATTCATTTTGGGTTAACTAGACATGCATGGATTCAAATAGTCATGTCTTGATGAGTTTCATACTTTCACGTCATTTAAAAAAAAAATCTACAGTACCCACTAAAGTTCCTTTTTTTTTTTTTTTTAATTATTATTTTAATTAAAGTCAAATAATGCTTACAAATTGATTCAAGTAATCATTAATTAGCTTTTTGAAGTCTATTAATCACATTTATTATCATATTAGTTCATAAACATTTTGTGGTAAAATTTCTATGGAAAATTTTTTGGAGGAATCTTTTCCAATCCATCGCATGGTTACTCAAAAAAAGGACTAAAAATATATGTAGATGGTTTTGTCAATCATCACACATTTAAGGAACTTTCTTCCCAATAACTTTGAAATGAAATCTTTTTCTATTTGTAATGACTTTGACATTTTCCTTCTTTTTTTTTTCTTTTTTTGGTGGGGTGGGGTGGTGGGGGGTGGGTTGGGGTGATTTTCTCTTAGGGTCCCAAAAAAAGGGGGGAAAAAAACAGAGTTAAGCTATAATTGCAGGAAGAAGAATCTATTTCTGTCTTGACATGAAGGATTATAGGCCCATTAGCTGCAGTGTGGGCTTGAATTCGTGGACCTAATAAAAAGGATTTCCCATCATAACACTGTGACCTCTGATGATGTCCAAGTCCATGATCGATCGAGCTTAATGGACCCATATACGGACTCTAAGACAAAATAAGAGACAAAAACCTAATTACGCATAATTTGTCGGCATGCAAAATTTCCAAAAGGTTTCATAATTATATATAGTTTCACTTTCACTTACACTTCCAAACTATTTAACCTAAACTCTATTATTTGAAGCAGACCTCTCCGAGTCCGACTACGGTCTCTCTTTTGTGGGTCCCGCACCCTGGTCTCAAAACTCAACAGAATCGTCGGCCTAGATATCCTGATGGTCCTTGCCGGCCAACCACGTGCTGACACGTGTAACAATCATGGTGTAGTTGTTTTCAGTCAGATCATAATATATCGTATATAAAATTCACACAAACACACAGAGAGACTAGAATTTGGACACGTCCTACTATCCCTCTTCGTACGTTGTACGTGGTTCAAAAGAAAGAGGAAAAAAAAAAAAAAAGGAGTGGTGGACTGACTTTTTTGCGGCGGTGGTGGACGCCGGACATTGGTGTGGTCTCGTCTGAGTTGTTTTGTCAACGACAGTTGCATGTGGTTTTGGGACTGGAAGCACGTGCCTGACAATTGCCATGCACAAGTCCATGACACGTGCTAATTGATTCTTGAAAGAAAGCAAGGCCTGCCGAAAACACACAGACACAGTAGCTAATAATGGACTTGTATGATTGATCATATACAATCGTCGGATGTTTGTGGCTGAAGTACTGTCATATTAATGCCTTCGTCTTTTTTGAAAAAACACAAAATTGTACGTATTTAAAAATTAAATAAAGTAATATATGTCTATATGATTTAGCAAGAAGAAATAAATAAAAGTACCGTCTATATATATGACATGAAGTGCTGAGTCTTTACTTCAATTTTTTTTAGCAAGAAAAATAGGGACTTCCTAGTTGTGTAGTCATGCATAGCTCGCACTTCATTATACATACAGGCTACAGCTAGTCAACAATGCATCACAGGACATGTCATTAGCCGACATCATTGCCGCAGTTTCCACATGCGAATGAAATGAACATAGGTGTACCTAGTAATGTGTAGCACTATTAGAAAAGTGATTTAAAAAGATTCTTTCAAGACTTTTTAGTAGAAATTGTCGATCGCAAAGTTAAAAATAACTTTTAAATTAAAGTTAGCTAAAGCAATTTTCAGGAACTGTCCCCATCTCTCTTCTCTTTTGCTTTCAATTTTTGAGGAAATCAGAAAAGTTGAATGTTCCCATTCTTCTTTGGTTTAATACAATCTTGTTCAGCCAAAAAGAAAGAATTATTTGATTCGAGTTAAATACGATAGAAAAAGTGAAAAGAAGCGGGGGAAAAAAAAAAAAAAACATGTAATTGACCCTCATCGATTGATAAGGACCATAGAATCAACTCAAATTTAATTAAGATTAGACTTAGAATGATTAAATTACAAATTACCTCTTCTAACTTTGAGCTTATTTCAATTCAATTTTTTAAAGGTTCATTTATATCCTTTTTTTAATTCTTTTATTATATAGTCATTCCATCCAATCTACACCATGAAGTTGATCTTTTCAAAATGACTTTGTTTTGGAAAGTAAAAAGAATAATAAAACTACCGACGAGATTGAATTGAATTAGACAAAAAAATTCTAAATTGAAAAAAAAAAAAAAAAAGTTAAAATGCTGAAGTGAAGGGGGGAACTGAAAAATCTGAATTGAAAAAGTTAAGAGTTCAATTTGTAAATTAATTCAAAGCTTAAGGTACATTGAGTTTGAATTATAGTTGATGTAATTGATCAGCCTTCATGATTTTCCGTATACTAGTACAAAGTAGTATGACACAACGAACTCAATGAGAACATTATGTGGGTAAAAAACACCACCAAGTACTATGTATATAACTCGTTCCATGTGATAGGCCTTTTCTACTTCAGATAAAAATTTATCTGATGGCCTTAATTTTCCAGCATATCATTTCCAAACAAATACGGTAGTCAAACAGTTGCCAGTTCAAAGTCCTCCATTAAAATAAGGTTCTAAACACAAACAAAGCTTCACCCGAAACCACGAACAGTACTAGATCTCTTATCCTTCTAAGGCTTTGTTTTGTTTTTCAGAGGAAAAAGGATGAAAGATGGAATTACCCTAGCTAGTTAGTTCTACATTCAAAGACTGATATTGACATACCTCTTTGTCGGGTAGAGCTTTAATTATGTCTGTGCACAATAACAAAAAGGAAAACTTTTGCAAGAAAGACTACGTAGCCATTCATTTCAAAACGTCTAGTTCTGACCTTGGCCTATCTCTAAATACCAACTTACAGTTAAACATTTACTTCAATACCTAATTGGACTTGATTTTGTAGTATCATTCTTTTCCTTGATGCACAAATCTCCAATTTGTGACTAACCCTTTGCATGGATCCCAGTACGTGACTAACTCTTTTGCACGGATTCTAGTACGTGATTAACTCTTTTGCACGAATCTCAGTACATAACTAACTCCACAACAACCCTTTGATTGTTGTATTTGATTTGCAACAACTTCACATAGAAACACCAATAAGATATTCAATGTTGGTGCTAGAGAATTTGCTTGATTATAGAATCCAAAGGCATACAAGAAATGCAGTAAGAACTATTTTTTCTGTAGGAGGAGGCTAAAGTTTCAAAAAGAAAACCTTATGAAGCTTATTAGGATTGGGTGAAATAGAAAAAACTTGGTTACAAAACCTTAGCCGCATAAACAGAGTGTTTCTTTCTCTAAAAAACCCGCTAATAGATGGCTTATAATGTCTTTTAAATACCGGTTTAAACAGATCTCAATTCGGGTTTCAAATGAATAAGTTATGAGCTTTTTTGCATTGCTGATCCTCAAAACTCGATCTATCAAGAACAAAATCTCGATCTATCGAGCTGCTATCGAGGAGATAGTGAGTTTCAGCTTCTATCAAGCTACAATCGAGAGGTATCGAGACTTCTATCGAGGTACATGCTGAAAATATATTTTTCTTAAACTTTTCTTGAGCAAATTTTGTGTCTTCAATATAGTCTTCAATTACAACTTTAAAATACATCAAAATTCAATAAAAGACACATAATTTGACATGGTTAACAATACTAAAACACATGAGCTTAACAGTGTTGTCTAGCTAAGATCTTGCTTAATTTCTTGGTTTTTAGTGGTGGACTCAAAAATTGTGCATGGTGTAGTTCCTCTCTGTCTGTGCGGGCATCTTGTGTGTGTTAAATTTCAGGGAAAAACCCATAAAAGCTATGGAATGGCAATGTAGCGCAGTGATGAACTTTGTCAGCAACATTTGCTCTCATCATGCAAATGCCTATACGCTTTCTGTCGGATAGGGCTACACGTAGCTAGACAGTCAAATTCGATCCCATGTGAATGACAGTTGACCCTAGCCAGAGAGAGAGACCATGGTTATGACAAGTACATGTTAGGACTGTGCATGAGCTGGACCGTTTTAATAACACCACCGCAAATCATATCAATGCACATACAAAATGACATTTTCCATTAAAGCCTTTGCTTTTCTTGTCATTCTCAAAAGTTTTGGGATATGGTTAATTATATGGCCCAAACGGTTTGTTCCTGTGAGTCTTTGTACTTTTTATATTTCATAATTACACTCCTTCGTTCCATTTCAATTGACTCGCGTCTTGGTCTGCAATGTTACCGTTATTTGTAAGAACATAAAAACATGATGATGATGATATTAAAATTGAAAATGATAACAGATGCTCTAAGACATTTATTTTTTGTAAGGAAACTCTAAGATATTTGTTAATAAACCATCTTAGTAAAGTTTTTATGAAAAAAGAAAAAATCAACTAATTTTTTGACTATTTTCTCTATTTTTCGTAGAAGCTGTATTAATTTTTCTTTAAAATAAATTATTAACAATTGTCTTTAAGGCGTTTGTTAACAAGACCCTATTAAAATAGGTTTTACTTTGAGAAGTAATACAACCTTTAATAGGTTCATAAAACCATATTGAATCTCTATGCTATGAAGGAAATGATTCATATATCTCATGCATAAAATACATTCTCCAATTTGCAGCTTCACAAAGCTGTACAAAAATTAAATTAAAGTGAGTAAGATGGAAGTAGAAATATAAAAGGCTTTCAATTCCAATAGTCAAGGTCATATATCTTCAGCAAAACAATAAAAGCTATATCACAACATTAGACATCCCAAAATAAATCCTAACATATGCATTTTTAGGACTGTAAACGAGTATTACAAGTTCAAGCTTGTTATTATTATTATTTTTTAACATGAGCCAAGCTCAAACTTATTACTAAACAAGATTATATGCTCAAGTTTAGTTCATTTTCTTGTCGAGCAAGTTCAAGCTTGTTCAAAAGCTATTTAATTAACTTATTCTTTTCCTATACCATTACTAAAATGTTTTATCTTTTCACAATCTCTACATTTTTACTACAAATTGACTATTTATTTTATCAATAAGCTTTAAATAATAATTTATTTTCATATGAACTTATTTACAAACTTATACAATCTAATTTCAAATCTATATAAATAAATTTTTGGACTAGTATACATATAAAAATATAATATTACATATAGTAATTGGGCTTCTCATGTTCAAAAAATTTTGTTCACAAACACATTATTATATTTAAGCTTGACTCATTTAATAATCCAACCTAAACTTGGGTTTAAGCTTGACTTGTTTATTAAAAAAACAAACATACACAATATTGAACGAGGTAAGCTTGTTTGTTATGCAAACAAACGTTAATATACTAGTGAAAAATATCCACCCTAAACTATAACTTTAACATTATAAAAAATAAAAAATAAAAAATAAAATAAAATAAAATAAAAGTTATAAAAAATTTATCAATTTACTCAGTACCTTGATTCAAGATTAATCAGTCCACCTATCTACTTATTTAGACACTAATTTATAAGGAAAAATGCTAAAATCACAAATTATTTTTCAAACTACTAATGTGGTAAGTAATTATTAGTAGTAAAAATGTAATGTAAATAGTAAGTCCAAATAAGCACGAGTAAAAATTTACCATCTTAACAATTTGTAAAATATTGCAAACAAATGGCGGTAGCATTACTCATTTATAGTATCAATAGACATTGCAAATTAATATTAAATGAGGGTGTTATTGCAAGATTGTGTATTTAAGATTTTCATTGCAAATGTCCTCATTTGGACTAGAAAAGAAAAGGACCAATCTGATAAGTATGTATGTTTGATAGTGTCCCTATGGACGTAAGTGCTGTACACTAGATAAGAGGTCATAGCAATGATGCTATCTTTCTTCTTGAAAAAACATTGTCAATACGCTTATTTGATCATAATAAAACTTAGGTATAAATTCTTTATACGTATTTTAAGTTTTAATTATCTAATAAAAGTCAATAACGGCATTAGATAACTATAAGATGAGAACGAGGGATATGTAATATGCTTATCTCTGATGTTTTTTTTTATTTTTTATTTTTATTTTAGAGAGTTTCAACCTATAGTGTTCGCTCTTGATGATAGCTCTTTATCATCAGATTAAGACATTAATCAGTTTTTAGTATAGACATGAGAATTAAACCTCAAATTTCTTATTCAACCATCAGAAACTATATCAATTGAGTTAACTAGAACCCACATCTCTGACGCAAATTTAAGTTCAAGGTTAGAGTTTTACTTGCTCACATATTATATTCAAGTTGGTAAATTCTACATGTCCACGCAATGTGGTTGCTTGACACGTGTACTTTTTATGCATGTTCTTTCTTTATGTGAGGGTTCACTTGGGCCAACCCAACCCTTGTAGTGGATAAGCACTAGACTTTGAGCCCAATCTTGTATTTTCTTCTTTTTTTGGTTGAACCCATTTTTGAACCCATGGTTCAAATGAACTAGCAGTCTCTAAAACAAATTGGGCCGGGTATACAATGTGAAATTAAGCTTCTGAGAAGGTGATTCAATTTTTATATATATATATATAATACTTTCTAAGAGCTTTCTAGCATAAAGAAAAACAATTGTGAAGAGAGATATATGAACCATTCTATGAATATGTCAAGGTCAATTGAATCAAGAGACAAACAAAGTATGACAAATGCGAATACGCATTTACCACAACCATATATACATAGAAGTCTAGATTTTACTCACAATTACTATAATATGCATACATAACAAGACTAAACTCATAAATACATTATGTCATTAGTACAAAGATACTAGATCAAACTTTACATGAGATATGTGCTTAAACATCATGGTTAAATTTTTAGATTTTTTGTTATTGGTGTTTTTGGATTTTTACTCACACAAAAACAAATGAAAAAAAAAAAGGAAAAAAGAAAAAAAAGAAAAGAAATGCATGATACACAAATGCATGAGAATGTAATATCTAATGTATGAAATTCTTATACTTCTCAACCAACTTATTAGATTCATTAAGTTTATCGGTTAAGGCATCCTTTTCACAAACAAACTTGCGGAATTTCTCTTGAAATTTCTTAGTCTTTTTCTTAAGAAGCTTGTCATTAACAATTTTTTAACCACCAAAGGAGTCATGTAATATGTCATATTCAACATCATCATAAACAAAGTGCCTATGAATTAAAGTCTAATTTGTTAAGAATCATTATTGTTTGTAAATGAAAGCATGCATGCACAATCTTGTCTATTTTTTTTTTGATTTGACAATCTTGTCTATTGTTTCTTAATCATTATAATTGCTTGGTGATGATTATGTATATGCATGGGAATATTGCATGAGTATCGTTTATTCCTAAAGAAAGTCGCGGAAAAAGGTCTTTGCACCTCAAAGGGAAAATCCTTGAGATCAAGCTTTGCCTCTGGTCTTCCTCTATTACACATATTCAAAAAATTTCGACAAACTATCCCCAATTCCCATAACAACAACACCCCCCCCTTTTTCAAATTAGCTTTTTTTTTTTTTTTTTTGCATGTCCATATTTTAGAGTTTATAGTTGGCCCCCCTCAAATTTTTGGATTGATCCAAATAGCCCAAAAGAAACTAATCACTTAACCCTTTCTTTGGACCCATGGCCCCTCCATAATCCAAATACAACACAACAAAAAATCCACAAATCACCAATATCATAATAACTCATAACCAAAAAAATCTCATAAAAAAAAAAATTCCCTTACGGGGGTGACAATAATTTATATAACTTTTTAATTGATTTATAAATTATGGGAAAGTCAATTACAATATTTAATTTTTTTTCAAAAGATAAAATGCAAAATTCTTTTAGAAGCCAATATTGATGATGTAGCATTGCCAACTTTTAATATTAATATTCCAATTTTTTAAAATCTTCAAACAAAGTTTTGAAAGCTTCATTAGTGTGATTTTTAGTTGCATCCAAAAGTATGGGTTTATCATATTGGTGAGTTGGTCAATGTGATAAAATCAACATATTAATTTCAATTATCCAAAATTTGGAGATCCAAAGTTCTCATTTTTTTATTCTTCTTCAAAAAGGTTTGAATATCATATTGTAACTTTCAACTTTTTTTTGTTCATATTATTTCCTTCTTGACTTAAATATTTATGGTAATAAAGTGCAATTGTTTTGTCTACTTTGATTTTTTTTTTTAATAAACCATGTCACTTGAAATTTTTTTGGTTCATGCTTTTGCCCCCCCTAGGTTCAAATTCTGGTTCCGTCCCTAATTTGGAGGTAATTTTATGACACTTAATGGTTCTATCCTTGGTGGTATCCCTTCTAATAGAGCATCTTCAAGTGGAGCTCAGTTTGGATATGGAGAATCCTTTAATGCTCTCAACATAGAACCTGCACGTTTTTGTACTAAGCATAATGCTTCAAGTTCCAACTTTGTGCCTCAACTAGGACTTGAGCAATGGCGCTCATTGAACAATCTTCAACCACCACTGTTTGGAAATAGGAATAATTCTCTTCATCAAGAAAATCGTCTAGCTTTTGCTAACAATGTTGGATCGAATTTTCCATCGTTGGGAGATATGACATGTGGCCCTATGAATAATGCTAAGAATGGCCTAGCGAATACTTCAAATTGTAATGACAAATATCCACAACAAACTCAACCAATTTGGCCTCATCTTCTAAATGATTCCCTATTGTACTCCAACTTTGATACACTTGAAATTCTCAACCGTAGTTATATTCCAGACATTAAGAAAAATATAGGGTCTCTCAACAGTTCTAATGCAGCTCCAAATTTTGGCTATAATAATGGCATTGATACTGGAATCCAAATGACTAATGGAGAAGAGCTAATTGCAACAAGTGAAAAGAGTTTCAATGACAATGGGGCACCAAATGGTCCTTGCAATGGCTTTAGGATGATGAATGGGCACAATGACAATATCACTCTTGCAACAATGGGGAATAAAACTTTTGGTAATTACATGGATCAAGACGAGTCTTCTTCTGATGGGTTTGAGAATGCAAACCAATTGCTACCATGGATTAACATTTTCAATCAACAAGAAAATGATTTGCCAATATTGCCAACACAGTCATAGCAACAACCCAATATTGTAAATGGAGGAGGAAATGACTATTCCTATGATGATCTGCTGAATGCCATTTCTCTCATGCCAAACTTAGGGGAGGATGATCTCAATGAGCTTTTCTTGGAGGAAACCTACAACCAACCTCCTTCTCAGGTGTGTTAGAAAAAAAAACATCTTTTAGCAAAATGTCACTTTGAGTTTGATTTTTATGTTTTTAGTGGTTCTTACGCAAGACACAACTTGTTTCAAAATTTATTGAGGTAACAAGCTATGAATAAATTTCATATGAGATTTCTATTGATATCAGATAACTATTGATATCAGAAATAATCAGATTTCAATTAGTACCGATCGGTACTAATAATTTCTCAATTAATACCGATCGGCACTAATAAGAAAACTCAAAATACCGATCGGTAATAATTTGATCGATAATAAGAAAACTTGAGTTATAAGGAGAACTCAATTTTCAGAAAATCGAGTTCCAACATAGGGACATATACCCAAATAGTTTGAAAACAGGGACAAATTGTTGCATAGTTTAAAAATTACGGGCAAAACCCATTTTCCCCCAAGATTGTCATTGAAATTCAAATCTCATAACTTGAAAACACCAAAAGTCTGTTTCCAGTTTTCGACACTCAAACTCAAATTCTTGAGTTTTGAGTTTTGAGAACTTAATTCAAGAATTTGTCCAAACATACATTTCTTTAGTGGGTCCCACATTTTTTGAGTTTTGGGTGATGAAAACTGAGTTATATAACTCATTTTTCATCAATCCAAACTGATAGGTCAAGAATGTATTGACCCCTTGTGATAAATTAATCAATTGATTTAGCCAAGTTAATTAATTAATTCAATTATCATGCAAAACATGTGGTAGCACAAACAAATTACCAACTAAGTAAATATGCAGCGGAAAATAAAGTAGACATAGTGATTTGTTTACGAATAGGGAAAACCAACATGGCAAAAACCCCATCAGGTGATTTTAAGGTCACCACCCCCGAGAATTCACTATTATTACAACAAGTGATTTCAAGTAAAAGAATCCCAGTACTTTATACCAACCTATAGTTAAACCCTTACCCCAATACCTAATTGGACTTGTTTTGTAATGACAATCTCTCACTTTTCAATGCACGGCTCCCAGTACGTGACTAACCAATTTAATGCACGGATCCCAGTACACAGCTTACTCACCAACTTGAGAAAGATGTTGGCTGCAAAATTCTTCAGTTCATCACACAATGAAGATCACGAAGCTCCTTGGTCAGAAAACCCTACGGTGTACAAACACAGCAACTTCTTCAAGAGAAAGATGAACTATGGCAAATTCTGTCTCCGATTACAATTTGCATGAACACAACTTTGCTTCACACTCGTGCAACCTTTGACCGCCCTTAAAATAATCTTTATATATGTTTAGGGTTGTGAGAAAAGAAAGCCCAAACATATACACACGGATTGGATGAAAATTAGAGCTGAAAATCTGTTTTTCATAAACCTCGATAGATAGCTTATCTATCGAGCTAACTGTCGAGCATCGGGTTTCAGCAGCTTTTAAACCTCGATAGATACTAGCTATTGAGATTTAAAATCTAGCACTTCTTCACTTGTTTCTTGGACAGACTTGCATGGCTTTAATACTTAAACTTGAAACCTTGTTCTTTGAAGTATTAAACATATCCTAGATCTACACAATTACAAGTAAAGTGCGTTTTGTCAAAGGATTAGCCAATTACATAAAATATTGACATATGTTCCTAACATGATTCACATATGTCCTAACAATCTCCCCCTTTGGTAATTCGTGACAAAACCACAACAAACAAATGAACATATGAGAGAAGTCATAAATTACTCAACTCATACTTACTTGTTGAATACAATAAAATCTATCCTAACACGAACTCTTGAAAAACTTTGCAAGAAGAGAGTTTATGGCAAGAAGAGTCTGAAACACTTTAAACAAAACTAATCACGGCATCTTAGTGTGAAACAAAAATAATAGATTGCATACATTAAATAAGAAACATGTGTATAAAGAGAGAAAAGAACCAACACATGGAGAGATAGGTGAAATGTGATAACAACATCATCAAATATATATATCAAAGATAAGTACAATGTTTGCTATCACTAAGTGGTCACAAGACCAATGTACAAAAGATCATGTATCTAAAATAGAAAGAAAAGAAAAGATACAAAAATCCTCACTACATCCCTCATATACACTCCCCATATCACAAAACTCTCCTATACTAACCCTCCCCCTATGTGTATGACTATTTTCATATCAAACTACTCTCTATTTTTGTCACGAGTGACAAAGGGTAAGTACATCAACTAGACATCTTATCATCACTGAGCGAGCTAGCACCACCATCCTCATCAACACTACTGGAGCCCTCATCACTCTCATCCTTAGAAGTCGATGGAGATGGAGAAGAAGCAATAGTGAAACCACTCATGATAGCCTGTTGTCGTGCGATACGACCAATACGGGTGTTCACCTGACACAACTCATCACTGAGAATGTCAAGACGAGCATCCATGCGCACAAGTTGTGCCATGATGGCTTCAAGTGTCACTCCGCCCGTCGAGGAAGAAGGAGTGGAGGTGGAAGGAGTTGAAGAAGCAGGTGGAGCTACTGTCTCGGTCTTTGTCCGCCTCGAGCGAAGCTAAGCCTCACTTTGCCTAATAGTAGTGTTAGGATATATGTGTTTCACCTGTTAAAGAACATATGTCATTCTTTTATGTAATTGGCTAATCCTTTGACAAAACGCACTTTACTTGTAATTGGGTAGTTCTAGGTGTTTTTAATACTTCAAGAAACAAGGTTTCAAGATCAAGTGTTAAAGTCATCAAGTCTGTCCAAGGAAAACAAGCTGATAGTGCAATTTCATTAAAACTCGATAGCTGGCTCGACAGCTACATCTATCGAGCTTAAGAAAGCTATTCAAGCCCGTAAGCTTGACACCTCCTATATGTCGAGATTTAAGAAATTCAGAATTTTGATCTGATTTCTTGAGATCCGTGAATATGTCTTTGGACCTTCTTTTCTCCTAACCCTAGACATATAAAAGGATTGTTTTTAGGGTCGTCAAACAGTTCACAAGTTGCACAAGCATTGAGAAAACTCTGTTGAAGCAAATTGTGACCAGAGACGAAGTTCTTGCCCTAGTTCATCTCTTCTAAAGGAGTTGCTGTGTATTTGCACCTTTGGATTTTATGACCAAGCATCTTCTTGATCTTCATCGTGTAGGATGAACTGAAAAACTTTGCAACCAACCTCTCTTTCAGTTGGTGTTTGAAGTTGCGTACTGGGATCCGTGCATTGGTTAGTCATGTACTTGGGAGCCGTGCAACAAAAAGGGGGAACTGTCACTACAGAACAAGTCCAATTGGGTATTGGGGTAAGGGTTCAACTGTAGGTTGGTAAGGTACTTGAGATTCCTTTACTTGTAACCGCTTGTTGTGATAATAGTGGAGTTTCGGGAGTGGTGACCTAAAAATCACCCAGTGGGGTTTTTGCCGTAAGGTTTTTCCCCATTCGTAAACAAATCACCGTGTCATTTATTTTCCGCTGCATAATTAGTTTATTGGTGATTTTTTTGTGCTTCCACACATTTGCATGTTAAATTGATTAATTAATAACTTGGCTAATTAATTAATTGGTTTAATTACAAGGGATCATTCAGTTTGTGGCCTATCAAGCAGCGGCGTCAATGGCACCCATAACGGAGAAGTGATCAGACACAGGACAGGGGACAGAAAAACGGTGAATGATCCTCATGATAGCCGAAGGAAAAATGAGCTTATCATGGGTTGCCGTATCCCTATAGACATTTATAAGGGATAGGATGAAGTGAGAGGGGAAGTCAATGGAAATTTCCTCTAAGAGGGACAGCAAAAACCGATCACGAGGCTCTGTGATAGTGTTATAGTGAAACAAGGAATGAAGAATGAATGTCATCACCATGTTAAGGAACCTCGGACCTTTTGCAAAGCCCAAGCAAGGGGTGTTTTGACGGTCACCCCAAGAAGAAGGTGTCTCACAGAAAAGAGACAAGAGTTTGTCTTTGGACATAGTCCTCAGACGATCGCAACTAGGGTAGTCAGGATGCGTTACCCTAGGAACGCGTAGTACCTCGGATATAAGATCCGGAGTAACTATAATGCTATACCCTGAACGCGAGTGAAAAATTGGGGTATAGAGTAATCAAATTCATGCATGTGGGAGTAAAACTCCTGTATGATCACGGAAGGGCACGTGACCGGGACGCCACACAGTGACTCCCAACCCCTACTATAGATGACAATAGGAAGGTCAGTATTGGAAAAGTCTAATAGGATGACTTGGCGTTTCGAATGAATGCCTCGTCTAGAAAAGTTCTCCAAGAAGTCCTTACAGGCCTTCTTATCACAGAACCAAATGTGAGAAGGAGTGGGATCAGAGGAAAAGGATGCCCCAGAACGAAGAAGGTTTTGGGACTGAGTGAATTTTCGTTTAGGTGCCATGAAGCAACTAACCGAAAGAAAGAGAGAGAGAGAAGGAGAAAGAGAGACATGCAGAAAAGCACCAAACACATCAATATATAGGAATATAAAGAAATGAAGGTACATACGCATGAAAATGCATGAACATGTGACATGCAAACTAAAAAAATCATGGGCCTAGCCCAATCCAAACCTAACAACATATAGCAGATCAACATATATAGCACACATCTATAATGTATGAAAATATAGTTATAATGCAAGTGTGATGTAATGCATGACATTTAGGATCATATAAACATAACTGTTAGGACATATGTGTTTAACATGTTAGGAACATATGTCACTATGTTATGTAATTGGCTAATCCTTTGACAAAACGTACTTTACTTGTATTTGGGTAGATCTATGATGTGTTTGATGTTTCAAGAAACCTTATTTCAAGTTCAAGTGTTAAAGCCATGCAAGTCTGTCCAAGATTCAAGTGCAGAAAGTGTTGTTCATTAAAGCTCGACAATTAGCTTGACAGCTAGTAATCTATCGAGACTTAAGAGCTGTCTGAATCCCGTGGCTCGATAGCAGCTCGACAGATAGGTATCTATTGAGGTTTATGAAACTCAGTTTTCTAGGACTGTTTTTCATCCAATATGTGATTATATGTTTGAGCTTTCTTTTCTTACAACCCTAGACATTTATAAGGATTATTTTAAGGTCCATAAACAGAGACACAAGTTGCACAAGTGTTGAGTAAAGTTTTGTTCAAGCAAATTGTGACCAGAGACATAATTTACCCTAATTCATCTTTCTTGTGAAGAAGCTACTGTATTTATGCACCGTAGGGTTTTATGACCAAGGAGTTTCTTGATCTTCATTGTGTAATGAATTGAAGAACTTTGCAGCTAACAACCTTCTCTAGTTGGTGATTGAAGTCGCGTACTGGGATCCTTGCAATTGGTTAGTCACGTACTGGGAGCCATGCATTACAAGGAGAGATTGTCACTACAAAACAAGTCCAATTAAGTATTGGGGTAAGGGTTCAACTGTAGGTTGGTATAAGGTACTGAGATTCCTTTACTTGTAACCGCTTGTTGTGATAATAGTGGATTTTCGGGAGTGGTGACCTTAAAATCACCCAGTGGGATTTTTGCCGTGTAGGTTTTCCCCATTCGTAAACAAATCACCGTGTCAATTTATTTTCCACTGCATAATTAGTTTAATTGGTAATTTGTTAGTGCTACCATGCGTTTGCATGTTAATTTGATTAATTAATAAACTTGGCTAATTAATCAAGTAATTCATCACAAGGGGTCAATATGCTTTTGGCTTATCAAATGGTATTAGAGCAAGCACACTCTGATTAGGGTTAATTTTTGTGTGTGATTCATTGACCCCTATTTGTCATGGATAGAGGACAATCTTTTATCATACCTTCATTGTTTGATGGTACTAACTATGCATACTGGAAAGTACGCATGAGAGCTTTCTTGTAGTATTTAGATGAGAAAGTGTGGCAAGCTATGGAGATAGGCTGGACCAAGCCAAAGGAAGCACCGGCCGATTGGGATGATGCTAAGATCAAGGCAGCAAACATCAACAACAGAGCATTGAATGCCTTATTCAGTGCGGTCACAAATGAGGAGTTCAAGAAGATATCCTTCATTGAAACTGTGAAGGAAGCATGGACCATTCTCCAGACAACCTATGAAGGAACTAAGGCTGTCAAAGATTCGAAGTTTCAGAGACTCACTACAAGCTTCGAAGAAATCAAGATGGAGGAGGATGAGTTGTTCGATGAGTTTTATGCCAAGCTCAAGGACATAGTAAACTCAGCCTTTAATCTTGGAGAAACCATTCCTAAACCCAAGATTATAAGAAAGGTGCTCAGATCTCTGCCCGAGAGATTCCATGCCAAGATCACCGCGATCGAGGAATCTAAGGACATTGACAAGATTCCTTTGATAGAGCTGGTTGGTAATTTGCAGACCTATGCGTTAGGTTTAACAAGAATTGGTAAGACAAGTAAGGGCAAGGGCATGGCATTGAAGGCCAAGAGCAGTGATACTGACGAGTCTTCAGACAATGAAGATTCTAAGATGAAGTCCTACATTACAAGGCAATTCAAGAAGTTCATGAAGAATGCTAATGGGAAGGGCTTCGAAAAAGACCGTAGGCAATCTAGCTCCTCACAATTCAAGAGCCAAGACAAAGGGAAGAAGGATGCTAGGGATGACGGTCAGTACACTATTCCTTTAGGACCAAAGTGCTTCGGGTGTCAAGGCTTTGGACATATGAAACAAGAGTGCCCCACATATCTCAAGATCATTGGGAAGAGCAAGGCACTTGCTGCTACATTGAGCAACACCAAGCCTGAAGATGATTCCGACAATAAGGATGACGGAATCCTAAATGCCTTCACTGCTATTGTCAATCCTACTGAGGGGATTGTTGAAGATGTGGATGAAGAAGAAGAATTGGTGGAATCCAAGTTTGAGAAGATGGATGAATAAGATGACATCCACATAGCCTATGCAAAGTTATACAAGGTCTCAGAAAATCATGAGAAGATGTATAGGTTAGCCACCAAGAAGCTTAGTGATGTGGAGCTTAAGCATGAAGAAATCTCTACAAAGTTTGATGAAGCGAATCAGACTATTGGAGCACTGAGATTTGAGAATAATTTCTTGGTTGAGAAGACCAAGAAGCCTGAGGCAGAATTGTTCCAAGTCAGAGCTCAGCTAGAAAGAACCTCAAGCGTTAAGCTCAATGAGATGCTCAATCTTTAGAATTCTACTTCCGATCGAACCGGTTTAGGGTATGATTTCTCTTCTTCTAATATTGCTTCTACTAGTACTACTGTTTTTGTTCCTCCTAGTAATAATGTTGAAATTGAGAACACTAATGATAAAAATGAATTAGCTAGTGAAAATATAGATAAGGGTAAATCTATCTCAGGAGCACCCCCTAAACTTGATAAGAAAGAGATTAAAAACCCTAGAGCTAAGAAGGGAAACTCTCAAAAGCCTAAACAAAAAAAAGCAACATTTCTGTCATCACTGTGGAGAAGCCAGTCATACTCGACCTAATTGTTATAAGTAGTTAGCCACTCAACAGAGCAACGGCATGATCGCATCAGGAAACTAGAATCAGTTTCCATCCTTTTTTCCTCCTCTTGGAGATATTCTCAAATCCCTCATGTTCCTTTCGAACTTGAATGGTTTCAATTCTTCCCCCTCACCACCGGTTCAAGGGTTCACTCAAAGAAAATATTCTTCCAAGATGTGGAAGGAAAAGGGCTTCAAGTGATCATGTCACTTTCTCTCTCTCTCCCTTTCTTGTTTTTGTTTTTGCATTACTTGTGTGTTTTGTTTTATTGTTTTGAGTCAGTCTAGTTTTATGCATTGTTTTGTTTTGATTAACATGTTTTTGTTTGGTTAGTTTTCAGTTTTGTTTATTTTGTTTTTCATATAAAAATTAAAAAAAAAAATTGAAAAATTGAAAAATACAAAAATAGTGTGTGTGTTTGTGTATATTGGTACTTGTGTACCTTGAATGACCATTGAAACAAAAATTTTTAAACTTTGTATCTTTTGTAGCTTAGATGAGCATCTCCATGCATAACTAAGCAAGTGAGCTTTGTGGCTCATGTTTATGATGAGTAAGATTAAGTAATGTGAGGGATTTCACAATTCGCTCCAATACCAATAGGCTTGGTCTGCAATCGAATGCTATAAAAGATTTGTGCCCCCTCATCCTTCACCAATTGGTCGTTGGATGGATCGGTAAGGCACATGCTCCGACAAGTGGTATCAGAGCCAAGGTCATAGGTTCGAGTCGTTGGAGCCGCATTGTGAGGGAGGGATTGTGAGGGATTTCACAATTCGCTCCAACACCAATGGGTTTGGTCTGCGATCAAATGCTATAAAAGATTTGTGCCCCCTCATCCTTCACCAATTGGTTGTTGGATGGATCGGTAAGGCACACGGTCCGACAAGTAATCTCTTGTACTTAACTTGTATCACTCTTTTTGACGGGAATGACTAAAAAATCCTAAGAAAAATGCATAAATAACCATCTCACCACTGTTACCCGCTAATCATGAAATGACATCTATATGCTTCGGCATAGCAAAAGTGCAATGTCAATGACATTTGTGTGCTTTAGCATAACAAAATTGGAATTTCAAATGCTTAACATCATTGGATATTTCTTTTCTCTCTCTTATATGCCCATGCATGATATGCTTATTAGAAGAAAAATTGCAAAGAAAAATAAAAAGCAAAAAGAATAAAAATGTTTTATATATGATTGCAAGTGTGCATTTCAGGAGATGCGGGAGTTATAGGATGTACCTCGAAAGTGATAGTCTCCATCAAACAGTTATGATTGTGTGTGAGTTAAAGTGATTTTCTCATATCTCAAATCGTCATGACATGTATACACTTATGCAATCTTACAATGTTTTTCACACACAACATGCAATATTCTTTGCTACTCTTGATACATGTGCAGGTACAATGTGATTTGGCCATCACAAGGTTTACATGTGTTAATGTATGCTCACTAAACTATCTTGACTTGTTTTTTAAATATAAAATTGGTTAGACTTGTTTAGTGTGTATGTGTGTGTGTGTGTGTTTTGGGATCTATGTGCTTAATTTTTTTTTTTTTTTTGTTAAGAGATAATTTTGAGAGTTCAAAATGTTGTTTGGATCCTTGGTTGAGTTGCATGTTTGATTGCATTCATATCTGTGTTTTTCTCATCTAAAAAAACTATTTTTAAGCAATCTCGACAGCTTCTCGGCACCTCTCGATACCTAGCTTATCTATCGAGCTCTTCAGTTGCTTTTTATCGCAAACTCAACACCTCTCGATAGCTAGGTGGATCGATCGAGAAAGTTTCTGTTCCCTCGATAGCTCCTCAATCCATCGAGCTTGTTTTGCTATGGACACCTCTGGACACCTACTCGATAGCTGCATCCGTCGACCCTTTTTAATGCTTGACACCTCTCGACACCTCTATCTATCAAGAATTACTGAACTTCTATATATTCGTTTAGTGCGATCCAGACTTCATTTTGCTCGATCTCTCTCGATCTCTCTAGACTTTTCACCTCCCAAAACTTCTCTCTCTCACTCCAAACTTCATCCTAAGTTGATTTTTGGCCTTGATCAAGTGTTTCTTCACTGGTAAGTTTCCTAAATCCCTCATATTCATGCATTTCATGATTTTTGACCTAGGTTTTTGGGTTTTTGAATTTTTTTTTTGGGTTTTTCAAAATTGATGAAGCTTTTGTGATATTTTTGGGTTGGTTTTTGTGAAAATGTTTTAAAATCTTCATGCATTGCATCCCATGTGCATTATAACTATATGTTCATGCATTTAGATGTGTGTTATATATGTTAAACTGATTGTGTGCTGGTAGGATTAGATTGGGCTGAGCCCATGATGCAATTACCTTTGCACGTCACATGTTCATGCATTTTCATGTATACATCCTTTACATTCTATATATTCTTATATATTTGAACTGTTTTGAGACTTTTCTGATTGTTTCTTTCTTCCCCCCCCTCTCTCTAGTTTACGTTAGTGCATCATGGCACCAAAATGTAAGTCTGCTTCATTTCAGAACCTTCTTCATTCCGGGGCATCCACTTCCTCTGATCCTACTCCTTCTTTTGTTCGGTTCCGTGATGAGCAATCTCAAAAGGACTTCTCGGAGAACTTTTCTCGATGAGGTGTTCATTTGGAATGCCAAGTCATTGCGTCGGATTTCATTAACACTAACCTACCCACTGTCATTCACAGTAGAGGTTGGGGGTCACTGTGTGATGTCCCGGTCACATGTCCATCCGTGCTGATCCAAGAGTTTTACTCCAACATGCATGGATTCGATTATTCAGTATCTCTTTTTATTACTCGCGTTCGAGGTACGCGCATTATTGTCACACCAAATATTGTATCCGATGTGCTCCATGTCTCGAAGGTAGAGCATCCTGACTACCCTGGTTGTGAGCATCTAAGGACTGTGTCCAAAGACGAGCTGATGTCCGCTTTCTGTGAGCGTCCCTCTGATTGGGGCGAGCATCAGTTTACTTCATGTTCGACCTTTGCTAAAGGTCCTAGATTCATGAACATGGTAATGACTTTTGTTTTACACCCTCTTTCTCACTATAACTCTATTACAGAGCCCCGTGCTCGATTTTTGCTTTCTCTTTTAGAGCATCTCACTATAGATTTTTCCTCTCATTTCATTCTTTCCATTATAGATGTTTATAGGGATACGACGACCCGTGATAAGCTCATCTTCCCTTCAGCTATCACTCAGATTTTACGCCATTTTTCTGTTCTCTTTCTTGCTTCCGACCACTTCGTTGTTATGAGTGCCATAGACACTGCTACTGTTAAACGGAGCGAGGCACAGCTACGTTCAAGGCGGTCCGATACGGCAGCTCCTTCTACTTCTTCAGCTCCATCCACCTCTGTTCCTTCTTCTTCTGCGGGTGGTGTGACTCTGGATGCGATCATGGCACAGCTTCAACGCATGGATGCTCGCCTTGACACTCTTACTGATGAGTGATGTCAGGTGAACACCCGTGTCGGCCGTATTGCTCGACGGTAGGCTCACCTTGGTGGCTTCATAGAGTTTCCCTCTCCTCCTCCCGAGGCATACAAGGACGACGACGATGATGATGATGAAGATGGAGATGCTAGCTCACCCAGCGATGACGAGATGTCTACTTGATACTCTTACCCTTTGTCACTCGTGATGAAAAGGGAGAGTAGTTTTGGATATAAGAGTAGTCATTCTCATAGGGGGAGGGTTAGTATATGAGATTTTTGTTAGGGGGAGTGTGTATACTGAGGGATGTAGTGAGGATTAGATGTATCTTTTTCTTTTCTTTCTATTTTAGATACATTGTTCTTGTATATGGGTCTTGTGACCATTTTGACATACATTGTACTTATATTCTTTATATATTGATGTATGTTTTTCACCTACCCTTACATGTGTTATTTCTTCTCTCTTTATGCACATGCTTCTTATATCTTGTATGCAATCTATTATTTCTGTTTCACACAAAGATGCCTTGATGAGTTTTGTTTAAAGTGTTTTAGAAATACAGGTTGTCAAAGTCTACTTGCCATAAACTCTCTTCTTGCAAAGTTTTTCAAGAGTTTATGTTAGGATAGATTTTATTGTATTCAATAAGTGAGTATGAGTTGAGTGATTTATGACTCTTATCATATGTTCATTTGTTTGTTGTGATTTTGTCACGGATTGCCAAAGGGGAGATTGTTAGGACATATATGTTTCACATGTTAGGAACATATGTCACTATGTTATGTAATTGGCTAATCCTTTGACAAAACTCACTTTACTTGTATTTGAGTAGATTTAGGATGTGCTTGATGCTTCAAGTTCAAGTGTTAAAGTCATGCAAGTCTATCCAAGATTCAAGTGCAGAAAGTGATGTGCATTAAAGCTCGACAGCTAGCAATCTATTGAGACTTAAGAGATGTTTGAATCTCATGGCTTGACAGTAGCTCGATAGATAGGTATCTGTCGAGGTTTATGAAACTTAGTTTTCCACGACTATTTTTCATCCAATCCGTGATTATATATTTGGGTTTTCTTTTCTCACAACCCTAGACATATATAAAGATTATTTTAAGGGCCGTAAACACAGACATAAGTTGCACAAGTGTTGAGCAAAGTTTTGTTCAAGCAAATTGTGATTGGAGACAAAATTTGCCATAGTTCATCTTTCTTGTGAAGAAGCTATTGTGTTTGTGCACTATAGGGTTTTGTGACCAAGGAACTTCTTAATCTTTATCGTGTAATAAACTGAAGAACTTTGCAGCCAACAACCTTCTCTAGTTGATGATTGAAGTTGCGTATTGGGATCCGTGCAATTGGTTAGTCACGTACTGGGAGCCATGCATTACAAGGAGAGATTGTCATTACAGAACAAGTCAGGTATTGGGGTAAGGGTTCAACTGCAGGTTGGTATAAGGTACTGGGATTCCTTTACTTATAACCGCTTGTTGTGATAATAGTGGATTCTCAGAAGTGGTGACCTTAAAATCACTTGATGGGGGTTTTTGCCGTGTAGGTTTTCTCCATTTGTAAAAAAATCATCGTGTCAATTTATTTTCCGCTGCATACTTAGTTTAATTGGTGATTTATTAGTGCTACCACACGTTTGCATGTTAATTTGATCAATTAATAAACTTGGCTAATTAATCAATTAATTCATCATAAGGGGTTAATAAGTTTTTGGCCTATCAATAACCCAACCCAAAAATTTTACCAAAACATCATCAATTTCGAAAAATCCCAACAATTTTCAAAAATCCCAAAATCTAGGTCAGAATGCATGAAATGTATGATTAAAGGCTAGAATAGAGATCATACTTGTGAAAAATGAAATGAAAAGACCAAAGAATGAGTAGCGAATGTGAAGAGGTTGAGTGAGAAGTGTTTAGGAGAGAGAAAAGACAAACTATTGAGAGAGATCGATGAGAAATGAGAGAAATGTCACGCGGATATATTGAAATCTTCGGAGCTCGATGGATCGAGAGGTGTCGAGAGGTGTTGAGATTTAAAAACGTGTGTTTTATGTTTCAAAGAGCTGTCTAGAAGCTGTCGAGAGGTGTCCATAGCTAAAGGATCTTGATGGATCGAGGTAGCTATCGAGAAACTATCGAGCATCTAGAAAGTTTCTCGATCGATCGAAGTAGCTATTGAGAAGCTGTCGAGAATGCGATAAAAAGCAGCTGAAGGGTCTCGGTAGATAGCCTAGCTATCGAGAGATGTCTAGCAGCTGTCGAGATTGCTTAGAAACAGTTTTTTAAGAAGAGAAAAATACAGACATGAATGCAATCAAGCATGCTACATAACCAAAGATCCAAACAACATTTTAAACTCTCAATAAGAAAAATGTTAAGCACATAGATCCAAAACACATACACACACACACTAAACAAGTCTAACCAATTTTATATTTCAAAAATAAGTTAAGACAGTTTAATGAGCATACATTAACACATGTATTCCTTGTGATGGCCAAATCACATTGTATCTGCACATGTATCAAAAGTAGCAAAAAATATTGCGTGTTCTGTGTGAAAAACATTGCAAGATTGCATAAGTGTTTACATGTTATGGCGATTTGAGATATGAGAAAATCACTTTAACTCACACACAATCATAACTGTTTGATGGGGACTATCACCTTCGAGGTACATCTTATAACTTATTTTTTTTCTTTTAAGCAAACCATTGATGGGCATATGAGAGATAGAAAAGAAATATCCAATAATGTTAAGCATTTGACATTCCACTTTTGCTATGTCGAAGCATACAAATGTCATTTTATGATTGGCGGGCAATAGTGGTAAGATGGTTATTTATGTCTTTCTCTTATACAGTGACGACTCTAGGAATTTTTCTTAGGGTGTTCCTGAGTGGGCTTGCCCTGTTACAATTTTTTTTCTTCAAATTCTTTGGCTTTTTTAGATTTTAGTTCAATTTTTTTTTTTTTTTTAGCTTTTTCTTTTTGCTTGAAAGCAATGTTATGAATACCGTTTTGGACCCTGTTTCAGTTTGTTTTGTGGAACAGAATATTTTGGTACCGATTTATTTCGACAAACCGTTTCAGGGTGTTTCGGGGTTTCTAAAAAAATTAAAAATAATATATATTTATATTTTCTTATACAACATAAAATTATTGATCAAAATAAGAAAACCTCAAATAAAACAAATCATTTAGTTTTTCTTTTTTGACACTCAAATCATTTAGTTATTACATAACAATTACTATTTTAGAATATTAAAACATAAATATGTAATTAAATAATGAAAAACAACAACTAAAAATAGTACAAAAGTGTATATATGTATATCAAGTATCAACCCACTGCAAAACTGCTAAACATAGTTTTATTTTTATTTTTTTGTCTTTTATAATGTGTATTCACTTACTTTTAAAGACCACAGACCACTACCCCAATTCAATGCCACGGCCCCATCCACCCCCACACTAAGAGATAAGAGACAAGAGCCGATCAGCAATTTCAACAAAATTACATATTTTTATATTTACCTACATTTACTCAAACAGTAAAAAACTAATCAATTTATATTGTCAAAAGAAGACAAGCAGTAAAAAGCTAAGCAATTTATATTGTCAAAAGAAGACAAAAGCATTATAAAAAAAAAATAAAAAAGAAGAAGACAAAAGTAGAAAAGCTAAGAAATTTATATAATTATATTGTCAAAAGATAAGTCTAAACACAACACACAAGTCAGACACTCAAACTATGAGAATCGAGTATGAGAGAGAGAGAGAGAGAGAGAGAGAGAGAGAGAGAGAGAGGCAGAGATAAGATAGGAAAATCGGAAAAAGAAAGAGAACTGAAATACTGTCGCCAATCTCGCTTTTGCCGTCGCCGATCTCCACGTAACGATCAAGCTAACGGTCCAGAACCGTCAGGCCAAGGTGTCCGTGGTGCCCTCCGCCGCCGCGCTAGTCATCAAGGTGCTGAAGGAGCTGGAGCGCGACCGGAAGAAGACATGCTCGATATGGGTTTGAACTTTGGTTTGAACTTTGTCGTGGTCAAATTCGTGGGAGAGGACGTGCTCGATGGTGTCGTTGTCGGTTTGGCCATGGGTCGTGGGTGACTGTGCTTCGAGGTTCTGATTGGTTCGTGGGTCCTATTGGTTCATGGTTCGTGAGTTTTTTTGGCCGTGGATCGTGGCTGATTTGGTTCATGGGTTTTTTTGGCCGTGGGTCGTGGCTGATTTGGCCCTGGGTAGTGAATGATTTGGTTCGTGGTTTTTTTTTTTTTTTTTTTAATAAGTATGGCGATGGATGTTTGTGGGACTGTGAAGGAGATTATGGGAGCTTAGGGTTTGCTTTAGCCTTTGTTGGGGTTTGGTTGTTTTTTTTTGGAGAATCCGTGGGTTTGCTATTGCTAGGCTTGCCGTGGGCTTGATGTTGGTTGGGTTTGCCGTCCATTTTTTTTTTAGAATATGTGAACTTGCCGTTTGCTCTGTTACAATTTTTTTTTTCTTGAAAGTAGAACAAATAATTTTTTTTTTTTTTTTTTTTTAATTTAAGGGGGTTCCTAATTTTTATTGAAGGTGTTCCTACATTTTTTTTAAGAGTAAACAAATAAAAAAAAAAATTAATTATTATATATAATTTTTTTTTTTAAAGGTCAGGGTGTTCCTGGGAACACCCTGACCATAACGTGGTGTCGCCACTGCTCTTATGATTTTCTAGTCCTTCCCGTCAAAAAAAGTGATACGAGTGTTAAGCACAAGAGATTACTTAATTTTACTCATCATAGACACGAGCCACAAAGCTCACTTGCTTAGTTATGCATAGAGATGCTCATCTAAGCTACAAAAGATACAAAGTTTAGAAAACTTTGTTTCAATGGCCATCCAAGGTACATAAGTACCAATGTACACAAACACACACTATTTTTGTATTTTTCTGATTTTTCAATTTTTTTTTTATTATGAAAAACAAAGTAAATCAAAACTGAAAATAAACAAACAAAAACATGTTAGACAAAGCAATGCATAAAACTAGACTGACTCAAAACACGAAAGCAAAACACACAAGTAATGTAAAAACAAAAACAAGAAGAGGAGAGAGAGAAAAAGTGATAGAATCACTTGGAGCCTTTTTCCTTCCACACCTTGGAAGAACCTTTCCGTTTAGCAAACCCTTGATTTGGCGGTAAGGGGGAAGAATTTAAACCGTTTAAGTTCGAAAGGAACATGAGGGCTTTGAGAAGATCTTCAAGAGGAGCAAAGGAGGATGGAAGCTGATTCTGGTTTCCCGACAAGATCATGTTGTTGCTCTGTTGAGTGGCTAACCACTTATAGCAATTTGGTCAAGTATGTCCAGCTGCTCCACAGTGATGATAAAAATGCTGCTTTTTCAGTTTGGGTTTTTGAGTATTTCCCTTCTAAGCCCTAGGGTTCTTAATCTCTTTCTTATCAAGTTTAAGGGGTGCTCCTAAGATAGATTTACCCTTGTTTATGTTCTCGCTAGCTAATTCATTTTTAACATCATTGTTCTCAGTTTCAACATTATTAGTAGAAGGAACAAAAACAGTAGTACTAGAAGTAGCAATACTAGGAGAAGAGAAATCATACCCTAAATCGGTTCGATCAGAAACAGATTTTTGAAGATTAAGCATCTCATCAAACTTTGCACTTGAAGTCCTTTACAACTGAGCTCTGACTTGGAACAGTTCTACCTCAAGTTTCTTGGTCTTCTCAGACAAGAAATTATTCTCAAATCTCAGTGCTCCAATGGTCTAATTTGCTTCATCAAACTTTGTGGAGATTTCTTCTCATTCAAGCTCCACTTTACTAAGCTTCTTGGTGGCCAACCTATACAACTTCTCATACTTTTTCGAGACCTTGTATAATTTTGCATAGGCTGTGTGGATATCATCTTATTCATCCATCTTTTCAAACTTAGACTCCACCAATTCCTCTTCTTCATCCACATCTTTAACAATCCCTTCAATAGGATTTACAGTGGCAGTGAAGGCACTTAGGATTCCATCATCCTCATTGTCAGAATCATCTTTAGGCTCGGTGTCGTTCAAGGTAGTAACAAGTGCCTTGCTTTTCCCAATAGTCTTGAGATATGTCGGGCACTCTTGTTTCATGTGTCCAAAGCCTTGACACCCAAAGCATTTTAGTCCTGAGGGAACAGTGTACTAACCGCCATCCCTAGCATCCTTCTTCCCTTTGTCTTGGCTCTTGAACTACGAAGAACTGGATTGCTTTCGGTCCTTGTCAAATCCTTTCGCATTGGCATTCTTCATAAAATTTTTGAACTGCCTCGTGATATAGGATTTCATCTTAGAATATTCATTGTCTGAAGACTCATCAATGTCACTACTCTTGGCCTTCAATGCCATGCTCTTGCTTTTACTTGATTTCCTGATCCTTGTCAAACCTAACTCATAGGTCTGCAAATTTCCAACCAACACTGTCAATGAAATTTTTTCAATATCCTTTGATTCCTCAATTGCGATGATCTTGGCATGAAATCTCTCGAGTAAAGATCTAAGCACCTTTCTCACAATCTTGGGTTCAAGAATGATTTTCCCAAGATTAAAGGCTAAGTTCACTATGTCCTTGAGCTTGGCATAGAACTCATCGAATGAGTCATCTTCCTCTATTTTAGTCTCTTCAAAGCTCGTAGTAAGCCTCTGAAGTTTTAAATCCTTGATAGCCTTGATTCCTTCATAGGTTGTCTGGAGACTGGTCCATGCTTCCTTAGCAGTTTCAGTAGAGGATATCTTTTTGAACTCCTTATTCGTGACTGCACTGAATAGAGCATTCAATGCCCTGCTGTTGAAGTTTTTCATCTTAATCTTAGCATCATCCCGGTCGGCCGGCGCTTCCGTAGGCTTGGTCTAGCCTATCTCCACAGCTTGCCACACCTTTTTATCTAATGACTGCAAGAAAGCTCTCATGTGTACCTTCCATTATGCATAGTTAGTATCATTAAATAAATGAGGTATAACAAGAGACTGTTCTCTATCCATGACAAACAAGGGTCAATGGATTACACAACAAATATTAACCTTAATTAGAGTGTGCCTGCTCTAATACCACTTGATAGGCAAAGAATGTATTGACCCCTTATGATAAATTAATCAATTGATTTAGCCAAGTTAATTAATTAATTCAATTATCATGCAAAATGCGTGGTAGCACAAACAAATCACCAACTAAGTAAATATGCAGCGGAAAATAAAGTAGACACGGTAATTTGTTTACGAATGGGGAAAACCAGCATGGTAAAAACCCCACCGAGTGATTTTAAGGTCACCAATTTCGAGAATTTACTATTATCACAACAAGCAGTTACAAGTAAAAGAATCCTAGTACCTTATACCAATCTATAGTTGAACCCTTACCCCAATACCTAATTGGACTTGTTCTGTAGTGACAATCTCTCCCTTTTCAATGCACAGCTCCCAGTACGTGACTAACCAATTCAATGTGCGGATCCCAGTACGCGGCTTACTCACCAACTTGAGAAAGATGTTGGCTGCAAAGTTCTTCAGTTCATCACATGATGAAGATCACAAAACTTCTTGGTCACAAAACCCTACTATGTACAAACACAGCAACTTCTTCAAGAGAAAGATGAACTAGGGCAAATTCTATCTCCGGTCACAATTTGTATGAACACAACTTTGCTTCACACTCACGTAACCTTTGACAACCCTTAAAATAATCTTTATATATGTTTAGGGTTGTAAGAAAAGAAAGCCCAAACATATACACATGGATTGGATGAAAATTAGAGCTAAAAATTTGTTTTTCATAAACCTCAATAGATATCTATCGAGCTAGCTGTCGAGCATCAGGTTTCAGCAGCTTTTAAACCTCGATAGATACTAACTGTCGAGATTTAAAATCTAGCACTTCTTTACTTGTTTCTTGGACAAACTTGCATGGCTTTAACAATTGAACTTGAAACCTTGTTCTTTGAAGTATTAAACACATCCTAGATCTACCAAATTACAAGTAAAGTGCATTTTGTCAAAAAGATTAGCCAATTACATAAAATATTGACATATGTTCCTAACATGATTCACATATGTCCTAACACAAACACTCTAAGTCATTGGATTAAATTGATCCTAAAACTTTTTTTTTTTTTTAGATAGATATATAGTGGGGAAAGGGGAGAGGTGGACGAAGAGAGCTTCAAACCTGTCTCAAGTTAAACTTTTTCCTTATTGGAACTTCCAATTATAAATTTATTTATTACTTTTTCTTTCTAATAAAATAATTTAAATACTAATGAGCCAAGGCTTGCCTTTTTCTTTTTTTTCTTTTTTTTTTCTTTTTTTTGGGAGGGGGGGGGGGGGGGGGGAATGGCCCCCCCCTAATTTTTTTTTAAATATTAATATTTTAATAGGTAATAATTTTAGCAATTTTTTTCCAATAAAGTTACACTTTCCCCTCTTAACAATGCTATCAATTCTTTTAAAAGTAATGTTATAGTCACAAATGTTTTTACAACGTTTTTACAAATTATTGAGGTAATAAAGTTACATTTTACCCTCTTAACAATGCTATCAATTCTTTTAAAAGTAATGTTATAGTCACAAATGTTTTTACAATGCTTTTGCAAATTATTGAGGTAATATTAATATTTTTAATATTAAAATATTAATATTTTAATAGGTAATAATTTTAGCAATTTTTTTCCAATAAAGTTACACTTTCCCCTCTTAACAATGCTATCAATTCTTTTAAAAGTAATGTTATAGTCACAAATGTTTTTACAAATTATTAAGGTAGCAAATTCTTATTGGTTCGCACACTTGCATCACTTTTTACTTATCAATAACTACTCACTACATTAGAAATTTGTAAAAATTTTGTAGTTTTAGCATTTTCCAACTTTTAAAGGCTATAAAAAATTAATAGATTAAATCTAAAACAAAATATACAAGCCCAAAAAAATTAGCCCAACAACAAAAATTATCAATAATTAATAAAGCTAAAAAAATTAAGCTCAATCATTCTCTTTTACCCAAAACAAACAACTTGTCCATTTAAAAATTTTTAAACAAAAATCCTTAGTGGTAAAGTAGTAGAGTTAAAGACCAAAGCTGCCGCACACAGTTAATAGCAAAGTCGCCTCCCCTATCTCCAAGTTCCTCCTCTAAATAAGTTGATGAAAAATGAGAACAATTCAGACTTATTTAATGAGGATCAGGCTTTACGGTACATCCTTGTCTAAGCAACTTATTATTAGGATTTGATCAGGATTTTGGCAGTGGCGACTCCAGGAATTTTTTCTTAGGGTGTTTCTGAGTGGGCTTGCCCTGTTACAATTTTTTTTTCTTCAAATTCTTTGTTACAATTTTTCTTTTTTAGATTTTAGTTCAAAATTTTTTTTTAGCCTTTTCTTTTTGCTTGAAAGCAATGTTATGAATACCGTTTTAGACCCTGTTTCGGTTTGTTTTGTGGAACGGAATATTTTGGTACCAATCTATTTCGACGAACCGTTTCAGGGTGTTTCGGGGTTTCTAAAAAAAATTAAAAATAATATATATTTATATTTTCTTATACAACATAAAATTATTGATCCAAATAAGAAAACCTCAAATAAAACAAATCATTTAGTTTTTCTTTTTTGACACTCAAATCATTTAGTTATTACATAACAATTACTATTTTAGAATATTAAAACATAAATATGTAATTAAATAATGAAAAACAACAACTAAAAATAGTACAAAAGTGTATATATGTATATCAAGTATCAACCCACTGCAAAACTGCTTAACATAGTTTATTTTATTTTTTTATTTTTATTTTTTTGTCTTTTATAATGTGTATTCACTTACTTTTAAGGACCACAGACCACTACCCCAATTCAATGCCACGGCCCCATCCACCCCCACACTAAGAGATAAGAGACAAGAGCCGATCAACAATTTCAACAAAATTACATATTTTTATATTTACCTACACTTACTCAAATAGTAAAAAACTAATCAATTTATATTGTCAAAAGAAGACAAATAGTAAAAAGCTAAGCAATTTATATTGTCAAAAGAAGACAAAAGCCTTATAAAAAAAGAAGAAGACAAAAGCAGAAAAGCTAACCAATTTATATAATTATATTGTCAAAAGATAAGTCTAAACACAACACACAAGTCAGACACTCAAACTATGAGAATCGAGTATGAGAGAGAGAGAGAGAGAGAGAGAGAGAGAGGCAGAGATGAGATAGGAAAACTGAAAAAGGAAAGAGAACTGAAATACCGTCGCTGATCTCGCTTTTGCCATCGCCGATCTCCACGTAACGGTCAAGCTAACGGTCCAGAACCGTCAGGCCAAGGTGTCCGTGGTGCCCTCCGCCGTCGCGGTAGTCATCAAGGCGCTGAAGGAGCTGGAGCATGACCGGAAGAAGACGTGCTCGATTTGGGTTTGAACTTTGGTTTGAACTTTGTGGTGGTCAGATTCGTGGGTGAGGACGTGCTCGATGGTGCTGTCGTCGGTTTGGCCATGGGTCGTGGGTGACTGTGCTTCGATGGTTCTGATTGGTTCGTGGGTCCGATTGGTTCATGGTTCGTGAGTTTTTTTGGTCATGGATCGTGGCTGATTTGGTTGATTTGGTTCATGGGTTTTTTTGGCCGTGGGTCATGGCTGATTTGGCCCTAGGTAGTGAATGATTTTGTTCATTTTTTTTTTTTTGATAAGTATGGCGAAGGATGTTTGTGGGACTATGAAGGAGATTATGGGAGCTTAGGGTTTTCTTTAGCCTTTGTTGGGGTTTGGTTGTTTTTTTTTTGGAGAATCCGTGGGTTTGCTATTGCTGGGCTTGCCGTCCATTTTTTTTTTTAGAATCTGTGGACTTGACGTTTGCTCTGTTACAATTTTTTTTTTTTTTTTTTTTTTTAATTTGAGGGGGTTCCTAATTTTTATTGAGGGTGTTCCTACATTTTTTTTAAGAGTAAACAAATAAAAAAATTTATTATTATATATAATTTTTTTTTTCAAGTCAAGGTGTTCCTGGGAACACCTTGACCATAACGTGGCGTCGCCACTGGATTTTGGATCCTTTTTAATTAAGTGAAATGCAATGCTCTCAAATTGTGGGCTGAGGACCTCGTTTCATCACAGTGATACTATGACATGTCTCTGCATCACTTGCAAATTGCAATTACGTATAAGCCATTGGTGGTATTTTAGACATTTGACTCGATTTGATCCATACTATGGAGTCATTTCAAAGTGAAATGCAGAGACAATTTTGTAAATTAACTAATTCAGCGGTTTTACAATCTCCATGGGTCGGACCTAGTTTTCTATCTCTTCTTCTTCTTTTTTTTTTTCTTTTTTTTTCTTTTTTTTTTTAAATTTAAAAGAAAAAACATTTTTCAATCAATTATTATAATTACTGTTGTTTTGTGAGTTTTTTTTTTGGCCATTGTAATAAGGGTACGTAGTTGTCTCTATGGCTTCGTCTTTGTAAGGATTGTTTTTTAACATCAAGTTAAGATACTAATTAATTTTTAAAGTAGACAAAGTTTGAATTCCAAATCTTTTAAGAAAGGAGAAAGCATTTTACCTATTTAGCTAATTGCAACTCACTATCCTTGCCTACTTTAAACATGTTATGACGTGGACAAACAAAAAAATTTTAGGAGTAATTTTCTATTCTATATGTGATAAGGCACACCTAGAAATGGATCCATTAATATACATAAAGATTCTTTCAGAAGCCCACCAAACTGGCCCAGTACGTTTGTCTTTGTTTGATATTTGTGAACGTTTTGATTCTTTTTAAGGGTAGAAATCCTCTTTTTAAGTAATAAAAGAGGTAAAATCTCAATTTCATGAATAAAAAAAAAATAAAAAAAACTTGAAATCTCAATTTATATATTAGCAAAATCCTAATTAATAAGAAAAGCAATGAAGTCATGTGAATTTGTTTTCTTCATCTTTAAATAGTAACCACTTAAAATTTAAAATGAGAATAAATGATATGAATAAATCCTTCTTTTAATTATACCTCCCACAATAATATTAGACAACTAGCTAGATTGGTGGTAAAATCTAAATTGCTTTAACCTTTTATTACATGAATGAGTTATATTCAAAGGATCCAAAATTTATTAATAAGATGAAATGAAACATTAGAAAGATTTGTGACACGTAGATGATTTTGTATTTAAGATGCATGATTGGTCGTTAATGGTAAATCATTATTACCATTGATCCCAATATCCTGTGTCATTATTATGATTATATGATTTTTATGACAAAATAAAGGAACTGAATGTCATTTAATTCAAAAATATAATGTGATTCTCTAATTGTTATAACTAGTTTGAGAAAAAAAATCCTAAAATCTTATTATGTAATTCCACATCAAAATGATGTTTCTTTTATCAATAAATATTTGAGGAATACTTAAAATTTAAGTTAGATCATCTTCATATCAATCTTATACATTATTTAAATGAATAATTTCATGTTTTAATTAATATAAGTGATTATCAACTTAAATAAAAAAAAAAAAAAGTAATTGTCAAGAGCGGACACAATGAGTTGAAATTATCTATAAAAAAATAATACAAGTGATTCAATTGGAAAATATTTAAGCAAAGCAACTCTAATACCATGATGTTGGAAGTAGATTCGCTAATTATGGATGCAATCGAATGTGTTTAAAGAGAAGAAACATTATTTTACCAATGCAAATTGCCAAAATCAGATAAATATGGACATAACTAAACACCATCTATTTTTGCATTAAAAATGTCTTCTTTTTTCAATAATAAACAAGGTCATCCACTAAGAAGTACGAGACAATTTGAATGAAAAGGCTGCGGAATCTTCTTTAGAAACCTTCTATTTTAGCTAAATTGCATTGAATGATTATGTTAATTGGGATAGATTTTTTAATTTAATTAGTATGAAAATTTATGGGGTGATGCATGCATGTTCCCTTCAAAATTTGATATTTGTGGGATGAGAGGGACTGTATATATTCGAGAAAATAGCTAGATATTTAAAGAGGTCTAAATACTTTTGTTTGTCAATTTTTTTTTTTTTTGATAGAAATACATTTTTGTAGAGATAAAAATCAAAACAAAATTGTGATAAAAGCTCCCTCCTTCCATCTATCCCTACAAAAGCAGTCATATTACAAGTGTTGCACATTCTTTGCGTCCACTTTTTGATTCCATTAGCTCCTTCTACTATAAATATATATCCCCCTCTTCTCCCCATTTTTGTTCATAGTATATTGACCATGGCCATGGTGGGTGAGAGAGTTAGAGTAGACCAATCTTTCAAAAGCAAAACCTCCATTGTAGATATCCATATTTTGGTGGTAGATGATGATGCTACATCTCTTGCCATTGTTTCTGCAATGCTTAGAACATTGAAATATGAAGGTACTTTTTTTTTGGTTTAAAGATTTCAATCCTCTTTGTAATTAGCTTCTTGTTTTACACATAATTGCATGGTTAGGGTTTTCACAAGCCTTTATATACATGTTTTATAACATTCATTCTATTAGAGCACTTTTATTCCAACCATTCTTATTTCATTTATGTGTTTGGGGCCAATTAGCTTTCGAATTACATACATAGATAGATTAATACTCTTCTGCCTATAAAACTTGTGAATTTCATTAATTTTCAACAAATATAATTTTTTTAATTTTAATTTTTCCGATCAATATTTTCCTCTAAAATAGATATCACACTTGTTTTCTAGTATTCTGTTTATGGATCTCATATCGCACTAATTTGGTAAGGCCTTGTGTGCATGTTTTTTTTACTTAATCTAAAAGATTTCTTCATTTTGCAATGTGTGTAAGAAATTGAAGGGAGAATTTGAGTTTCCATACTTGGCTTTCTACTAAAACACGAAAACCTATTTTGATTAATTTCCCTATACAACTAATTGATTATTGTTTTAATGTTCTTTATTGACACGATTGCTTTCAATCTCTTTTCTTATATTGTTAGTATTATGTTTCATGAATTTTCTTATAGTCATTAATTTGATATGCATACATGTTTTTCACTAGTTTTTAGATATTCCATATATCCATATATCTCCATTCTACTATGAGAAAAATTTAGTGAAAATGTATCTTAATTAGTGTCTTCATCTATTGCACATACAATAGATTTAATTCTTCTATTTTTTTTCACATATATTACAAATTGAAACTTAATAATCTTATTCTCTCAAACTATTATGTTTTGATCCTATCAATTTTTCATTGGCTCAAAGTTATTGCTTGTTTACTACAATTTTTATTTTTATTTTTATTTTCCTTAACATAAATGATTGAAAATTATAATATTCTTTTCTTACCAAGAGACTATATAAGCCTTTAATCCTTTCCCAAGATTTACTAGATCCAAGTAGGAGGTATTAGCTTGTGCATTGGTATATACTCTATTCGCTTTTACATGTAATAAAATATTTTTTTTGTTAATTTTGTGGAATGGTTGTTATTATTGCTTATTAATGATCAAATTTCCTTCGATCAATTAATTTAACACTCTTCAACCAAGTATTTAAAATTAAATCTTAGTTGGGAAATGTTATATTTGTGAGAATCACTCTTGTTTAATTTGTACTTTGTAGTAAAACGGTTTCAACATTTTCTTTCTACCGTGATTCCTTCGTAAAGTAATAACTTTGTTGCTATTACTTTAGTTGTGACAGTTAGAAACCCAATGGATGCTTTGGCTACTCTTCGGATGCAAAAATTCGACCTTGTTGTTACAGATCTGCATATGCCTGTAATGAATGGGCTTGAATTGCAAAAGGAAGTCGAAGAAGAATTCAAGCTACCTGTAATTAGTGAGTGCCATTTTACATCAATGATTCTAATTTTAAATAACAAGCCATTGATTTCATCTATAAAATGTTCCTCTTAGTGTTTGATTATTTCATGCTATAACACAATTTTGTTTATATATTTTAATAGGATTTTGATTATTTCATGCTATAACACAATTTTGTTTATATTTTTTTTTCCAAATGTATTATTCAATCTAATGCAGTGATGTCTGCTGATGACGATGAGAGTGTCATATTGAGGAGTTTAGAGTGTGGAGTTGCTTTCTATATAGTAAAACCAGTAAGCCCGAAAGACCTCAAAAATGTATGGCAGTATGCTGTTCCAGCTAAAAGAGGCAAATTTATTGCTATCGAAGAAATTCCAGCTGAATCATCGGTTGTTTGTCAAGAAAAACGTAGTAAAAAGGACTCCAAGAGAAAGGGTGCCCCAAAAATGGGAAAGGAAGATGAGAATGAAATGAATCAGGGAGTCCCTAAAAGGGCAAAGCTGGTTTGGACAAATTCACTTCACTGTCAATTCTTGGAAGCCATAAATCATATAGGCTTGGATAGTAAGAGATCTCTTGCTAATTACAAATACTTTTCCCTCTTTATTTATGCTTTGCTTGGTTTTCAGTTACAATTTCCCTATGTTTGTATTTCTAATGTTTATCTTTCTAATTTTAATTCTTCCAGAGGCTGTGCCCAAGACGATTCTTGAGATCATGAATGTGTGGGGCTTAACTAGAGGAAATGTAGCCAGTCATTTACAGGTTTGGTTCTACATTAAATTAAAATTTAAGAAGTGCTATGGTCACAACAAATATTAGGTAGCAGGTTGTTACGAGTTTTTAATTTGAATTCATAATTGAAATTATTTTTTTCTCCACCAATAACAACAAATAACAACCTGCTATATATAATTTGTTGTGAAAGTGTCATGAAAATGTTGTATCCGTAACATTTCTCTTAAAATTCTCATATGATCACCAACCAATTAATATATCCCTTTTTGGCTAAGCTTAGGTCTTGGTTGTCAAGTTCTCCTTAACAATGTGCCGTAGTAAATTCATGCAAAATGGAAACAACTAAAAACTATCAAAATTTATTTACTTTTTTAAATGTCATTTGTTAGGATTTAATTATAAAACTTGTACAATTGAGCATCTTGTACATTCAGTTTTGTTAGGTTCTAAGGATTTAGGAATCTAAATGTATTAGAACTTTAATATATAATGTTGGCAAACCATGATCAAAACTTAGAGTCTAGAATTAGGCTGCTCAAAGTATGGTTATTGTAAAGTTGGAATCGAGTAATTGTAAAAAATTACTTTTCACTTTTTACAAGGCTCGATCAATTGAAAATTAGACTCGATTGATCGAAGCTCGTGTAGATTGTTTTTTCTGCAGAATTTCCAACTTAGCCCAAGCCCGTATGACGTGTAGGGTTTTATGTTTTTCCTTAAGTATAAAAAGAAAAACCCTAGCCACGTTTTATTGTTGTTGTTTATGTTGTGTGTATGAATCTCTTGTGAGATCTAGAGGTGTTTGCCTTCATATATACTTAGGGTTATCAAGATAAAGATTGATGTCGAGAGCTTGGTGATCGCTTCAGTTGCTGCATAAAGAGTTTAAAGAAAAACACAAGTGGGAGTACTTGTTGTTGCTGTGAATCCACGAAAGAAGTAGTCCGTGGACTCAAAGCTGTCACGTGGTCGTGGACAATCTTTTTGCAACTTTCTTTTATGATTTTTGAGTTTTTAATGGTCTATGTTCAATAATGGCCTATTGCGGCGCGTTTTTTGCCCGCCGCTATACATGAGATCTATTGCGGCGTTTTTGTGACCGCCGCTATAGGTAGGGTTTTTTGCGGCGTTCTACAGCGGTGGGACAAAAAATCGCCGCAATAGACTTGTTTTAGCGGCGGTAACTGAGATATAGCGGCGCTTCAAAAACCCAACCGCAATAAGGATCCTTTTTGAGGCGCCTTTAATTAGTTATAGCGGTGGGTTGGACTGCCGCAATAGACCTTTAAATTTCCCTCTATTTTTTTCACCTTCCCACATAAAAATCAAATGGTAAATTACACCCGATTATCATGAGAATTGGCATACATGTTAAGAACATATAGAACAAGTAATCCAATAGTTGGAATTTCAAAATATGAATTCAATAATAAGTTATTGGTTGGTGTAACATTTTTTAGAGTTATATCAAGTGTAACTTGAACCCAACCCTATATTTCTTAATTCAATGTGAATTTTGACAAATCTGCTGTTAGATTACATTATCTTCATATATTTTTTATGCTTGAAAATTTTCAAGATGATCAAAGATTAATAGCCATGTCATCAATCAATTGTTTAAATTCAAGTTTTTGTAGTTTAAAATAACACAAAAAAGATGAGTTTTAAGATCAAATGGTAAATTACATCCAATTGGCATGCATGTTAAGAACATATAGAAAATGTGATCCAATGATTGGATTTTCAAAATATGAATTCAAAAATAAGTTATTGGTTGGTGTAACACAAATTGATGTTGAATTGAAAAAAAAAAAAAAAAAAAAAAAAAAAAAAAAAAAAAAAACTTAAATTCTTAAAATTAAATGAAAATTTTGTATTCTAAAAAAGTGTAGCTTTTTTATAAGGGGGAAAAAAGAAACTACAGATGCCATAAGGGAAAAAAATGTCATCAAGATAAATCCTCTATCTTTTTGTTTGCATTACATCTATGTGTGTTTTGTTTTTGAAAACACACTAGTCAATAATTAGGCATTGTTTTTGGGGCTATCCACGGGTCGATCCGGGTCGGGTTTGTGCCCAACCCGAACTTGACCCAAAAGACTTAGATGGGAGAAAGCATAACCCGCAACCGACCCGTGTGGAGCTTCAGATTGGCAGGATCGGGTCTTGTTGGTTTCGGGTGCATCTCGGTCAATTTCGGGTTTGCTATAAGGGTTGAAATTCGGTCGGATTTTGACTAAAATCTTGCTAGATCTTGACAGAGTTGGCCAAATCTATCGATATCTGGCCAATATTCCTCCATATCCTTCAAGATCTGGCCGATATCTTGCTATATTTGTTGAGATTTGGCCGAGATCTCTTTATATCGACAGAGTTTTGAGTTTAGGCTTACTGGTTTTCAGACGAAATTTGCGATTTGCAACGGGAAAAGAGAAAGGCATCAGGCGAGTCCGGTTCTTCGGGTTCTCAGATAGTCAAACCTAACTCGAACTAATGGCGTCGGGTCTTGGCACCGATGACCAACAGCTTACCAAACCATCGCTATAATCGAGCGGTTATCGGATTGAAGAGCGTTGCAACGGGAAAAGAGAAAGGCGTCAGGCGAGTCCGGTTCTTCGGGTTCTCAGATAGTCAAACCTAACTCGAACTAATGGCGTCGGGTCTTGGCACCGATGACCAACAGCTTACCAAACCATCGCTATAATCGAGCGGTTATCGGATTGAAGAGCGTTGGGCTGGTTGGTTCTTCAGGCTTGGGCGGGTGCTGGACAGCCCTAGTTGTTTTAGACCTCTAACTTTTAATTACAGTTTGATCAATTAAGGCTAATTAACTATTAATACGATTCTCTCTCAAAAAGGAGGAAGGTTACTTCTAGAAAAAAAAAAAGAAAAAGAATTTGCAGTGGAACTCATGGGTCACTCATGAGTAGGCCTACTTGCGAGTTACTTGTGAGTCACCATAGTTGTAACTAACTTTTGAAATTCTTGCACTCCTCACATGTCCACTCGCGAGTGCGTCAATCCCGAGCTACTTGCAAGTTAGTCTCAAACTCCTTTAAATGTGCAACTCTTCACAAACTCTAGACTAAACCCCTCCACAAAAATACAAGGAAATAAATGTATGAATTACAATAAAATTGGCACAAAATAAAGCTAACAAAACGTAATGAGAAAAAAAAATCACAAGTTAATAATCTTCCCCTATTTCGTGACAAAACATCTTATAATAGACTCTAGACTTAAATGTGAGTTTGCAAACATTGGCAAAACTCACTCACTTAAATTTAAGAATTGTGAAGAACTTGGAACTAAAATACCGATCAAGTAAACATGATATGAACTATGACAGTCATGAAAAAATGACTACAATGATCATTTAACAATGCAAGAGATCATCCAAGATGCAATCATTAATACACAAAACATATAGATGTATGCATGTTCAACATAAAAATGCAATGCAATGAGAACAAGAAAGCAAATATAACAAAAGATAACTCAAAGCATCATGAAAGTGTCAAGGCCAAACAACACGGCCACAAGAACAACAAAAAGGAATATTGAAAGTAAATTACAGAACTGCAAACAAACATATTCATAATTGTAAAATAAACAAAGATGTCTCCCTCTTAAAGTGATCAACACAAAACAACTCCCCTGACAAGATGTGTTCTACCCTTGATATATGTACCTTTACTTATGGAATTTCTCTCCCTAAGAATGTGCACAAAAGACCTATAATTTCTCACCCTTTTTGTACATGAATGAGAAAGGAGTCGATAAGAAAGAGGATAAGAACTGAAGCTAAAACCAAGGACAAGAATACATATGGGGCACATGATGTATGAGTAATGAAGCTCAAACACGAATGAGTATTATGCCACAATCGGCCAACATCCAACACATAAAAACCTCATATTCAAAAACTATGAATTAAAAACAAATAAAAGTGTAATGAATTACCTTGGAGATGAACAAGAATTGAAATGCACTTGTTTTTGGTTGGGTTTTGATGAGGAAAGATCAAAAAAGATGGTTTAGGAGAGAGAGAGAGAGAGAGAGAGAGAGAGAGAGAGAACTTTTAAAAAGAAAACCACAAAATGCCCATTTAAAATACATATCCGGGAAACTCGCGAGTGTAAGCCACTGGCCGCGAGTACCATTGCCCAAAGCCCATTTTTCTTTTGAAAATTCAAAATGGGTATGAAACACCCTTGAACGTTTAAACCCCAAATTACAAAAATACCAATTCAAGCTTTATATCAAACAATTAATGTGCGGAATATGATAACAAGCTTATAACAGAATTGATAAAACAATTTAAGCCAAATATAAACACATCCACATCAGTAAATATAAGGCAAAGATAAAGGAAAGAAAGATGCAAACACACGGACAACACACGATGTGTTATCGAAGAGGAAACCGAAGTCCTCGGCGTAAAACCTCTCCGCCGCCCTCTAAGCGGTGATAAAATCCACAAAAGAATATAGTTGGGATACACGAACAGTAGAAGACCCTCCAAGCCTAATCTACCAAAGTACCTAAGCCCTCCAAGCTTCTTGCTCCAACGAGGTTATGCCAAACTTATTTATTCTTTAGCTTCCCGGATTCTGCTACTTGACCATAGCATCAACCAATGTATATTGGTTCCTTCCCAAACTGCTTCCCTAAGCACCAAATGGACATTCTCACAGACGTGGGTGTGGTGAGATAAGGATTTGGTAAAAGACCTCTCAAGGGTATGACAATGGAGAGGAAGAGAGTCGAGGAATTTGTAAATTCTCTTAGATGAAGATTGGGGATGAGGCAATCTTGTTTTTCTCTAGGGTTTTCTCTCACAAAATTCTCTCTGGAAGCTCTCTCAATATGATGGGTATAAGGGTGTATATATAGTAAGGTGAGAAGGGAATGCAAAACGTCAGTTTTTGCCAAACAGGGCAAATTGGCGACTTGGTCTCGCGGCTTGTCCAAGTCGCGAGTTCAAGTCGCAACGTAACGGCCTGGCCAGCCTGGGACTTTTGTCCTGTAGCGTGACAGTTGGCGCGACCCTTCAGCTTCCCAGTGTGCCTCTCACGTGCCAGCTTTTGGCGGCTTGCCAGTCACGATCCACCCGCGAGCCCTAGCCACGAACCTCTGTTTTTCTTGCACACTCTTGAACTTTTCTTCACTTCTTCTCACACACTACCCTTACAATTTTCCCACCTAAATACAATGTTACTAAGTGCTAAATTACAAGCAAATTGGTCATGGAATAAAGCCAATTAGATGGTTGATTAAATTCAACCTTACAATCTCCCCCTTTGGCTATTCCGTGACAAAACCCTACAACAGACTCTAGACTTAAACGTGAGTTGGGAACATTTGGAAAACTCACTCACACCTAACTCTAGATTCTGTAAAGCTCTTGAACATATGAATAAGTAACTCCTGAAACACAATAACATAGCAATATCATTGTATGCAGAAAACTTAATATGCATATGGAGCAAAATAAGCATGATCAAGCAAAAATGAACATAAGCATAAAAGAAATAATTCATGGCAAGATCAACAATAGTAGTCACTTAAGCAAAAGTGATTACTATGTTCATTCACACAATGAATGAACATCCGGACATGCAAAAATGATAAACTCAATTGAAGAGTATCATTTGCAAGTCCAACACTCAACCAATGCATACAAACATATATGCATCTAGGAACAATCCTACAAGGGCACAAGAGTGTTGTACTTAAGATAATGCAAGGCATTAACAAGTACCAAAGCACAAAGCACAAAGGCTGCATATGCAAAGTTTTGCAAATACATGGCACAAACCATAAAAGCCTACAAACGTGCATAAGTACAAGAAACAACCCTCAAAGCTTACAAAAGCAACAATGGGTACAGACCAACAACAAAAAGTGCTGAAGCTGAATAACATCATACTATATAAGTAATCACCAAAGATTCACATGTTGAGAGTTTTAAAACAGACTAAAACCAGTGTATCAAAAAAAAAAAAAAAAAAACAACACATATTTAAACTCCCCCTCAAACCAGGCACTCCCCCTCAAGAGCTGCCCCAAAAATTCTCCCCCTTTTTGATCGGAATGGCCAAAGGGTCAGTGATCCTGCTTGGTATGAATGCTGTCAAACTTGGCATAGAGTACATCAAGCTGGTCCTGCATTGCTGTCATCCTCTCAGTCTGTTGATTCTGAACATCGCGGATTGTATCAAGTCTCTCCAGGATGATCTGAAAGGTATCAGGAGGTACAGGTGATGAGGTAGAAGGTCTGCTCCTCTTGACTCTTACTCTAGGTGTGGAAATTGGTCCTGCACCTTCTACTTCAGTCTCCATAGGATCACCTTCTTCGTGGACACCCTCTTCTTCTTCACCTGGAAGATGACTCTGTATCCGTATGAGAGTAAATTTGTTGATGGCTGATAGAGGAGGCATGGGACTGATATCTTGTGGGATTGCAACACCCTTTTCTTTGAAAATTCTCATGAGAAGACTTGGAAACACCAGCTTGGGCCTCGAGTTGGTTTTAGTTTCATCCATTATAGTATCAAAAATGTGGGAACTGATGTTAATAAAGGTGTTTTCCTTAATAAAGGTGTTTTCCTTAAGTTCCATAAGAAAGATAGCTCTGGCATTCGTCAATGTAGTCATCTTCCTTATAGGGTACAGATTGTACATCATTATTGTTGTTAAACACCTCACGTCTTTAGGAAAGTCAGAAGTGTTGAGACATCTCTTTTCTAAAACCCCACCAATCTTTTTCTGGACAGCTTCTAGAGAGACCATTCTGTCCTTGTAGTTAGTGAATTCATACTCTTCTAACCCCTCCAGCCCTAAAACCTTATCAATGTCATGAGCATCTAAGGTAAACTCCTTTCCCCTCACCCAACAACTCAACTCCTCCTCCTTTATCACAACATTTGCATAGAATTCTCTGATTAGTGGTTCACACACTAAAGGTAAGTCACCCAGAAGTTTCTCCCAGCCTCTTCCTTCAAAGCATTTTGGAATGAATGTATCCCTCAAGTCATGTAAATCCACAAATCTCTCCTGGATAATTGTTCCCTTTATGAAGGAATCTCTGTATCTCTCAAAATGCTTGACTGACCTAAACAAGTTGTTGTCCATTTTCAATCTTTTATCAGCCTTCTTAGCAGGAGTCTTCTTCTTAGAGGATGTGGAAGCCATCTGTAAACACTCAGAAAAGTCCACAACAAGGGCACAACACAATATGTGGAAGTATACCCAAATTAGTAACCATGTAACACACACATAGAACATAGTGAACCACATAGACATAAGGACATACACATGGCAAACTCAAAATTTTCATTTAGGGAAACATCACAGAGATACCAAAAACCGTATACCCAATGGATATAAACACTCAAATATCAAATTTCTGATCATGAATGAGAAGGTGAAAGCATGAAAACCCATAATGGAGCAAACTCAAGAAACTAATCATAACCAAGAGGGAACAAACCAAACCACCAAACCAGCATTTTTAAGCATAAATATGTTTGAATACCCAAATAACAATCCAATAGTAAAACACATAGATTCAAGAACATTTTACTTAAATCATGAAATTGGAGTGAAAAACAAGAAAACCCATACCTTTTTCTTGAAGATTTATGCAGAAATGATGCAGAGATGAAAGATTTTTCAGTGAGAAACGAACGGTTTGAGTGAGAGAGTGAAGAAGACAATGAAAAGTCACTGATATTCGAGGGAAAACTGAAAAACTGTCTTCAAAACGCAAAACACGCGTTTTTCGCGACTGGATCAAGTCGCCAGTAAGTCGCCAGGTTAAGCCGCGAAACACTGTGAAGAAAAGAAACTTGAGAATTTCTCTAAGTGTTTTTCGCGACTGGAAGGTCTACCCGCGAGATAGTCGCGATATAAGCCGCGAAATTCCCTGAGTACCTCTCGCGACTGGACCTTCCACCTGTGAACCAATCGCCACACTGACCCGCAAAAAGTGCAAAACTCAAATTTTGAAAAAACTTTCTAAGTCTTTTTCGCGACTAGAGTACTGACTCGCTAGTAAGCCGCGAAAAAACTCTGAGTAAGCTTGCGACTGGTACATGCGACTGGACCAACCCGCGACTTAGTCACCAAAACAGGGCAACACTGTTTTTGAAAATTTTTTACATTTTTGTAAAAGCAAAGTACTTTCCAAAAACAAAACAAAACACTCAAAAATCTTTTTGTGTTTGACCAACAAAGATTGAGCATGTGAAAACACATTTAATCAAGTACAATCACACAAATGAATATGGCATTCATTGAACATAGACTTGTGTGTTGTGTGTGGATATCAAAAATGAGATAGTCCTTAGTCCAATGTGAAACTTCAATGATCAATTCAATCAAGGCATACACAACTAGCACTAGATAATGTGACCTATCTCAATTATAGAAGCATGCATATATAACCTCCCACAAGAACTTGATAACAATTCTTTGAAGCTTTTCATTTGGCTCCATATTCAACATATCATTTGCCATTTTTGAGCAAAGAAAATCTCATTGTGAGATAGATGCCTGAAATTTTTGATATTTCAATTAATGAGTTAGCCTTTGGTTTTTTGGGCATCTTTCATACATTTTATTTTGGTCGCTTTCCCTTTTTCCTAGTCAAATACTAGTATGTGCGACAGGCTTTTGCAGCTCTATATCTCTTTTCATTTGGAGATTTACATTTAGAGAGCTCTTTAAAGCAAAAACAAAAATAAAGAGTGGGAAGATATATAGGCATGAGTCTATGCATGTCTCAAGATCAACACAAACATTCACTAATCATTCATGACAAGATTGAAGATCTATTTACAACAGTCACATAGATTTCAGAATTTCTCCCACAATGATACGAGTGCATAGAAGACAAGCTAAGCTCGTAGATGCTCAAAGCCATTAGTACAAAGGTACAAGACAAAACATGATTTGAGACAAAAGCTCAACAAAGTTGATCAAACTTTTTGGATTTTCTACTTTTTATGTGCTTTTGGATTTTTGACACAAAGGAAAAATGATCAAAAACAAAATCAGCAAAGAGAAAATCAATTTAACCAACACAACAAAATTTTCATCACAAACTAGCAAGAAGCAAAAACAACCAAGCATATACACAAACATGGGAAGTATTGATGCATGGACATGTTGTAATGCTTATGCATGAGTACCCTTCGTCACCCACACGTCACGTGCGTTTGAGGTGATATCCTTTACGGATTGGGTACGAGAATTAGGACTATCAAACCTTCGTGTGAAGCTTTCAAGGCAGTTGGTGAAGGCACCGATCATCTTCATCATGTCCGTCATTCCTGGATCATTGTTTTGACTTCTTGGTTTCTCACCACCCCAAGACCTCTTGTCATTCCTTCTTCCTCGTGACCGAGGTGCGCTTGCATTGTTGTCTGCTCTCAGCTTTTGACAGTTGGGTCTAGTATGCCCTTGCAGTCCGCAATAGTGACACACATACTCTGTTCTAGGACCCTATTGTGGTCTTGAGAGAGATCTTGCTCTGGTTTCGTGTCTGCCCATAGATTGATTTCGGGGATTATTCACCATCCGTTACTCACTCACATTCTTCTTCTCAGCCTTAACATTCTCAGGGATGGTTTCTTCTACAATAGGCTCTATGGCCTTCACAAATTTCACTTCTTTGATATCTTTGGCTAATGAGCTACTTCCTCCGGTATAACCCAATCCAGACTTATCTGAGAAATGTTTTTGAGACGAGATGACATCTTCCAGCTTTCTGGAGGAGACCCTTTCTATCTTGGCTTGCGCTTGCACTACCTCTTGCTCAAGGAATCTTACTTTGGTATAAGCTTCCGATAACTCTCCATTTAGTGTCTCAATCTCACATTTAGCCTCTTTATATCTAGCCAGTAGACTTTTGTAGTCCTCTTCAGCCCTTTTCATCTTTTTCACAACCGCCTTTGCAACCCTTGCATACTCACCTGATTTCTCAAGGAGTAAAGTGTAATTCTCTTGAAGACTCAATGTACCTTCATCCTCTTCAGCTTCCGATTCTTCAACAACTCCAATAGACTCCAAATCAGAATGCTCACCAAGCTCCTTCACAAGTGTATCCAAGTCATCTGAGGATTCCACATGAGCAATGGTCATGAATGCGGAGAAATTTCCTTCTCCATCACAACTCTCGTCAGAATCAGAATTTGATGAGTCCGAATCACTTAAAGTAGTGGCATAGGCCTTTCCTTTCGACTTCAAGTAATTTGGACATTCCTTTTTAAAATGCCCATGCCCATTACATTCAAAACATGTAATTCCTTGTGAGGATTGGGAATCTTTACCATCTTTTCTTCGGAACTCTTTCTTCTCCTTTTCGGCACTCTGGAATTTTCCTTGGTCACCAAATTTTCCACTATTCTTGAGCTTTAGGAATTTCCGGAAGTTCTTTACAAGATACGCCACATCTTTATCTACCGTATCCTCTTCCGAAGAGTCATGAGACACTATCCTCTCATCAATTGTCTTAAGAGCAAGGGATTTGCCCTTCTTCGCTGAAGGAAGGGACAACTCATATGTCTGTAGAGAACCAACCAGCTCTTGAACCTTGATTTCGTCAAGATCTTTGCTCTCTTCAATGGCTGTAACTTTGGCACGAAAACTTTCTGGTAGTGATCGAAGGATCTTCCTTACAACTTTAGACTCCCCCGTCTTTTCCCCCAAATTAAATTTGCCGACGACCACCTCGTTTAGCTTACTATAAAAAGAGTCAAAGGACTCATCCTCATCCATCTTTAGCTGCTCAAAGCGAGTGGTCAACATCTGAAGTTTGGTGTCTTTCACCTTCTTGGTTCCTTCATAAGTCGTCTTCAGAATCTCCCATGCTTCCTTAGCAACAGTAATATGTGAAATCCTGTGAAATTCTTCTGGAGAGATACCACAGAAAATGGCATTCAATGCTTTACTGTTTGCATTAGTTGCCGCAAGAGCTGCCTTGTCCCAAGTGGATTTGGCATCCTCTGGCTTTGTCCAACCTATATCAATTGCATCCCACACAGCCTCAACCATAGAATACAAAAACGCCCTCATTCGGACTTTCCAAAATGCATAATTATTACCATAAAAAAATGGTGGAACAGTGAGAGATTGAGACCTATCCATCTCAACAAGGGGTCAAGGATCACACTGAGGTATTAAAACCACAACAAGTGTACCCACTCTGATACCAATTGAAAGTTCAAAATGGGTATGAAACACTCTTGAACGTTTAGACCCCAAATTACAAAAATACCAATTCAAGCTTTATATTAAACAATTAATGTGCGGAATATGATAACAAGCTTATAACATAATTGATAAAACAATCTAAGCCAAATATAAACACATCCACAGCAGTAAATATAAGGCAAAGATAAAGGAAAGAAAGATGCAAACACACGGACAACACACGATGTGTTATCGAAGAGGAAACCGAAGTCCTCGGCGTAAAACCTCTCCGCCACCCTCCAAGCGGTGATAAAATCCACTAAAGAATATAGTTGGGATACATGAACAGCAGAAGACCCTCCAAGCCTAATCTACCCAAGTACCTAAGCCCTCCAAGCTTCTTGCTCCAACGAGGTTACGCTGAACCTATTTCTTCTTTAGCTTCCCGGATTCCGCTACTTGACCATAGCATCAACCAATGTATATTGGTTCCTTCCCAAACTGATTCCCTAAGCACCAAATGGACCTTCTCACAGACGTGGGTGTGGTGAGATAAAGATTTGGTAAAAGACCTCTCAAGGGTATGACAATGGAGAGGAAGAGAGTAGAGGAATTTGTAGAGTCTCTTAGATGAAGATTGGGGATGAGACAATCTTGTTTTTCTCTAGGGTTTTCTCTCACAAAATTCTCTTTGGAAGCTCTCTCAATATGATGGGTATAAGGGTGTATATATAGTAGGGTGAGAAGGGAACGCAAAACGTCAGTTTTTGCCAAACAGGGCAAATTGGCGACTTGGTCTCGCGGCTTGTCCAAGTCGCGAGTTCAAGTCGCGACGTAACGGCCTGGCCAGCCTGGGACTTTTGTCCTGTAGCGTGACAGCTGGCGCGACCCTTCAGCTTCCCAATGTGCCTCTCACGTGCCAGCTTTTGGCGGCTTGCCAGTCGCGATCCACCCGCGAGCCCTAGCCGCGAACCTCTGTTTTTCTTGCACACTCTTGTGCTTTTCTTCACATCTTCTCACACACTACCCTTACAATTTTTCCACCTATATACAGGGTTACTAAGTGCTAAATTACAAGCAAATTGGTCACGGAATAAAGCCAATTAAATGGTTGATTAAATTCAACCTTACATCTTTAAAAACAACTTGTAAATTGGACTACCCACTAGTCACCCGTGAACCAACTGTGAGTGGCTTTGCCCAAAACCTGACTGAATGTAATATTTCAAAGAAATTTCACTTGGGAGTGAGTCCACTCATGAGTTACTCGCGAAGCACTCACGAATGACTTTGACCATTATTTTTAAAAACAAATTTTCATGAATTTTTTAAAAATCAACATAAAAAAAAAAAAAAAAAAAAAAAAAAAAAAAAAAAAAAAAAACCTCAAAATCATGAGAGATAAAGACAAGGATATAGATAAACACTTCCAAAGACAAAAAAAAATAATCAAAATTCTTTTTGATTTAACTACAGTGTGATTAAGTACAAACACATCTAATTTAAATGAGTATAAACAAATAAATGAGATAGGCATCTGGTGGACAATAAACTTGTGTATCATATGTGAATATCAAGTGTGAATTTGTCTAAATTTCTAAAATGATTCTTCAATGACCAACTCATAAAAGGCATACAATAATGACACTAAGGCATGAGAGACCCTTAACATGAATAGACAAGAGTATATATGATCCCTCACGTACAAAAATAATGTGTTGAAATTGATGTTGGTTAGCAAAACATTCTTGGAATATGATATTCATAAGTTTAGAACATACGGAAGTTGGGTCTCAGTTGCAAAAATATAGATATGAAATTATGATTTTAGTGCAACTTCAACTTACTAAACTTTTTTCTATACATTTGAAAACGGATGCTTTTTTCATAAGTATTTGGCTTTTACATTCAACGTATAAACCAAATTATGCTCCACATTTTTCTAGTCAAATTAGTTTTCCAAGCAGGACTTTTTCAATTCTTTATCTTTTTTATATTATTTTTGTACTCGACCTTTTCCTATTCAAACTAATTTTCGAAATACAACTTTTAAGAGCTTTTAGCATAAAGAAAAACAACTGTGAAGAGAGATATATGAACCATTCTATGAATATGTTAAAGTTGTTAAGGACATATTTTTATGTAATTGGCATATCCTTTGACAAAATACATTTTACTTGTATTTGGGTAATTCTAAGAAGGTTCAAGATGATCATCACAAGTGGATAAATTGAAGACATGAAGATTACTCAAGAATTGCTCAAGAAAAGTGCAATCTGTAGGTCTCAATACCTCCTCGACAGAAGCTCGATCTGTCAAGATTCATTAAAGCTTGACACATGTCTCAATCTATCGAGCTTACGGGATTCAGACTATAGCCAGCAACATTTTTATTCTAAAAGGCTATTTGTTTATAGGTTTGTATAATCCTTATAGGACTAGGAAAACCCAAGATTTGTGAGTTTGTATAATCCTTATTGAACTAGGAAAGCCCAAGGTTTGTATAAACCTATTTGGAATAGAAGAGCCCATTAAGCTCATATTTAAAGGACGTGGAAAAAGAAAAATCTAACCCTAGAGAGCTTCATAAGTTTTTCTTTTTGAAACCCTAGTCTCCTCCTACAAAAGAAAGAGTTCTTGCTGCGTTTCTTGTACTCCTTTGGGTTCTGTAACCAAGCAAAATCTCTTGCACCAACATTGAAGATTTTATTGGTGTTTCTATGTGAAGCTACTGCAAATCAACTACAACAATCAAAGGGTTGCTGTGAAGTTAGTTACGTACTAGGATTCATGCATCATTGGTTAGTCACGTACTGAGATTTGTGCATTGAAAGGAGAGATTGCCATTACATCACAAATCTAATTGGGTATTGGGGTAAGGGTTCAACTGTAAGTTGGTATTAGGTATTGGGATTCCTTTTACTTGTAACTGCTTGTTTTGATAATAGTGGTTTCTCAGGTGTGGTGACCTTAAATTCACTTGGTGGGGTTTTGCTTCTGTGGTTTTCCCCATTCATAAACAAATCACTTGTGTCAAATTTATTTTCCGCTGCATTTAACTTAGTTGGTGATTTGTTCGTGTTACCACGCTTATTGCATGTAATTGAATCTAATTAATTCAATTGGATAATTAATTGATTAATTTACCGAATGGGTCAATACATTCTTGGTCTATCAAAGGTCAATCGAATCAAGAGACAAACAAAGTACGACAAATGTGAATACGCATTTACCACAACCATACATAGAAGCCTAGATTTTACTCACAATTACTATAATATGCATATATAACAAGACTAACCTCGTAAATGCATTATGTCATTAGTACAAAAATACTAGATCAAACTTTACATGAGATATGTGCTTAAACATCATGGTTAAATTTTTAGATTTTTTGTTGTTGGTGTTTTTGGATTTTTACTCTCACAAAAACAAATGAAAAGAAAAAAAGCATAAACAATGCATAAAAGGAAATGCATGATGCACAAATGCATGAGAATGTAACATCTAATGTATGAAATTCTTATACTTCTCAACCAACTTATTAGATTCATTAAGTTTATCGGTTAAGGCATCATTTTCACAAACAAACTTGCTGAATTTCTCTTGAAATTTCTTAGTCTTTTTTAAGAAGCTTGTCATTAACAATTTTTAAACCACCAAAGGAGTCATGTAACATGTCATATTCAACATCATCATAAACAAAGTGCACCTATGAATTAAAGTCTAATTTGTTAAGAATCATTATTGTTTGTAAATGAAAGCATTCATGCACAATCTTGTTTATTGTTTCTTAATCATTATAATTGCTTAGTGATGATTATGTATATGCGTGGGAATATTGCAGAAGTATCGTTTATTCCTAAAGAAAGTCGCGGAAAAAGGTCTTTGCACCTCAAAGGGCGTATCCTTGAGATCAAGCTTTGCCTCTGGTCTTCCTCCATCACACATATTCAAAAATTTTCGTCAAAACTATCCCCAATTCCTAGAACAAAAACAAAAGAGAACATCTATGCTCCAACCAGGATTTGGAGGTAATTTTATGACACTTAATGGTTCTATCCTTGGTGGTATCCCTTCTAATAGAGCATCTTCAAGTGGAGCTCAGTTTGGATATGGAGAATCCTTTAATGCTCTCAACATAGAACCTGCATGTTTTTCTACTAAGCATAATGCTTCAAGTTCCAACATTGTGCCTCAACTAGGACTTGAGCAATGGCGCTCATTGAACAATCTTCCACAGACGCTGTTTGGCAATAGAAATAATTCTCTTCATCAAGCAAATTGTCCAGCTTTTGCTAACAATGTTGGACCGAATTTTCCATCGTTGAGAGATATGACATGTGGCCCTATGAATAATGCTAAGAATGGCCTAGTGAATACTTCAAATTGTAATGACAAATATCCACAACAAACTCAACCAATTAGACCTTATCTTCTAAATGATTCCCTGTTGAACTTCGACTTTGAAACACCTGGAATTCTCAACCATAGTTATATTCCAGACATTAAGAAAAATATGGGGTCTCTCAACAGTTCTAATGCAGCTCCAAATATTGGCTATAATAATGGCGTTGATTCCGGAATCCAAATGACTAATGGAGAAGAGCTAATTGGAACAAGTGAAAAGAGTTTCAATGACAATGGAGCACCAAATGGTCCTTGCAATGGCTTTGGGATGATGAATGGGCACAATGACAATATCGCTCTTGCAACAATGGGGAATGAAACTTTTGGTAATAAAATGGATCAAGGAGAGTCTTCTTATGATGGGTTTGAGAAAGCAAACCAATTGCTACCATGGTTTAACATTGTCAATCAACAAGAAAATGATTTGCCAATATTGCCAACACAGTCACAGCAACAACCCAATATTGTAAGTGGAGGAGAAAATGACTATTCCTATGATGATCTGCTGAATGCCATTTCCCTCATGCCAAACTTAGGGGAGGATGATCTCAATGAGCTTTTCTTGGAGGAAACCTACAACCAACCTCCTTCTCAGGTGTGTTAGAAAAAAAATAAATCTTTTAGCAAAATGTCACTTTGAGTTTGATTTTTATGTTTATAATGGTTCATACGTAAGACACAACTTGTTTTAAAATTTATTGAGATAACAAGTTATTACTGAATTTCATATGAGATTACTATTGATATCACTTTATTATTTTTTCATTAACAACAATGAGATTACTATTGTTTTAAAAATATTACAAATTTTATCATAAAAAACTTATAAACCAATGTGATAAGAATATGGTTGGTGTCACCTAAATAATATAATAAATAAATATTTTGAATTTTGAATTTTTTTTTTTTCTTTTGTAAGTGATGACAAACTAGTTTGTAAGTAAGGTTTATATAGTTAATTTGCAAAATCTAAAAGAGCACTCATCTATAAACTTATTATATATATATATATATATATATATATTCTTAGTTGCTTATTTAATAACCACTGTTTTACTTTAAATATGTAGCAACAAGGAGGGGAAGAAGTACCTTCTGAAGAGAATCCTCATGTGAATGAAGTTCAAATTCTTGAACTATCTGATTCATCCAATCTTGAAGAGAATGCACCTTTAAGTGAACCAACTTTTAGCCAGGTGTACGTCTAATGCTTTTCAGTATCAATTTTTCTTTATAACAAATACATCTAAATTATTCTTATAGTACTAAATTTAGTTTCCCTCTTTTGTATACAAATGCAAGAAAGATTTTTTATGTTCCCAACTTGTTAATAGTTTTCCCTAAAAAAAATGTTAATAGTTAATTTTCTTGTTCGCTACTTGCTTGTTTCTTTTCTTTTTTTCTTTTTTTCTTTTTTCTTTTTCCACAAAAACCTCAAATAATCACAAGAATTTGTAACCATTGACAATACTCAAAATTTTAGCCAAGAAATTTTATTGTTTGCATTGTCATATTCACTATGATAATTCTTGATGCCAAATTTACTGTCACGGTGTCCATAATCAAGGCGGTGAACAACTAGTGGACTTGGACTTTGATGTCAAGATGTTTGCTTTGGCGGAGAGTCCTGTACCTCAACCAGGCAAATTCAACTTTTGTTTTATTTTAAGCATTCTATAATATCTTACTTCCAATGAGTCTACACAAACCCTATTAACAGAGAATTATTTTTGAGTTCATATATATATGATTTACCTCTACACTATATAATTTTGGAATCAGATCCTTAGTTTAATAACTTCTCAATGAAGTGTTGAAAATATTGATGTTCCTTAACATTACTTTGAAACACACATTTTTACCTCCTTATCATAATTAAGTTCCTAACCCTTTTGTTATAATGTGTACAGCAACAACTCGTGAGCTCAAATGATCTCTATGGCATGTATCAGGTGGAGAATAATGTTAATAGCCCATCGAAAAGTCAGGCATGATCTTAAAAAGCTCTAATTTTCTCCCTATTGAATAAATTTTTTTTTTCTTTTAGAGTTTCAAAATCTCTTAACTTTTTCTAATGAAATTTTTTTTTTTTTTTTTGGTTAAGGGATGGGAGGATTACTTCATGGACTCCTTGTTTAGTCTTTAGCCCCAACCTGCAGCTGCTAGAGTGAGAAGGTTGTGATGATCCAAAAATCTAGTTGCGGAGAAACTTTTTTTTATCTCTATGCATTAATTGAGTTTAATCATATAGTTATGACATAGTATAATTGTGGTTTCATTTTAACATTTTTATCAAGGGAGTCAATTTCGTACCCGAGACCGTTTCGGTTTAATAAAAAAATAATATATTTCAGTACTGGTCAATACCAGTGTACCGTTTCAGAATTACCGCAGTTTTATACAAGTATAAATACTTTTTTTTTTTTTTTTGATAATATAAGCATCCACACCAGCTCGTGAATACTCTTTTAAAATACAAAAAATGATCAATTTTGCACATTTTAACCCAAAAACCCTCCACATCAGTCTTTGTAAAAATGTCTAAATATATACGAGGTCTTGCAAATGAACAGTAACCGTGCATATATACACGGTTACTGTTCACCGTGTAAACGATTTTTTAATTCTTTTTTCTCTCTCCTCTATCAAACTCCTCCTCCCCAGCATTTACAACAACCAAGCACGCCAAAATAACCACCCAACCACCAAACCCAACCCCACCACCAAACACCGCAACTTAGCATAGAGAATTAACCCAAAATCAACAGAAAATTAACCCAAAATCAATGGAAAAGCAATTGGAAAATCCAACTTAAAATCAAGACAAACCCACTGAAAACCCAACTCAAAATCAATCAAAACTCACCGATAAACCCAACCCAAAAACAGTCCAACCCCATCGGAAAACCCAACCCAAACCATACTCAACGGAAAACTCACGTGAAATGCCCAATGGAGCCAGATCTGCTGCCACTGCTGTCGCCCGATGGTCTTCCATTGCTACCGCCAGATCTTCCATTGCTGTCATCAGTTGGGGGTGGGAGGTGAAGGGTCGGTGGTGGAGGAAGAGAGGGAGGGGTAAAGGAAAGAGGGAAGGCGAAAGCGAGAGGGAGGCTGAATCGGCGGAGGGTTGAGGCGGCGAGCTGGATCGGCGTAGAGCTGGATTAGCGGCGACGGCAGGCTGGGTGAGGCGGCTGTGACGAAGAGAGTGAGGGAAAGAGAGGAACATGTGAGAGAGCTGATGTTGTGGGTGTTTATGAGAGAGAATGTGTATTAATAAATAATAATAAAAAAACAATAAATAATATTATTTAATTAGAATAGATGTGTAAAATAGATTAACTGATGTGGATGTTTTGGAAATGTGGTAGTGTAAAATTGAAAAAGTAGGTTTTTAGTGTAAAATAGACAGAAATTTTTAGACGAACCGATGTGGTTGCTCTTATTTAGTTAAAGTTTGAAACCATGTATTTTATTAAGACAAATTTATAATTAACCCAATCTATACTTCTATTATATATATATATATATAGTTAACCGTTCAAACACCCATCCGATGCCTTGAAGAAAAACTAAAAGTAAATGCAAGTGTCACAAGTACCACATCAAGTGTCAAAACTTGATGGTGCACAGTAAATGCACATCATCTGATGCCTTGAAGAAAAACAAAAAGTAAGCTCTGTTGAGGTGCATGTCCCAACACATTCACCATTTGGACCGAAAAATAAAGACTACTGTCTCGTTTTAAAATAAAATGGGACTTCATCTTTCAAGGATGTAGACAAGAAGATGGGAGCTGTACATCGAAATGAAAAGAAAAAGAGAAAGGGATGGTCTTCTTGAACCGTCTGGTATGCTGAAATTAAGGAGGAAGACGAAGTGAGGGATGGTCCAGCAAGCTGAAATTTGGACTATCATGTAATCCAACAATCTGGAGATAAAGATCTATAAGTACCAAAAATTCTATAAAATAAATAAATAAATAAAATAAAAACTCATTCACCTTGTACCGACACGAAACAAGTTTACCACCGAAACACACCGAAATTCGCTAGAATTGCCAAAATGAGCCGAAATACCCCGGTATTTTGGGCAATACAAATCAGTAGTATTTCTGTACTGGTTGACCTACCAGTATAGTACGGAATTGTCTTCCTTTCTTTTTATGGCCCCGTAGCAGGGGTATTGCTGACCCATTTAATGATCATGTCATGACTTTTCAACCCTAACATGGTCTATTAATGAAGCATTTTGACACAAGACAACCCACTTAACACACTTAATAAATAGGTCGTGTCGGATTAACATGAATGTAACACAAACCATTTCAACCCACTTAATATTAAACAGGTTGAATTGACACAAATTCAATCCATTTAACCTACTTCAAAAAAGCACCTAATTAATATTGTTATACATTTAATAAACAACAAATTTAATGCAAACTCATAACATCAAAATACCTACTAGGCATACAATTTGAAAGTTAATAATAACATCAATTACTTAAAACACATTGTCCAAAAGTTCAAAATAACATCAAAGTACTTTATAAATATTAAGTCCATAATATAGTACCATCAATCTAAAAATAAGTTATTTACATTCTAAAAAAAGTGCATACACTTAAAGCCAAATTCAAAATAACATAGTTCAACAAATAACATCTATTTAGAAATAAATTTTTTAGATCCCAAAATAAGTGGCATACACTTCAACCATAATTTAAAATAGCATAGTTCAACAAAAATATAATATCTACAAAATTCATCAAATGCTAAGTATAAAAACTATAACATAGTTTATGTCTTTTTTTTTTTCTTTTTTTTTAAGTTTAAAATGTAGGTTGGATATAAAATTTATTTGACAAATCAAAAATAAAATGAATATTTATATATTATACGAGTTAAAAAAGTTGTGGTAAATGGGTCATTTTGAGTTGACACAAATAAAGTGTGATAGGCTAAGAATGTATTGACCCCTTGTGATATATTAATTGATTAATTATCCAAGTTTATTAATTAATCAAATTAACATGCAATATACGTGGCAGCATAAACAAATCACCAAATAACTAAGTATGCAGTGGAAATAAATTGACACGGTGATTTGTTTACGAATGGGGAAAACCTACACGGCAAAAACCCCACAGGGTGATTTTAAGGTCACCACTCCCAAGAATCCACTATTATCAAAACAAGCATTACAAGTAAAGGAATCCCAGTACCTTATACCAACCTAGAATTGAACCCTTATTCCAATACTTAATTGGACTTGTTCTGTAGTGACAATCTCTCCTTTTCAATGCACAACTCCCAGTACGTGACTAACCAATTGCGCGGATCCCAATACACGACTTAATCACCAACTTGAGAAAGATGTTAGCTGCGAAGTTCTTTAGTTCATCACATGATGAAAATCACGAAGTTGCTTGGTCACAAAACCCTATGGTGTACAAACACAACAACTTCTTCAAGAGAAAGAAGAATTAGGGCATATGTCTCCGGTTCACAATATGCTTGTGAAAAACTTTTGCATTAAGTTGCATCCTCCCCGACGGACCTTAAAATAATCTTTATATATGTTTAGGGTTGGGAGAAAAGAAAGCCTAAACACATACTCACAGATTGGATGAAAAACAGTTCTGAAAAACTAAGTTTCATAAACCTCGATAGATAGCCATCTATCGAGCTAGCTGTCGAGCCATGGGCTTCAGTAGCTTTTAAATCTCGATAGATGTTAGCTATCGAGTTTTAATGAACAAAACTTCTTCACTTGATTCTTGGACAGACTTGCATGGCTTTAACACTTGAACTTGAAACCTTTTTCTTGAAGTATTAAACACATCCTAGATCTATCCAATTACAAGTAAAGTACATTTTGTCAAAGGATTAGCCAATTACATAAAATATTGACATACGTTCCTGTAAAGTTATTATTTACAACTATATGTTTTTGTTGGCTTATATTCCGTGCCAAATTTGATTGTAATTATATTCAATCTGTTGTACCCTGTATTTGTTGTGGGATTTCATTGTAAGGGTTGTGTGATAGAGAGAGTGTGTGTGAAGACTCAAGCATCTGAAGACTGAAGATTTCTCGCGGGTGTCTTGCAACTTAGCTTCCTACGAAGTGATACATGTGTCCTGCACATGCTAGAATGCGAAGAGTCAGGCCAGGTGGAGACAGCTGTGTCTTGCGAGTATCTCGCGGGTAAGGCCTTCCCGCGAGACACCCGCGAGGCATTCTGTTCTACCAGCCTGAGTCACACTTTCTATACCCACACTATTTATACCCATATTACCCACAATTGAGATGAGAGCCTCTGAGAGAAAACCCTAGCAAAACACCTTGAGAGTTAGAGATTGTTATACCCACAATCCTTTACACATTTGTTTTGGGAATTTCCTCATCTCCTACCTCTCCATTTCCATACCATTGAGAGGTTGATAGCCCAAACACTTACCATACCCTTTTAGAGTGTGAAGTGACGTTTTGGTGCTACTGGGAAGCATTGGAAGAAGCCGATGATGGCAGATACAACATGGAGCTTGTTGCGGGATCCAGAGAACTAAGACAAGACACGATTCCGAGAAGCCTTGTTGGAGTACAAGCTTGGAGAGCTTAGGTACATCGAGTAGATTAGGCTTGGAGGGTCTCTTGCTAACCCATGAATCCCAACTGATTGTCTAGTGGATCAATTTCCGCTTGGAGGGCAGCGGAGAGGTTTTTCGCCGAGTTCTTCGGTTTCCTCTTCGATAACACGTCTCGGTGTTATCTGTGTTTGCATCTCTCTTCCATACTCTTGTTCATTTCATTTTTACTGTTGTGTTGCTTTAAATATGGATTAGAGTAGGTGTTGTGCTTATACGCTTGTGTTTACACTATTCTGCACTTAGTACTAAGTTAGTGTAAAATCAACCAAGCCGTAACTTTAATTTAGGGGTCTAAATCGCTCGTGTGTTTTCAACACATTTCCGAGCTTTCAGTTCTTAACATAATTCACATATGTCCTAACAATCTCCCCTTTGGCAATCCGTGACAAAACCACAACAAGCAAATGAACATATGAGAAAAGTCATAAATCACTCAACTCATATTCACTTGTTGAATACAATAAAATCTATCCTAACACAAACTCTTGAAAAATTTTGCAAGAAGAGAGTTTATGGCAAATAGACTTTGACAACTTGTATTTCTGAAACACTTTAAACAAAACTCATCAAGGCATCTTAGTGTGAAACAGAAATATAAGATTGCATACAATAAATAAGAAACATGTGTATAAAGAGAGAAAAGAAACAACACATGGAGAGATAGGTGAAATAACATACATCAAAATATATAAACCTAATATAAGTACAATGTATGTCAAAATGGTCATAAGACCAATATACAAGATATAATGTATCTAAAATAGAGAGAAAAGAAAAAGATACATACAAGTCCTCACTACAACCCTCAACATATGAACACTCCCCCTATCTCCTAAACTAACCCTTCCCCTATGAGTATGACTACCCTCATCTCAAAACTACTCCATCTTTTTGTCACGAGTGACAAAGGGCAAGTAAATCAAGTAGACATCTCATCATCACTAGGTGAGCCATCATCATCAGTATCATCAGCACTGTCAGAGCCATCGTCACTCTCATTTAATGTCAGTCATATTAAATGATGAATAACTGGCCTGAATAGTAGAAACACCCCAAAAGTCTCTACTTATGATCAAAGAATGACAAGAGAAGTGTTTGATGGGACAAACATCTTCTGCCATCTAGCCAAAAAAATGTACAGCTAGAAAGGAGGAAGGAATGGGAGATAAAAGGAGGAGTTAGCCCATAGAGGAGGGGGATCCAAAAAACAGAGAGAAAAAAAAAAAAAGAGAAAGAGTGAGAAATACACTTTGTAACAGTCTGAATTTCATGTTTTGTACCTCGGGGAGAGATTTCTTTTCAATTAGTTTCATCTATTTTATCTATCTTGACTTTCAATTAGTTGTTCAATCTTCCCATTGTGGATTATTCATTCCCTCTCTATAAATTAGTTGTGTTGATCAAGAACTTAAGATTTGTTTATGCTATTTTGTGTTTGGACAAAATTTAGCTACAAAACTGGTTGTAGCCTAAAGCTACAAAACTGGTTGTAACCTAAACTTACTCAATTAAATAAACATTAATACATATTTTAAAAATATAGTCGTTAAATTTCATGTTCTTTATGCTCTTAATACAAATGTCGAATTTTGTGTCAATCGGATAGTATTTACTATATAATCTATAAATTTATATTTTATACATAATTTTAAACTACAAAAACTTGTAATTTAAATGATTTATTGATGACATAGCTATTGAATTTTAATTTTCTAGAAATTGTGCATGCATGGAGGATATAAGAAGAAGATGTAATCCAATGGTGAATTGTCAAAATTCACCTCCAGTAAAAAAATATTGAGTGAAGTTGTAACTTTAGGTAACAATCAATTTTGTAACTAAACTTTGTCCTTTGTGTTTTTGACTCCAACAATTTGATATGTATGAAACAGGAGATAACATAGACCCAAGAAATAATCAGTTGCTCAAAAAGTCCTGGACACCCTCGATAGGGGCATTCTTGGCTAGTGCCAAAGATTGGACCTTGAAAGGCAGTTTTTTTTTTTTTTTTCCTTTTTTTGTTTAATGTCCAAGGCAGATTAATTGTGAGAGAAACAGAAATGATGTAGTTGATTTAAAAATCAAAGAGGATGGGCCCAAAAGCTCATAGCACACTTTCGTATCTGCCATATTAAAATTGGTAATTGATTCAATCAAAATATAGCTTGCCATTTTTTGTTTATTTATTTATTTACCAAATGCTGATTTTATTTGAATGGAGGATCCATCATCCATGGTAATTAGTCAACAGCCTATTGTGGAAAGGGGTCATTCTACGATGCCCTATATTTTTTAGGGGTACAATACCCACTTAAATCTTAGTTATAGATTTCACTTGTTATAACCTGGTCCGTTTATTTAATTTTAATAAGATTGATAGGCCAAAAATGTATTGACCCCTTTGGTAACTTAATCAATTAATTTAGCCAAGTGAAATTAATTAGATTCAATTACATGCAATAAGTGTGGTAGCACAAACAAATCACCAACTAAGTTAAATGCAGTGGAAAATAAATTTGACATGGGTGATTTGTTTAGAATGGGGAAAACCACTAAGGTAAAACCCCACAAGGTGAATTTAAGGTCACCACTCCCGAGAATCTACTATTATCAAAACAAGCAGTTACAAGTAAAAGAAATCTCAGTACCTAATATCAACCTATAGTTGAACCTTTACCCTAATACCCAATTGGACTTATAATGTAGTGATAATCTCTCCTTTCAATGCACAGCTTCCAGTACGTGACTAACCAATCAATGCACGAATCCAAGTACATGACTAACACACCAACTTGAGAAAGATGTTGGCTGCAAAGTTATTCAGTTCATCCACACGATGAAGACCGAGAAACTCCTTGGTCTCCTACGACATACAAATGCAGTAGTTTCTTCAAGAGAAAGATGAACTAGGGCAAATTGTCTCCGGTCACAATATGCTTGCAACAACAAGTGCAACAACCTTAAGATGGCTCTTAAAATAATCCTTATATATGTCTAGGGTTGTGAGAAAAGAAAACCTAAACACATAGCTTGGATATGCGTGAAAAACAGATCTGGAAATCTGAATTTCATAATTCTCGATAGATACAGCTGTCGAGCTATCTATCGAGCTTCACATTTTAAATCTCGATAAATACATCCGTTGAGCTTTAAAACACAACACTTCTTTACTTGATTCTTGGACAAATTTACATGGCTTCAATACTTGAACTTTAACTTTTGTTCCTCGAAGTATTAAACACATCCTAGATCTACCCAATTACAAGTAAAGCGCGTTTCGTCAAAGGATTAGCCAATTCTAAATGACATATGTTCTTAACATGATCCACATATGTCCTAACAATCTCCCCCTTTGGCAATCTATGATAAAACCATAACAAACAAATAAAATATGAGAGAAGTCATAAATCACTCAACTCATATTTACTTTTTGAATACAATAAAATCTACCCTAATACAACAAGAAGAGAGTTCATGGCATGGAAGACTTTGACAACTTGTATTTCTGAAACACTTTAAACAAAACTCATCACGGTATCTTGGTGTGAAACAAAAATAAAAGATTACATACAATAAATAAGAAGCATGTGTATAAAAAGAGAAAAGAAACAACACATGGAGAAATAGGTGAAAGAATGTAATAACAACCTCATCAAATATATATATCAAATAAATACAAGGTTTCTATCACTAAGTGGTCACAAGATTGATAGTACAAGAAAAATGTATCTAAAAGATAAAGAAAAGAAAAGATACAAAAAGTCCTCACTACATCCCTCAAAAAGATAAACACTTACCCTAACAAAAATCTCCTATATTAACTCTCCCTCTAAGAACATGACTATTGTCATACCCAAAACTACTCCCCTTTTTTGTCACGAATGACAAAAAGCAAGTCACTCAAGCAGTCATCTCCTCATCACCGGAAGAGCTAGCATCCTCATCCTCATCATCATTGATGGTTATTTAGACCCCTTAAAACAACCAGATTGTGTAGCCTAGTTAATTAGCCAAGTTGTTACTTAGTCAAATTAAGCAATTCTAGGTTAAAACAATCCAAACAATCATATCAAGAATATAAAGCAGCGGAAAATAAATAACACAAGATATGATCACCCAGGAAACCACACGGTAAAAACCTGGGGAGGATTTGACCCACCGATCCTCAAGGCATAACAGAATTCACTATGAAAGAATTGAAGTTCTTACAGAAGGACTACAAGCTCCCCGCTCGACTTCCTAATGCTACCCACCAGTACGAACTTCCTGACACGACCACGCGCAGGCTCCGAATCCACGGACTACTTCTTTCTTGAATTCCTCAATCAGCTACAAGCTCCCCGCTTGTTTTTCTTTTAAGTTCAAATGGTAGCAACCTTGTTGATCATCAAGATATTGACAACCCTAAGTTTATGTGAAGGAAAGCTCCTCAAAGATCTCACAAGAGATTCACACAAACAGCAAATATGAGCAACAAAGACTTAGAGAGGTTTGGGTACAAAACCCTAAAAATAAAAGGAGGCACAAGAGGCACTCTAATATCTCTCTCCCAAAAGTCTCAAAAACGTGGCTTAGGGTTTCCTTTATATAGTAGGAGAAGTAGATCTGAAACCCTAATCCTTAATGGGCTTAAGCTGCTGTTTGGGCCGACTTAAAATTCTGCAGATACGATTTTCGATCGATCGAGCCTGTTCTTCGATCGATCGAACCAGGCAGAATACGAAGTCTTCTTCCTGCAGCTTGTATGTTCTTGAATCTTGACTTGAATCACCTTGAGCATTGTCTAATAAAACCTATAGACTCTAAGATCTATATCTAGACAAGTTTGTGTTCACGATTTGCCAATTGTTCTAAACATTTAGAACCTAACAATCATCATGACTATCGGAGTCACCATCATCATCATCGTCCTTAAATGCTGTTAGGTTCTAAGGTCTTAGGATTTTATGTATTTAGAACTCTAATTTGTAATGTTGGCAAACCATGATCAAAACATTGTATTTAGTCTTGTTTAGGCTTGCTCAAAGTTGGTTTATTATTGTACAGTTGGAATCGAGTGGCTGCAGAAGTACTTGGGACTTTTGGCCTGGCTCGATCGATCGAAGATTAGACTCGATCGATCGAAAATCGCACAGGTTGAATTTTCTGCAGAATTTCCAACTCAGCCCTACTTCATTAAACGTTTAGGGTTTTATGTTTTTACCCTAGGTATATAAACTAAACCCTAGCCACGTTTTTGAGGTTGTCCATATTGTTATTGTTGCTCATATTTTCTGTTTTGTGTAAATCTCTTGTGAGATCTTAGAGGAGCTTTCCTTTACACAAAGCTTAGGGTTTTCAAGGTAGAGATGATTTCAACATCTTGAAGATCAACTTAGTTGCAACCATTGGAACTTAAAAGAAAAGCAAGCGGGGAGCTTGTAGCTGATTAAAGAATTCAAGAAAGAAGTAGTCCGTGGATTCGGAGCCTGCGCGTGGTCGTGTCAGGAAGTTCGTACTGGTGGGTAGCATTAGGAAGTCGAGCGGGGAGCTTGTAGTCCTTCTGTAAGAACTTCAATTCTTTCATAGTGAATTCTTGTTTGCCTTGAGGATCGGTGGGTCAAATCCTCCCCAGGTTTTTACCGTGTGGTTTCCTGGGTGATCATATCATTGTGTTATTTATTTTCCGCTGCATTATTATTCTTGATATGATTGTTAAATTGCTTTAACCTAGACTTGCTTAATTTGACTAAGTAACAACTTGGCTAATTAATCTAGGCTACGCAATTTGGTTGTTTTAGGGGTCTAAATAACCTGTCAAATGCCTCTAGAGAAGGAAAGGGAGACGCCACGAAGCCACCAAGACGAGCCTGTTGTCGTGCAATACGACCGACGAGTGTTCACCTGACACAACTCATTACTGAGAGTGTCAAGGCGAGCATCTATACGCTGAAGTTGCACCATGACCGCCTCGAGGGTCACACCACCTATGGAAGAAGAAGGTGTAAAGGTAGAAGGAATGGAAGAGGCTAGAGGAGTTGTCGTCTCGATCCGTGGCCGCTTCAGTTGAAGTTGGGCCTCGCTCAATCTAATGGACGTGCCGCTAATGGCACCCATGATTGAGAAGTGAGCAGACTCAAGATAGGAGACAGATGCATGGTGAATGATCCTCGTGATAGCAGAAGGGAAAATAAGCTTATCACAAGTCATCATAATCTTATAAACATCTATAAGGGAAAGTATGAAATGAGAAGGAAAGTCAATGGTAAGCCCCTCAAGTAGGGATAACAAAAAGTGAGCACGAGGCTCAGTAATAGAATTATAGTGAGACAAGGGATGTAAAACAAATGTCATCACCATATTCAGGAACCTCAGACCTTTTGCAAAGCTCGAGCAAGGTGTGTTTTAACGGTCACCCCAAGATGAAGGTGTCTCACAAAAGAGAGACATGAGTTCGTCTTTGGACATAGTCCGCAAACGAGGATAGTCGAGGTAATCAGGATTTGATACCCTCGGGACATGTAGCACATTGGAGATAAGCTCCAGAGTGACTACTATACGTATACCTAGAACAGAAGTGAGAAAGCGAGGTATGGAAGAATCAAATCCGTGCATATTGGAGTAAAACTCCTGTATGATCATGGAGGGACAACTGACTGGGATAATGAAAGCCACGTCTAGAAAAGTTCTCCGAGAAGTCCTGATTGGCCTTCTCATCATGGAACCGAATGTGAAGAGGAGTAGAATCAGAGGGAGAAGATGCCCTGAAACGAACAGGGTTCTAGGACGGAGCAGACTTGTGCTTAGGTGCCATGCGCAGACTATCAGAAAGAAAGAGAGAGAAAGAGACACGCAGAAGAGTACCAATCAATGACAAATATCAAAAGGAAGAAAAGAGAGGTACGTATGCACGAAAAATGCATGAACATGTGACATGCAACAAAATAAATACCATGGGCTCAACCCAATCCAAACCTACCAGCACACAAGATTTTAACATATAAAACACATCTAAATGCATGAAACATGGTGAAAATGCAAATGTGATGCAATGCATGAGCATATAGGATCATTTAAACATAACCCAACCCAAAAATTTCACAAAAACCTCATCAATTTTGAAAAACCCCAAAAATTTTCAAGAACTCCAAAAACCTAGGTCTAAATGAATGAAATGCATGATAAAAGAGAGAAAAGAGATCATACCAGATGAAGAACACAAGGTTTGGGCCGAAAATCAAGTGGGGAAGGTGAAGAGGTTGAGTGAGAAGCGTTTGGGAGAGAGAAAAGAGTGTTTCTGTCTAGAGAGATCGGAGAGAAATGAGAAAAAAAAATTGCGCAGAAACTATATAGAGAAAAACGAAGCTCGATGGATCGAGAGCTATCGAGAATCTGTCAAGCACTAATTCTCGACAGATAAAGCCATCGAGGTGCTGTCAAGAATCTGTCGACGACCAAGGAACCTCGATGGATCGAATAGCTATCGAGCATCTATCAAGCATATAGAAACTTTCTCGATGGATCGAGAATCTGTCGAGAAGCTATCGAGACAAATTCAAGAAAGCTTCAATGGATCGAGATTGCATTAACTTCTATCGAGAAAAGAAGATCACAGGTCTCGATGGATAGCTATCTGTTGAAAGCTGTCAAAAAGCTTTCGAGATGTGCAAAAATAGTTTTTCAAAGAAGAGAAAAACACATAAAAGAATGCAATCAAGCAAGCTACTCAACCAAAGACCTAAACAACATTTTAAGCTCTCAAAAACATCTCTCAACAAAAAAAAATTCAAGCATTTAGATTCAAAACACACACATGCACTAAACAAGTCTAACCAATTTTATATTTCAAAAACAAGTTAAGACAATTTAGTGAGCATACATTAACACATGTATTCCTTGTGATGGCCAAATCACATTGTACCTGCACATGTATCAAAAGTAGCAAAGAATTTGCGTGTTGTGTATGAAAAAAAATATCGCAAGATTGCATAAGTGTCTACATGTTATGACGATTTAAGATATAAGAAAATCAATTTAACTCACACACAATCGTAACTATTTGATGGGGACTATCACCTTTGAGATACATCCTATAACTCCCACATCTCCTAGAAGACATGCTTGTAATCATATATAAAACATTTTGATTCTTTTTGCTTTTAATTTTTCTTTGCATATATTTCTTTTGAGCATATCATGCATGGGCATATAAGAGAGAGAAAAGAAATACCCAATTATGTTAAACTTTTGACATTGCACTTTTGCTATTCCAAAGCATACAAGTGTCATTTCATGATTGGCGGGCAACAGTGATGAGATAGTTATTTATGCTTTTCTCTTAAAATTTTCTAGTCCTTCTCATCAAAAAGAGTGATATGAGTGTCAAGTACAAGAGATTACTTAATCTTACTCATCACAAACACGAGCCACAAAGCTCACTTGCTTAGTTGTGCATAGAGATGCTCATCTAAGCTACAAAAGATACAAAGTTTAGAAATTTTTGTTTCAATGGTCATCCAAGGTACACAAGTACCAATGTACACAGACACACTGTTTTTGTATTTTTATGATTTTTCAATTTTTATTTTTATTTTTATGAGAAACAAAATAAAGCAAAACTGAAAACAAACAAACAAAAACATGTTAAACAAAGCATAGCATAAAAACTAGATTGATTCAAAAACAAGAAAGCAAAACACACAAGTAATGCAAACAAAAATTAGAGGGAGAGAGAAAAAGTGATTAGATCACTTAGAGTCTTTTTCCTTCCACACCTTGGAAAAACCTTTCCGTTTGGCGAACTTGTGATTCGATGGTGAGAGGGAAGAATTGAAACCATTCAAGTTTGAAAGGAACATGAGGGCCTTAAGAAGTTCTCCAAGAGGAGCAAAAGAGCATGAAAACTGATTCTGGTTTCCCAATAAGATCATACTGTTGCTCTGTTGGGTGGTTAACCACTTATAGCAATTAGGTCGAGTATGTCCAGTAACTCCACAGTGATGATAGAAATGCTGCTTCTTCTGTTTAGACTTTTGGTTATTGCTCTTCTTAGCCTTAGGGTTTTTAGTCTCTTTCTTATCAAGTTTAGGGAGTGCTCATAAGATAGATTTACCCTTGTCTATGTTCTCACTACCTAAAACAGTTTTCACATCATTATTCTCAGATTCAACATTATTAGCAAGTGAAACAGACACAATAGTACTAGAAGAAGAAATATTAGAGGAAGAGAAATCATACCCCAAATTGGTTCGATCAGAAGCAGATTTATGAAAGCTAAGGATCTCACCAAGCCTTGCACTTGAAGTCCTCTCCAACTGAGCTTTGACTTGGAATAGCTCCGCTTCAAGCTTCTTGATTCTCTCAGCCAAGAAATTGTTCTCAAACCGCAGTGCTCCAATGGTCTGATTAGCTTTATCAAACTTTGTGGAAAGCTCTTCTCGATCAAGTTCCACATCACTCAGCTTCTTGGTTGTCAGCCTATATAGTTTCTCATGCTTCTTAGAAACCTTGTACAATTTTTCATAGGCTGTATGGATATCATCCTGCTCATCCATCTTCTCAAACTTAGACTCTACCAAATCCTATTTTTCATCCATTTCTTCAACAATCCCCTCAATAAGATTTACAATGGCAGTGAAGGCATTCAAGATTCCATCATCCTCATTATCCGAATCATCCTCAGGCTCGGTGTCACTCAAATAGAGTGAAATAGAGTGGTTGTATAACATTTTTATTGTCATTTTGGTCTTGCAAATAGAGGTTTCAGGGGGTATTTTGGTCAATTTTAGATTTCAAGGGTCCTTTGGTCATTTTTTTAAGTGTTAGGGGTATTTTAGTAATTTTTAGGTTTTGGGGGGCATTACAGTCATTTTTTAGGTTCTAAGCGTATTTCAGTAATTTTTTAGGTTACGAGGCCATTTCGGTCAAATGTGAGAAAAGTACAGTCAAATGTGATGTTAGTACTACCCAATGTGATAATGGAATCATCAAATGTGAGAAAAAAAATAAGGGAACCATCGAATGTGACAAAAGTACAGTCACATGTGATGTTGGTACTGCACAATGTGAGGATAGAACCGTCAAATGTGAGAAAAAAATAAGAGAACCACTAAATGTGACAAAAGTACTGTCAAATGTGATGTTGGTACTGCCGAATGTGACAATGGAACCATCAAATGTGAGAAAAAAAAATAAGAGAACCACCAAATGTGACAAAAGAACAGTCACATGTGATATTGGAACTACACAATGTGAGGATGAATCCATCAAATGTGAGAAAAAATAAAGGAACCATCAAATATGACAAAAGAACTATCACATGTGATGTTGAAACTGAACAATGTGAAGATGAAATTGTCAAATGTGAGAAAAAAAATAAGGGAACCATCAAATGAGACAAAAGAACAATCACATGTGACGTTGAAACTACACAATGTGATGATGAAACCGTCAAATGTAAGAAAAAATAAGGGAACCAACAAATGTAACAAAATAACTGTCACATATGATGTTGGAACTACACAATGTGAGAATGAAATCGTCAAAAGTGAGAAAAATAAGGGAACTACCAAATGTGACAAAAGAACTGTCACATATGATGTTAGAATTGCACAATTTGAAGATGGAATCATCAAATGTAAGAAAAAAAAAATAAGGAAACCATTAAATGTGATAAAAGAATTGTCACATATGATGTTAAAACTACACAATGTGAAGATGGAATCGTCAAATGTGAGAAAAAATAAAGGAACAATAAAATGTGACAAAAGAACTATCACATATGATGTTGAAACTGGACAATATGAGGATGAAACAATCAAATGTGAGAAAAAAAAATAAGGGAACCACCAAATGTGACAAAAGAACTGTCACATATGATGGTGGAACTGCACAATGTGAGGATAAAACTGTCAAATGTAAGAAAAAAAATAAGGAAACCACCAAATGTGACAAAAGAATTGTCACATGTGATGTTACAGTTCTATTGTCACTGCACAATATGATGATAGAATCGTTAAATGCGGGAAAAAATAAGGGAACCATCAAATGTGACAAAAGAACAGTCATATGTGATGTTGGAACTGCACAATGTGAGGATGGAACTATCAAATGTGAGAAAAAAATAAGGTAACCATCAAATGTAACAAAAGAACTGTCAAATGTGATGTTGGAACTGCACAATATGAGAATGGAACCGCAAATGTGATGTTTTGGCAACCTGGTATAGTAGGTTGCCTCCTAGTGAGTATCGTACCCCCCCCCCCCCCCCCAAAAAAAAGGGAGTGTATAGTAGAATTACACATATTTAAGATAGTAGTTAGTACTTAAATTGTTGACTGTGGAGTTGTGAGAGATCGTGACCCCAGCCCCTTTTTTGGTGTTGGGCCAAACCCACGTGAATGAGTGGAGTCGTGTTATTCCCTATCAAAATGGAGGTTCGACTGATTATATTTTCCCCTTTAGATTAAGGGTTTTACAATGGAGTCGCCACTTATTTAATTATTGGAATAAATAAGAAAACCAAAATTAAAAAATTCTCCATTTTATTAATTTGCAAATGAATTTACATTGATCATAAGAAATTACATGGCTTTGGTCATAAATACAATCTAAGATAAAGTACATGACTTTGTTTCCTAGTTACAATCTAGAAATTGAAAATTACAAGGATAAACATTGATCTATCAACCCTTGATCTAAGCTTAGAGGCTATGTTATAAGGTGGGAAGGTGTTAGGCGCCCATCTTGCCCGATAAAACCGGTCTTCTAAACTATGGTAACTAACATTCATATCATATCATTCAATATGTTATCAATCAATTTGCATGTTGAATTTAATGTGTGTTCATTTGATAAACTCTAATTCAATTTATTAAGCATTACATTTGAATGGAAAAACAAATTTTAGTGAATGTGTGAAGATGGTGATATACTAGATTCAAGGATTTAAAAGAATTATGAAACAAACATGTTTTTTATATTTTTGATGTGAATTTAAGATCAAAGTTAGTGTTATACATGAACATGTGATGAACAACCAAGAACATGTGAAAAACGCATATAAACAGTTAAGAACATTCAAACATATTCAAGAAAATTAAATAAACACTAGCATGCTCTAATCTTAATCTCAACATAATAATATTAAAAAAAAAAAAAAAAAAAAAAAAAAACATGTTAAGGAAAGAGATTATACCAGTATACATGATCCACACAGTGGAGGATGAGCTTCTTGGTGGAGGTCCTAAAGGTGAAGTAGAGAAGAAGTAGGAGAGGGAGAGTGAGGAGCTATTTGGATTTTGGTGTTTCCATCACTCATCACCCAATTTCCATCACTCAGCACTTAAAAATGGTGGGACCCACGGAGATGCAGCCAATTTGGATTTGTTTTCAAGTTTTGTTTCCATCACTTAATTCTCACATTTTTTAGTAATGAGTTAGCAAAACTGAAAACAAATTTTAGGTGTTTTTTTAAGTTATGAAAACTTAGTTATGATGGCATTTTCGTAAATATACACACATAAGAGGGACCCACAGTCAGAGTATTGTCACATCAAGCACTACTTTTCACAACCCCACCAATGGCTCTAGTGACACACACACACCCTTTAAACCAAAAACCATCACTTTTCTGCCAGCACACAGAGGACATCTCAGACCATTACTTCACCTTCTTTGCTCATATCATTCCCATTCCTTTAGCTCCATTTCTTCAACTCCCAAGCTCCATGAAGTCACTCTTAATCTCGTCTTTTACTCAACAACTTGTGGAAGCTTTTAAAGGACTTGTTTCAGTTGTTTTCACTAATCTCATCTGAACTGCTCTTGGTCAAGCGAAGAGGAGCTTCTCGTGATTGAAGTCTCTATCCCTAAGACCTAACCTCTTCACCAGCGAGTTGTCACTCCACTTGTGCTTCTATTGTACTGAGACAAATTTAAAAAAATGCAAAGTTTTTCTATTCAAGGCTAATTGGGGTTGATTTGTTCAAACAAGTTTTTCTAAAAAAAAAAATTCTTTGGTAAAGTAGAACTGTAAGATCCCATGACTCATCTTTACCTTTACCACCACATATAAGAAAAAGTAATTATTATTTATAACAAAAATGTAAAAACCAAGCTAGTTCTAGTTAGAGTGTGCCGAAGTGGGAGGAAGAGTTTTTGGCTTATGGGTTTTGGTCATTTTCTGGGTTTTCTAATGGGAGAAGATGAAAGTGAAGCAAGAGCTAAAAAATGAGAGAACGTGGGTAGGGGTTCTAGTGTACTGGTAGCAGAGGTCAGAGTGTGGGTCCTAATTTTTTGAGTTTTTAAAGATGAAAATAGAACCGGGTTTAGGTGCCAAACCGGGCTTTGGAGATATTTGAGGATTTTTGACTGATAGGAAATGAGTTATAGAGTGATAAGTGATGAGTCATGATATTTCAGTGATGAGTGATGAGTGAGCATTTTTTTCACCCAAACAGCCCCTAAGTCTCACTCAATACCTTGAGTTTCAAGAAGACCAAGATATGACAAAACTACTCAATTTCACTAGAACGCAAGAGAAAAGAAGAAAGGGTGTTTCCGTGTGCCTTGGAATGGAGGAGATGGGGGGTTTATATAGTAGTGGTGAAGAAAATATGAATGGAAGGTCATTTGATGAGGGTTAACAAAGGATAAAAAAGATATGAACCTAGACCTTATTTTAGACTTAAGGGAAACCTGGTGCATTAAATGTAGAGATTGGTGGAAGTGATGAGCAAGCAAAATTTGGTTTTCCCATAGCTACTATAACAGCCTGCAGAGCCAAATTCAAAAAACCATATCTTACTCAATTCTGACTGGAATTGTCTCGTTCTTGTGCTCAAATTGAAGCCTTGGATGTCTAGTTTCTGCCAAAATTAACCGCATTCACAGATTCAAATTATTCTTAGAGATATCAACGAAATGGTGAGCAGTGGTCATTTGTTAGAAAATAATTTCAGCACAATTAACATTAATGGGTCTCAAATTAGTTTCCAATTAACATTAATAGGTTCCAATCACTCCCATTTCAGACTTAATTAGTTCCAAATTTACCCTAATTAAAAAGATAATTGCAGAAATTACTCATTGAATAATTAATGTTTGACTATCCAATTAATTAAGTATGTGCAACCTTACAATAAAATGTAGTCCTAGCCAATCAAATTATGGCACGTCATTAATCTGAAATTGATTATAATTATAACCAATTGAAATCAACTATTCATAATCACATATGATCGAACTCAATTTGTGATAGTGTACTCGGCTATTAAAACTTGATTTGATGATAACTTTCAATCTGATTGTTTGATTAGGGCTTATGACCAGTCGATTTGATCGTTACAACATCATGATCATTTTAATGAAATGAAATTAAGGATCTAGTGGCCACAATTAAGATGCCTACTTACAAAGTGAAATTACCATTTTACCCTTCATGTGAGGTTAAATGCAGGTTGCAAAATGGGGTGTCAATAGAAGTGATTTATCTTTTTCTTTTTTCTTTGTATGGTACTTTACTTTCAAGAAATCAAGTACTGGATAAATTTTTTTTTTGTTTTTTTTTTCTTTTGTAAATTTTATATTATTAAGTGGATTCTAGATATTTAAGATAGTAATTAGTATTTAGAGTGCGGAATGTGGAGTGATTTATCTTTATCTTTTTTTTTTTTCCTTTTCTTTTTGTATAGTACTTTACTTTCAAAAAATCAAGTACTAGGTAATTTTTTTTTTCACTTTTTTTTTTCTTTTGTAAATTTTATATAACTAAGTTGATTATAAATATTTAAGATAGTAGTTAGTATTTAGAGCGTGACTGCGAAGTGATTTATCTTTTCTTTTTCTTTTTCTTTTTGTATAGGACTTTATTTTCAAGAAATCAAATACTGGGTAAATTTTTTTTTTCACTTTTTTTTTCTTTTGTAAATTTTATAATATTAAGTGGATTATAAATATTTAAGATAGTAATTAGTATTTAAATTGTAGACTGTGAAGTGATTTATCTTTTTCTCTCTTTTTGTTGTATGGTACTTTACTTTAAAAAAATCAAATACTAGGTAAATTTTTTTTTTTTCACTTTTTTTTTTTTTGTAAATTTTATATTATTAAGTGGATTATAAATATTTAAGATAATAATTAGTATTTAGAGTGTAGAATGTGGAGTAATTTATCTTTATTTTTTTTTCTTTTTCTTTTTGTATGGTATTTTACTTTCTAAAAATCAAGTATTGGGTAAATGTTTTTTTCACTTTTTTTTTTTCCTTTTGTAAATTTTATATTATTAAGTGGATTATAAATATTTAAAATAGTAATTAATATTTAGATTATGGACTATGGAGTGATTTATCTTTATCTTTTTTTTCTTTTTTTTTTGGTATGGTACTTTATTTTCAAGAAATGAAGTATAGGGAAATTTTTTTCAACTTTTTTTTTTTTTTTTCGTTTGTAAATTTTATATTATTAAGTGGATTATAAATATTTAAGATAATAATTACTATTTAGTTTGTGAACTATAGAGTGATTTATCTTTTTTTTCTTTCTCTTTTTGTATATTACATTATTTTCAAGAAATCCAGTACTGGGTAAATTTTTTTTCACATTTTTTTTCTTTTGTAAAATTTATATTATTGAGTGCATTATAAATATTTAAGATAGTAATTAGTATTTAAAGTGTGGACTGCGAAGTGATTTATCTTTTTTTCTTCATTTTCTTTTTGTATGGTACTTTATTTTCAAGAAATCAAGTACTGGGCAATTGTTTTTACTATTTTTTTTCTTTTGTAAATTTTATATTATTAAGTGGATTATAAATATTTAATATAGTAATTAGTATTTAGATTGTGGACTGTGGAGTGGTTTATCTTTTTTTTTCTTTTTATATGGTACTTTATTTTATTAAAATCAAGTACTAGATAAATTTTATTTTCACTTTTTTTTTCTTTTGTAAATTTATGTTGTAGGGGGTGGATTCGAGCGCTCTCTAAGGATTGAGAGAGCGGGCCCAAGCCCAACTAACCCTTCAATAAATTTGTAGAGTATGGGCTCAAGAGCTAGGCCTTAGTAAAGAAGGCAACGGCCATGCATGGTTGTACGTGGTTGCTAATAACTAGAACGTGGGTTTAAACACACATTGAGACTCCTCGGACGTGCCTTATGGAGCTGGAAACTACTGTTATCTCTTTTCAAAAGGGTTACAAGAGTTGAGAGGAAATACTCTGCTACCGTATTCCTTTTTCTCTGGTTTTCTCTCCGTCCCCTTCACAAGAGGGATTTTTACATTATATACTCCTCACTCAGTTGATCTTAGCCCTACATTTGTTGCTCAATCCGGTCTCCACTCGAGTGCCTGTCCCATCAGCCGCATTCCCATACCTCCAGTGGGTTGCAGCGCTCAAGACGGCACTGTTCAGAGGTCCTATCCTCATTAATGCGGCCAGAGCGTTAGTTGAGGGCATTTAATGTGGAGGTGACAGTTCGCCTGGGACTTGCTCCTCCGCCATGCTTCAATATCCGATGGTGGGTTCTCGCTATTTGCTCTTTGGATGCTTGGGGAGACTCCCCTTAAAGGTGTGCCGTATGCCCACTTTATGTCCTCGGACTGCCGAGATGGGTCCCGGGCCATGGACTTTGGTCCTCGGACCTCGGATCGTGGAGGCGTTCTCGGCATGGGCCTCTGGGGTGGGCCTGGAGTGGGCCGGGGCTGCTGGCTTACTCTGGCCCCACAAATATATATATATATATTTATAAGAATCTCTTTACACAATTTTAACTATGATTAATAAAAAAATTAACTAATAAATTTAGAATAAAAATGTAAAATTTATAAAGCACCAAAACACACTTGCAATCGCAAATCTCTTCATAACCCGTTAAAAAAATAATAATAAGAAAAATTCACACAAAATATTTTAAAATACACTTTAATTAAAAATTAAAAATTAAAAATTTTAATTATAAAATAAAATTGTAGGGGCTCATTTCGTCGTTGATCCCCCGACAATAAATTTGTTTAGAGAGTGGGTCGTAGGGTTTGGCGCCAACAGGCTTGCCACCGGCTCGCCGGAAGTGTTCTTCCTTCTTGAGGGCTTTTCCTTGTTCTTTTTGGCTTGGAGGTTGCTCCTCGGATGGCCGAGGAGCCCCCTACTCTGAAGGGCTCCTTGCGTTTATATACCCTCTTTGGCCAATCCTAGCCTTCCAACTGTCAGTCATCTAGACCACTGCTTAAGGACTTGTCCCATCAGCCACGTTTCCCACCGTACTGTGGATCGCGGCACCCAAGATTCCGCCATCCAGGAGTCCTCTCAACACTGAGATTGCCAGGGGAGTTAGGTAGATGCATTAAGTGTGGATGTGACCGCCTGTACTGGGGTCAGGATAGGTACGCCGAGGACAGGGTTGTCCTCGGCGCGGCCCAGAGGGCCGAAAAGTCCCTAGACAGCTGCCTGGGACAGCCATTGATCCTCGGCATGGGCCTTGGGCCAGTCTAGAGGTGGGCCGAGAATTCCAGGCCCTCGGGCCCCACAATAGCCCCTCAAAATCCTGCTGCACGTTCCCTTGAACGGGGAGGAGGGTTTTGATACCCACGGCCCTCATTCCCCCCAAGGCCTTCCGCTGGTTGGTTTTTCCCCAAATAGTCAGCTCAGCGCTTCAATCCTCCGGCAAGTAATTAGCCTCTTATAGAGGATTCTGTTGCTGCTTTAAAGATAGTGGCAAGCTCCCCGTAGGCTTGGGTCCGAGGACCATGCAAGACCTAGGCACAGGTGCTGCCTTCATAAGTAGTGGCTAGCTCTCCGTAGGCTTGGGTCCGAGGACCATGCAAGACCTAGGCACAGGTGCTGCCTTCATAAGTAGTGGCTAGCTCTCCGTAGGCTTGGGTCCGAGGACCATGCAAGACCTAGGCACAGGTGCTGCCTTCATAAGTAGTGGCTAGCTCTCCGTAGGCTTGGGTCCGTGGACCATGCAAGACCTAGGCACAGGTGCTGCCTTCATAAGTAGTGGCTAGCTCTCCGTAGGCTTGGGTCCGAGGACCATGCAAGACCTAGGCACAGGTGCTGCCTTCATAAGTAGTGGCTAGCTCTCCGTAGGCTTGGGTCCGAGGACCATGCAAGACCTAGGCACAGGTGCTGCCTTCATAAGTAGTGGCTAGCTCTCCGTAGGCTTGGGTCCGAGGACCATGCAAGACCTAGGCACAGGTGCTGCCTTCATAAGTAGTGGCTAGCTCTCCGTAGGCTTGGGTCCGTGGACCATGCAAGACCTAGGCATAGGTGCTGCCTTCATAAGTAGTGGCTAGCTCTCCGTAGGCTTGGGTCCGAGGACCATGCAAGACCTAGGCACAGGTGCGGCCTTCATAAGTAGTGGCTAGCTCTCCGTAGGCTTGGGTCCGTGGACCATGCAAGACCTAGGCACAGGTGCTGCCTTCAAGATAAGTGGCTAGTTTCCCCATAGGCCTGAGTCCGAGGACCATGCAGAGCCTTGGTTCTGTCTAACCCTTGGTCTTCTGAAGTAATTAGTTTCCCCATAGGCCTGAGTCCGAGGACCATGCAGAGCCTTGGTTCTGTCTAACACTTGGTCTTCTGAAGTAATTAGTTTCCCCATAGGCCTGAGTCCGAGGACCATGCAGAGCCTTGGTTCTGTCTAACACTTGGTCTTCTGAAGTAATTAGTTTCCCCATAGGCCTGAGTCCGAGGACCATGCAGAGCCTTGGTTCTGTCTAACACTTGGTCTTCTGAAGTAATTAGTTTCCCCATAGGCCTGAGTCCGAGGACCATGCAGAGCCTTGGTTCTGTCTAACACTTGGTCTTCTGAAGTAATTAGCTTCCCCATCTTCTATCGGGGAAGCGTTTCTTGGCCGTTCGTGTTCTGCGCCTGACGCTTCGGTGCGCGAGACGCGCCTTCATTAATGGTCTCGTAAATCAACAGAAGTACAACGGTCTGCAGCCCCCTTGGAATTTGGTGGCTTCATTATTGCCCGCCGCCTCGGTAACTCACTCTTCGAATTCTGCGCGAATTGATTGTCACCAACTCTCCCCCTCTATATAAGGCTTTCTGGGGGGATGGTTTCTTCATACCCCATGAGCTTCCCAACTCGAACAGAAAGAAAGCCATCTTTCCACTCCCCATGCCCCTTTAATAACCCCGTCGGAATTGTGACCGGAGTTAGGAGATATGGAGTTAAGGGCTGCTGTGGCCGCAGCCCCCACTGGGTTTCTGGTGCGGCAGAGCCTCGGCGTAACACCGGCAGTGTTGCACGCGGTGGCCAGGTGGGACATTGTTGGAGTACCTAACATCTTTCCCCGGAGCGCACCTTCGGTGGAGAAGATACGCGAACTTACGTCATGTCTGGCGCCCGAGTGTTGCCGTCTCCAACGGCCGGCGCTCGGGAGGATTGGAGAGCATCAAGGGAACATCACGGGGGAGGACGTTCCGGTGCCCCTGCATCTGCTCCTCACTTTGTTCAAGCTTCCGCTTTGAAGCAAGCCAGCCTCAGCCCCCCTTCCCCGCTTTTATTGTCAAGCTCTCCCGTTCTACTGATGCCAATAAAAGCACGGGTCGACACTTCCCTCTCCCCTAGCTAGTTGTAGGATCGGACCGCCTGAGCCTCCGATTGTAGGATTAGCTTGTAATAAAGCTTGTAAAACAAGCCTGCCTGAGCCTCTGATTGTATTTGTAACTCTTTTCTTTTTTATGAAATAACATCACTCTTTTCTCATTTCTTTTTCTGCTGTTGAATCTTCCATTTTGCTGCAACTGTACTTGTTCATTTCTGTTTTGCAAAGTGATTTGTTTAGAACGATCGCCGGTTGCGCCGGTCGGCGCACTAACCCTCCCCACAGACGGCGCCAATTGTAGGGGCTCATTTCGTCGTTGATCCCCCGACAATAAATTTGTTTAGAGAGTGGGTCGTAGGGTTTGGCGCCAACAGGCTTGCCACCGGCTCGCCGGAAGTGTTCTTCCTTCTTGAGGGCTTTTCCTTGTTCTTTTTGGCTTGGAGGTTGCTCCTCGGATGGCCGAGGAGCCCCCTACTCTGAAGGGCTCCTTGCGTTTATATAACCTCTTTGGCCAATCCTAGCCTTCCAACTGTCAGTCATCTAGACCACTGCTTAAGGACTTGTCCCATCAGCCACGTTTCCCACCGTACTGTGGATCGCGGCACCCAAGATTCCGCCATCCAGGAGTCCTCTCAACACTGAGATTGCCAGGGGAGTTAGGTAGATGCATTAAGTGTGGATGTGACCGCCTGTACTGGGGTCAGGATAGGTACGCCGAGGACAGGGTTGTCCTCGGCGCGGCCCAGAGGGCCGAAAAGTCCCTAGACAGCTGCCTGGGACAGCCATTGATCCTCGGCATGGGCCTTGGGCCAGTCTAGAGGTGGGCCGAGAATTCCAGGCCCTCGGGCCCCACATATGTTATTAAGAGGATTATAAATATTTAATACTATAAATAGTATTTGGAGTGTGGACGGTGGATTACGGAGTGATTTATCCTTTTTTTTTTTTTTTGTATGGTACTTTACTTCCAAGAAATCAAGTACTAGGTAATTTTTTTTTTTTCATTTTTTTACTTTACTTCAAGTACTGATTAAATTTGTTTTCCTTTTTTTTTTTTTAATAAATTTTAAACTATTAAGTGGATTATAAATATTTAAGATAATATTTAGAATTTAGATTATGGACTATGGAGTGATTTATCTTTATCTTTTTCTTTTTTCATGGTACTTCATTTTATAGAAATCAAGTACTGGGTAAATTTTTTTTCACTTTTTTCTCTTTTGTAAATTTTATATTATTAAGTGGATTATAAATATTTAAGATAGTAATTAGTATTTAGAGTATGGACTGTGGAGTGATTTATCTTTTTTTTTTTTTTTTTCTTTTTGTATAGTACTTGTCTTTCAAGAAATCAAGTACTGGTAAATGTTTTTCATTTTTTTTTTCATTTTTTTCATTTTATATTATCAAATAAATTATAAATATTTATGATAGTAATTAATATTTAGAGTGTGGACAGTGAAGTGATTTATCTTTATTATTTTTTTTTGTGGTACTTTATTTTCAAGAAATCAATTACTGGGTAAAAAAAAAAAATCTTTTTATAAATTTTATATTATTAAGTGGATTATTAATATTTAAGATAGTAATTAGTATTTTAATTGTGGACTGTGGAGTGATTTATCTTTATATTTGTTTTTTTTTTACTTTTTTTATGGTACTTTAGTTTCAAGAAATCAAGTACTGGATTAATTTTTTTTTCATTTCTAAATTCTATATTATTAATTGAAATGTAAATATTTAAAATAGTAATTAGTGTTTAGAGTGTGGAATGTGGAATGTGTGTGATTTATCTTTATCCTTTTTTTTTCTTATTCTTTTTGTATGGTATTTTAATTTCCAGAAATCAACTACTGGGCAAATATTTTTTTTCACTTTTTTTTTTCTTTAGTAAATTTTATATTATTAAGAGGATTATAAATATTTAAGATATTAATTAATATTTAGATTATGAACTGTAGAGTGATTTATCTTTTTTTTTTTTTTGTGGTACTTTACTTTCAAGAAATCAAGTACTGGGTTAATCTTTTTTTTCACATTTTTTTTTTGTAAATTTTATATTATTAAGTGAATTATTAATATTTAAAATAGTAATTAGTATTTAGATTGTGGATTTGTGGAGTTATTTGTTTTTTTTCTTTTTCTTTTTATATGATATTTTGCTTTCAAGAAATTAAGTACTAGGTAAAAAAAAATTCAATTTTTTTTCTTTTATAAATTTTATATTATTAAGTGTATTATAAATATTTAAGATAGTAATTAGTATTTAGATTGTGCACTACAATGTGATTTATCTTTTTTTTTTTTTTTTCTTTTCCTTTTCGTATGGTATTTTATTTTTAAGAAATGAAGTAATCGGTGTTTAAGGGAAAATTTTGATGTTCCAAAATAGAATATGGGGTAGCCAAGCCGAAACTTGACGATGGGCTCTCGAAATAAAGCCCAAAGGCTTTCGGTGTCGTGTAAGCCCGCCCAATCAAGAGATAAAGGTTGCACCCTAACAAGAAGACAACAACAAAGCACAATAAACACATTATTGTTGTTAGTTTGTTATATTATTAATCATTTTTACATTGTCATAGTTCAAATCAGTCCTCCAGCAGTAAAGGTGAAATTACACTTAAAAGTCCAGAAGTTAATGATTAAATTAATTTATGAAGGTATTCAGTTCTAGGGGTCCTTGTGTGTCTCGGTTAGGGGAATTTATAGTACTTTCAGCCATCATTACATCAATGTGAGGGAAAAATTCAATTGTTACAAATACATTATATCCTTCATCATAATAATAATAAACAAGGATTAAAGGCTCCATTGTTACAAATAAAAGAGGAAAAAATAGGATGGAATGAAGGGAGAGAAAGATCCCCAGCTCAGTGCAACAAGTATTAAACTAAGATTTTGATGAGTGTGTGTTCATAAGGCATGAATGAGACAATATGGGCTGTTTTGAGCGAGTGGGATGAGATTAACTCTGAGGTTAAGGCTTTTTGTGAGTAGTGGGTTGTTTATGAGTAGTGGGAGGCATTTATGAGCTGTGATTGTGTAAAGGAGAGGAAAGAATGTCTGAGGTTAGATGAATGTGGGCTGAAAGGGATGAGTAGTGAGCTTAAAGAGAGCTAAACTACTAGCAAAATGGCAAATAGTCCAGGGGTTTCAGAGGAAGTAGTTGCTGTTTTGTGGCTTGAGATGCCTATCTTTTTGTAATGGAGCTTTAGGGAAGCATTAATTAACATGAGTCCAAAAAACGTAGGGTTAATTAGAGGTGGAAAACCACGGTTAATCTTCTTGGGATTTTTTGGTCAAAAGTAGAAGGTTTGTTTTATGGGTTGCTTTGCTTCTTTGGGTAATGATGAGATTTTGCATTAAATGTCAGGATTTTCAGGGCTGAGCTTAATCAATGTGATTGGTGCGTGTATCAAGAGCAAATCCTAAAGCTGCAACTGAGATTTAGACCCTCAAAAAGTAAGATTCAACAACCCAAGCCAGGTGTCAAGTTCTAAGCCTACTTCAGGGGGTTCTTCTGGAGGTTCCTTTATGCCCTTCAAACCACATGTTCCCAATTTTTTCCCCTTTAGGATTCATGGGCTTGGCACATGAATCATGTCTTGAATGTTTTTAACATTTATAGCATTAATTTGCTGGAATTTGAATAATTTGGTTTCAGCTCCCCTTCTGCTGGAGGTGCAATCTTGAAAAATATGATGGAGTCCCATCACCGTTTAGACTTCAATTGATGTTACAAGCCTCGGGTACTGTTCACATCAGGTAGAGAGTGACCAAAAGCCGATGGAACAACCTCTAGTTCATTCTTAAGGACTTGGTTCTCTTGTTGTACTTCGATCAAGGATGAACAAGGGCTGTTTTGCCTACTTTAAGTCCTCTGCCTCTTGCTGGGATCTCTTAGATTGGGCTTGTTCACTTGGGCTGGTTCCTTTGGGTCGAGTTGTGTGCATCCTACAAAATCAACAACACATGTTGCCATGGGTTTTCCTTCCTCATGGACTTTTATTAGTAAATATTCTTTGGGTTTTCATAGATACTTGCAATTGTAATATTTGAAACAATATGACAAGTTTTCAAAATACCTCTGAAAATAACTTTTACTATGATGGATTCCATTAAATAACGTGCATGGCTTCTAATAGTCGCATCATAATTTAAATGATAAGTTTGTGGGATCGAGTATTTTCCATGAGCGTTGAAGATATATTTTATGGATGTTGTGATGCAAGTGATGACCATGTGTTTCATGGGTTATAATGTGAGAACATATACTTCAAGATAACTCCCTATGAGCTTTTATAAAACAATTGCCATGGTTTTTTGCCATAGTAATACTTAAGCAATAATTATGCCTTGATACTTTTCTCTTTGCCAAGTGTTAATAATTTCGGGTTTTTTGATAAAATAGTGCCAATGAAGATTGGGCTTTTGATATTGCCAATAAAGATTGGGCTTTTGATATTGCCAGCGGGAACTGTGCTTTTGAATTTGCCAATGAGAAATGGGCTTTGATGTTGCCAATGAAGATTGGGCTTTGATGTTGCCAATGAAAATTGGGCTTCAAATATTGCCAATGAGGATTGGGCTTTAGGATAAACAAATTACCATGGGTTTAAACCATGGGCTTTGATTATGGATTTGAATTCCATTGATAAAATTGTTCTGTCATGGATTTGAATCATGAGTTTTTCAAATTTTGCCAAGCATAAGTATTCTTAGGCTTTAAATAGAATAGGATGTGTGTATTTTGAAAATAAATAGATGGTACTCAAATAAAATTCTGTGTAAAAAAAAGTACCCTAACATTTAGCCCCCCGAGTCACGTGTGATCAAGTCATTAGTAATACTATATTTTTTGAAAGAAAAATATTAGGATCACACGAGGGAGTTTTTTTTTTTTTTTTTTTTTTTGAAAAATTGTGGCCTATTATAGATAACGAGATAGGAAATATTTGTGTGCCAATAAGAAATATTCATGGAGGCCCAAAATGATATATGGGTGATATTCTGGTATTTTTGGTGAAAAAGTAAAAGCAACTAAATAGGATTAGAGCATGTGGCATGAGTGAAAAAATTGTACCTCAACTTTTAGCCGCCCAATTATGTGTGATCAACCTACCTTTGGTCACACATGTGAGTTTGAATGAGTCCATAAGCTTGTGTTGCATGGATTGAAAGAGAGAGAGAGATGGCGATCTTGAAAGAGAGAGCTTCCTCCTTTTTTTTCTAAGACTATAAGAACCCTTTTATCTCATTCCAAACTTCTTCCATCCTCCTTTTCTGTTTCAACTCTTCTTGATTGAGTTTTTTCTTTTGCATTTGTAGTTGATAAAGAGATTTCAGTTGTTGGTGGAATTGGAGCTGCTGGCAAGGTAATATGAGCCCTTCAATAGTAATTGAGAAGGATAATACAATTAGTGCACCTCTGAATCGGGTGCTACGAAGAGATATTCTAGTGACGAAATTGTGTGGGCTCCAGCCGCTACTGGTGTTTTGTACCTAGCGATAAAAGCTTCTGCCAGCCCCCATTCGATTTATGGGTCTTTGTGGGCCCATTATTGATTGGCCTGATTGAATAAGCTGAAAGATTGATAATAAAGTGTTTTATTGACCCCTTCATAAAGCCAATATCATTGGTGATGTGATATTGTTTTGCTATGAGATTGTATTCCATAATCTGATGCGCCACTGGAGTTTAGAGATGCTGGATTTAATAGTTGTTTGGTTCATAGAGGAGATATCCAGATGAGTGGATTATGAGAATAACACTGTGGTGGAAGCCCCCAAGTCTAATCTAGTGAGAATTCCAGCCGTGATGAATCTAGACCCTCTGATGATGGTTATTTAGATCAAACTGATACTTTTGTTAACCCAACTATTGGTTCCATAGGTCTGACTGTCATGATGAAACAATTTAGGGGAAGACCATTGCTTGTAGGGTGAAGATTTATGAACCTATGGAAGAGGTTTCTTCAAGAACTCCTTATCTTCTTACATCCTTTCTTTCCTTTTTCTTCTACCCCTTGTCTTCATTCATGACCTTGCATTTTTCTACCCTTATGGTTCCATCAGCTTGGTGGTAATAACAAGACATAGTCGAGGAAGTATGATGATGGTTTTGAGGATACAGATACAGACTTCGGTAATTTTATGCCCCTTCCCTCTTTCTTATCATGTATTTTTACTGCTGATGCATTTTCACTTCAGGTTTCGCCATTGAAGACATAAATGGCAATTAACAAAAGCCTTACTGGTTCTATTATGGCTAGAGAGACTGCTTTTGAAGAGTTCCAACTGTGATTCTGCCATATCTCTATGATGTTCCTTAGAATAAAAATCTCTAAGTATGATATGAAATTACTCATACTGCTAGAAGGAATCATGTCTTGACACTGTTCATTTGCTCTTTTGTTATTACTGTTGGATATTTAACTATGGTCTCTTACTTTATGGTGGTGTACAGAAAATTTGTTGTCATTGCTCTTGAAAAGATTGATTGTCAAGGGTATTTGGAGCTATTGTAAAGAAACATTCCAGCTCCATGGTCGGATACAAGATCAGTGTTGATATGAGAGGATTGTTGTTCTAGCTATAGGTTGCTATATCATACGTGTTGTGCAGCTGAATCATGTACTACTTGTGATGATGAAGATAGCTGATCCAAGGAGAATATTGTGTTAATAATGGCTGAACTTTATCCTTTGATCAGAGTGATGAGATCATGTGTCTTTCAACGGTGTTTCCCCTCTAGTGGAGATCTTTAGCAATGGCATTGTTGGAGTAGATTCTTATATTTTCTTAGGTGTATCTTTTCAAAAATTTGTTTTTGTGGTGTATTGTGATGTAATGTAATGTAACGTAATCACTATGTAATGTGAAGTATGTTGTAAGCTTATACAACCGTAAATGTTGTATTTTATGTGATGTTTTGAAAATTAGTCCAGTCATATATGTTGTTTTTTATGAAATGACTTGAAACTGGTTCAAGCGTATAGGCTATATTTTCTTTAATCATAAATTTCTTTTGTCAAGATATCTTGATTGTTAGAAAATCATTATTCTTAGGCTCAAAAAAATCAAAGTATGGTTATGGAGGCAATATCTATTTTTGAAATCACATGACCATTTTATTTTAAAGAGGCCCAGCCATAGAGGCTGTTATCAAATTTGAATATTTATAAGTTTGAAACATGTTTTCATCATTGAAAAATTGATGCACTTAAGCCAAAATACAGTAATGGAAATTATTCATATTATTTTGTAAAAAATAACTTGTTAGAATCATGATAATTTATTTTGGAGATATCAAGTTGCAAAAAGTTATCATTGCAAGTAAGATTGAAATATAAATATCAATGAAAAATGTATCTTAAAATACTTATAGTTTTGAAAATAAATTTAAGATATTCATGTTTTAGAGTAAAAATAATGCTTACTCTCTACTTCCAAAGCATTTTGCAAAAAATATGCTTATTGAGTTAAGTATGATATCGCTCCAGCCATTTGCCATTGATAGGTTCCATGAGATTTTTGCCTTCTGCCATGGCTTAGACAATAATAGCTGTTGTTATAGACTTCTTTTTCAAGACAAATGTCCCTGGATATAGGATGTCAGATTGATTAGGCACTTTAGATCAAAGCCCCCCAAGTGTGGGATAGTCGATACCCTTGATGATGCTTGAGATTCCAAGGGTTCCTAATGATGCAAATATAATGATTATAGTAACATGATGGAGTCACCATGGTCTTGAATACGCGTGGGGCTGCCATGGCTTCAATGGCGACAAAGCTTCTTTAAGGGATGACCGCCAAACTACTTGGTTCAACGGTTGGTATAAGAAGGATTTCCTTTAGCGATTAGGATAATATTGATGATTTTAGTTGCAAGGGGTTATGATAAGGGGTTTCATGCCTACAAAATAGACAAATTCCAAAGTATAAGAAACATAACGATGGTTGAAACAAACAATATGTTTCACATAATAATTTTCGGTCAATGGTTGCGATAAAGTAATATATATTTAACATGATAGTTTTAATTGAATGATGAATGTGATATAATATTAAAGTAATTTGTACTGAGTGATATGAGCATAGTAGAGTAACATATACTCAGTATAAATGTAAAGATAGCGACGTAATGACTTATCTTGAAAGTTCGTGGCTCCAGCCGTATGTTAGTGAACTTATGGTAGCCCAGCAGCATGATGAACAATGAGTACAACGTTGGAGAGTCCATATGCCATGATAAGTCTCTCCATGGTTTGGCATTGAGAGCATGTATCACCAAATAAGGATCTGAATCGAGCATCATATCGTACTCCAAAGCAAGGACATCAATGCATTCTTTGTTAGATGGAGAAGATAGGTTGGGTACTGTTGGAAGTTCTATAAATGATTCAGCTATACTGTTGGATAAGAATTTTTCTTCCTTTAGATGCGTTCTCTTTTGAATATAGCTGTAAGTATTGTACTCGCTTTGTTTGGCCTAGGAACCTTTTGTTTGAGGCAACTAAGCCTCACATGTCATGATGAGTAACAATATATGCTTCCATTTAGTAGCCGGGTTTATTCACATTGTGACTGTGATTTGCTGCTGGATGCTTCCTTGTGCTTTCCTTTCTTTTGGATTAAAATAAATTCTTTTAAACTTATTTTGAGATCATTTTTTATTGGCTCAAAACTATCGCTGCCTCATGCATCATCCATGATGGTGAGATGAAGTTGGCTGAGCTTGTGGTGAAGATTGCAAATTTAGAGAAAGAAATTGCAGCAAAGTCAGCGAAACTATCCCTTTTGACAAGTCAAAAGAATTCCATCATGTTGTCCTTAGCTACTAGCGGTGACTTGTCCTTCGCGGAAACCCTTGGCAACTTGTTGGATTAGGCTACTCATGCTTTAGTTTATATATATATATATATATATATTCTTTTATAGTCATTGTATTAGTGGACAACTCCATTTTGGGATGTAATATGTGTTTTGAAACTTTCTTAGTTATAAAGACTTCTTTCCCCCTTTCTTTTTGTAATAGAAGAAGAAAAAATCTTCTAGGTGCTATCACTACTTAGCATGCGAAACTATTCAGCTATATATAAAAAAACTCATTTAGTTGTGATTTGTCTAGTTGTAAGTGTTATTATTACTTGTGCACAGAGACGGACCCACATTAGGGCAAAGGGGGGCCATTGCCGCCCCCCCCCCCCCCCCCCCTAATTTGAAAAAAGAAAAAAAGCACTATATACAAAAACTTCCCCTAAAAAATATATTTTTGGCCCCCTTCCTTCAAAATCTTTACATTTTAACCCATGAAAACTACAACATCCTTTTTGCCCATTGCATATTGATCCAAAAAAATGAAGCCCGTTGGAACTATGATCAAATGTGTGAAGTGGATAATAATGCTTGTTTGTAGGTTTATTTTTATGAATTATTAACTATTTTTAGGAAATATTTTATTAACATTAAAGTTGTTGTAGCTTGTGAGGTATGTTTGTTTGGTTTATTTTTGGACTAAATTTTGAAACGATAGAGCTATATAATATGGAAATAATGGAACTTTTACTTGAATTGTTGATGGTGGGAAAATTAATTGTTAGGTTCTAAAGATTTAGGATTTTATGTATTTAGAACTCTAATTTGTATTGTTGGCAAACCATGATCAAAATAGGTTATTTAGTCTTGTTTAGACTTGCTCAAAGTTAGGTCTTTCATGTAAAGTTGGAATCGAGTGGCTGCAGATGCATTGGTGCATTTCGGCCTGGCTCGATCGATCGAAGGAAAGGCTCAATCGATCGAATCTCGAGTAGAATATTTTTCTGCAGAATATTCCAGCTCAGCCCTAACTCATTAAACGTTTTGGGTTTTCTGTTTTTACCCTAGGTATATAAAGAAAAACCCTAGCCACATTTTTAGAGTTGCTCCAGTTGTATTGTTGCTCATACATTGCTGTTTTGTGTAAATCTCTTGTGAGATCTAGAGGAGCTTTCCTTTACTTAGGGTTTTCAAGATAGAGATTACTTCAACATCTTGATGATCAACTCGGTTGCTACCATTGAAGCTTAAAGAATATCAAGCGTGGGTGCTTGTAGCTGATTGGAGAATCCAAGAAAGAAGGAGTCCGTGGATTCGGAGCTTCCACGTGGTCGTGTCAGTAAGTTCTACTGGTGGGTAGCATTAGGAAGTCAAGCGGGGAGGTTGTAAGTCCTTTTGTATGAACTTCGATTCTTTCATAGTGGATTCAGGTTTACCTTGAGGATAGTTAGGTCAAATCCTCCCTAAGTTTTTACCGTGTGGTTTCCTGGGTGATCATATCATTGTGTCTTTTATTTTTCCGCTGCTTTATATTCTTGATATGATTATTAGATTGTTTTAACCTAGAATTGCATAATTTGACTAAGTAACAACTTGGCTAATTAACTAGGCTTACCAATCTGGTTGTTTTAAGGAGTCTAAAACCGTTCAAGTGGTATTAGAGTGGATAGCTCTCTTGTTAGAGATTTTTTTATCTCTAAGCTGATCCTTGACCCCTATTGTCATGGAGCATGGACACTCTCTTATTGTTCCTCCTCACTTTGATGGGAATAACTATGCTTATTGGAAAGTAAGGATGAAAGCATTCCTGAAATCTATTGATGAGAGGGTTTGGAATTCCGTTGAATACGGATGGCAGAAGCCCACTACTCCTGTGAGTGAGTGGCAAACTTTTGAAAAAGAAGCAGCAGGCATCAATAGCAAAGCTATGAATGCCATCTTCAATGCTGTTTCTATGGAGGAATTTAAGAAGATCTCTAATGTTGAGGTTGCTCATACTGCTTGGAAAATCCTCCAAACTGTGCATGAAGGCACAAAGGCAGTTAAGATCAATAAATTGCAGCAATTGACTTCTAGATTTGAAAGCATTAGAATGTCTGATGATGAATCTTTTGATGAATTCTATGCTAAATTAAATGATATTGTTAATTCTGCTTTTAATTTGGGTGAAATCTATGATCAACCTAAAATTGTTAGGAAGATACTTAGATATTTAACTGAGGACTTTAGACCTAAAGTGACTGCCATAACTGAGAGCAAGGATGTGGACTCCATCCCTATTGATGAGCTTGTAGGATCTCTTCAATCCTATGAGTCTGACCTACCCAAAGTGAACAAATCCAAATCAATGGCTCTTAAGTCAGTTGATGATGTTGATGGTAGTGGATTTGATGATGAGCTCTCTGCTACAGAGATTGCGTACCTTGCCAAGAACTTTAGAAACTTTCTTAGGAATACCAACAGAAAGGCAAGAGGTACAAACACTGCTGAACCTAGAAATTTTAGGAAGAATGATCCCACTAAGGTTAATAACTTTGAAAAACCTAGAGAAAAAGTTGGTCAATCTTCAAATAATTCTTTGGGTCCTCAGTGTTTTGGCTATCAAGGGTATGGTCATATGAAATCTGAATGTCCTACATTCTTGAGGTCTAAGGGTAAAGCTATGGCTGAAACCCTTAGTGATAATGAGGTTTCTGATGATGAGTCTGGATGTGACGAGGATGGAAACTTCATTGCTTTCACTGCTACTGTCGTAGTAAATGAAAGTATATCTGTTGAAGAGAACCCTTCTGATGGGGAACTCTCTAAGGATGCAGATCTTCAAGAGGCCTACAATAAACTTTGCAAAATTGCTGCAAAGGATGCTATGAATGTTGAACTTGGCCTGAAGAAAATTGAATCTCTTGAGCTTGAAAAGAAGAATTTGCTTGTTAAACTGTTTGATGCTAATGATCTTTTGAACAATGTTAAATCTGAGAACATGCTTTTGCTTGATAAAGTTAAAACTTTGGAACATAATTTATCTGTTGCTAGATCTGCTAGTTCTAAACTTGATCAAATGTTGAATGTTCAAAAGTATCCTTCGGACAAATCTGGTTTAGGAAATGTTGAAAGCATCTTTGATTCTGCACCACATTCCACGAGCTTTGTTCCTTCTTCTTCTTCTGAACCTTCCGTGAGTGAGGTTGTGAGTGAAACTGTCAAACCCCCTGTGAGTGAGGTTGTCAAATCTATAGAAGTTTCACCTCCTAAGAAGATTAGGGTTGATCTAGCAGAGTCTAAACCTAAGGATTCTACTCTTTCTAAGGACAAGATGCATGGTAAACCTGCTTGGGTTTGTCATTATTGTGGAAAGTCTGGACACATTCATCCAAAATGTTACAAGCTTCAAGCTTCTAAGAGAGCAAACAAACCAAAGGTGTCTGTGTCTCAAGCACAAGATCCTATGGCACTTATTGGTGAATTGGTTAAGGCGTTGAACCTTTATTCCAATTCTGGAGTTGGAAATCATTCGAATGTGAATAAGAACTCCAATGCTCATGGTACATCTAAAAGGTTTTGGATGCAAAAGACTCGATCTCATTGAGTCTTTCTGACATGGTCCTTGTGCTTCATTGTCATTCCTCTGTGACCATTGTTCTTTGGCGCCTTTTTTTCTAAGCCTTGCATTGCAATACATTCATGCATTTCATTCTAGGATTTGTTTGTTTTTCTCTTTTTAATAATAATAATAAAAAAATAAAAAAGGAGAAAAGGAGAAAGCAAAAATATGTTTGACATTTTTTTTGGTTTTTGAAAACAAGGTTGGTCAATTTATTTTCACATAACATGTCTTATGTACCTTGTTTAGCTTTGATGAGCTTATTTATTGCACTTGACTAGTTGAAGCTTTGTAGTGCATGTTGTGTGGGAAAGATGTTTATGGTGTTTATCACTTTGTCTTAATCTTGAAGTCACATATTGTTTGACTGTCGAACTTGATCCTTTTGAGAAAGTCATAAATAACCATCTCACCATTGTTCACTAGCCAATCATGAACACCTTAGTACATATCATAAGATTTTGTGCTCGAGAAAGTGTAGCACATGCACAAAAAGAACATAAGGTGTAGCCTCAGTTTAATTGCTTAATGCTTAAAACTGGTATGTACTATTAGGTTTGATGTCAATTCACTTAATTAAAACTGGTATGTACTATTAGGCTTGATGCCAATTCACAAAATTAAGAGGCTAAATACAAGAAACTTACATGATTGCAAGCTTATGTTCTAGGAGATGTGGGAGTTATATGATGTAACTCTTTAGGTGATAGTCTCTTTTAAATTCTATGTGATGGATTTTGTAGACTTTGTGATTGATTTCTATTCGCATATCACCTCACATGTATCTCAAGTTTTTGCTAGTTTGCATACACTATACGAGTTACTCTTTGCTAAACACTGTACATGTTATTGTGTGTGTTTTTGGTCTGATCAACCAAGTTTGAAAATATCTTGAGAATTATGCAAAACATTATTTTACCCAAGAAATTAAAGGATGAACTGGCTGAAACTTTCTTTGGAGAAACTGGGATTACAAATTTAGGTTTTTGAAAAATCATTCAATTTCATCTCATACTCATGCATTGTATTTCATTGATTTCAATGCTTTAAGGAGTTCTTTTTCAAAAATTGGTTTGAGGTTTTCAAAATTGTAATTTTTTCCAAAATACTGTGATCCCTGCCTGTTTCGATCGATCTAGTCTGTTTTTCGATCGATCGAAAATTTTAAAGTTCCTTTTAAAAATTTCAGAGTGACTTGATCGATCAAAAGTAATTTTCGATCAATCAAAAGTCGTGAATCAGCTTTTTCAAATAGTGTTCTTTGACTGATTCCCTTAACTTTTCAAAAGTTTTTTCAAACTTCTTTTCTCTCTCCGACAAGGCAAGGATCTACAGCGAATTTTTTGTCATTTTCTTCCAAATTTTTTGCAAAGTTTCTCTTTCCTCAAGCCGGTTAGTCTCTTTTGCCCCTCATTTTTGAGTTTATTTGCATTTTTCATGCATTTTCTCTACAATTTTCGGACCTCTCTAAAATTGGGATTTTTGATGTTTCATGCCCAATTTTGTGCAATTGATCAATGGGTTTTTATGGGGACATGTTATAAACTTGATTGTGATAGTTTGATTTGATCAATTTTGGGTTTTGTGAGAAATTGAAATGTCTAGGGTTTATGTTTAGTTCCGAATTGGGGATTTTGTTCAATTAGGTTGAAATTGATGAAATTGGCTTGTTGATTGGATGTAATTAGGCATTATAATCTATGTGTTATGTTTTGTAATGCTTAATTCATCCATGTACTTCAAAAAATTTTCAAGTGGTTTTCAAAATTTTGGGGTTTTTGTTAGAAACTCTATGCTCAAGCCAATTTTGTGCAATTGAACTTAAAATTGAACTTTGTTTACTGCATTAGTACATGCATCATGTCATTTTAACTGTTCATGCATCATATAGATTTTTGCTCTATATTTTTTTGTGCTAACTTGCAGTCTGCCCTTGGTTTTTGCTTCTTTTGTTCTGTTGGTTTTCTCTTGTGTCTCTATCCTTCCTTAGCATCATGCCTAGGAAAACTAGGGCTCGTAGGTCTGTCACCTCATCTACTCCTTTCCCTCCTCCCTTTGACCGAGAGAAATTTCCTAGTGAGAAAAACCAAGAGATTTATGATAAGCTGAACCTTAAGAGGAAGATATGGTCTGAGCGTTCTGTCATCTTAGATGAGCTTGATCCTGCCATTAAGGCGAACTTTGAGTGTAGGGGCTGGTTACCCTTGGTAGATATTTCTGATCCTTCTCCACCTGCTACCTTGATTAGAGAGTTCTTCTCGAACATCTCTATCCGCGTCTATGATTCCAACACTTTGGTAAAGAGTTGGATACGAGGCATAGAGTACACCATTACTCCTAAGGTAGTGGCTGATGCTCTAGGGGTACCTTTGGTACAGCACCCTGTCTATCCTTATGATGGGTCTCCCTTGTTGAGTGATGTCATGTCTTACATCACTGGGTCTTCTATCCAGTGGGGTTCTAATCCTAGGATCACCACTGCTGAGCTTTCTGAGTTACACTATCTCTTCTTTAGGATAGCCTGTCACTCCATCTGGCCCATTTCTCATCTTCACGTCATTCCTCTCGAGCGGTGTGTATTTTTGTATGCTTTTGTCACTGATGCTCCTATCAGTTTTCCCCATTTGTTTCTTCGTTCTTTGAACAAAGTTTATAGGAGTTCATCTTCTGCTTATGCCCTTGTTCATCCTATTTTCATTCATAGGATTTTGCTTTATCTTGATCTTGGTCGCTTCCCTTCCTCTAAGCCCGTTCATGTGATTGCTCCTATAGGTGCGTCTTTTCTTAGACAGAGGACTGCTCACCTTCGAGCTGGCTCTAAACACCCTAGGTCTAAGCCTTCTGAGTCCACACCTCCTCCCTCTTCTTCTACAGGTCCTGCTGGTGAGGCTGTTCCTGATCCTGATGCTGCTGCTGCATCTGCTGTTCCTCCACCTCAATTGGATGACTTTGATATATGTCGTACTTTGGAGACTGTCATGACCGTTCAGGCGGCTCATGGTCAGCTTTTGATGGACCTTTTTGATGAGATCCAAGCTTTACGAGCTGATCTAGCGCGTCTTCGTTCACCCTTACCACCTCCTTTTGATGATGGATTGTGAATTCCGTCACAAAAGGGGAAGTAGAGTTTGTAGAGGAGTTTTGTAGTTAGGGAGATTTTTTTTGTTTTGTGAAGTAGATTGTATTTAGGCGTTTCACCTTGTATTTCATTTTTTTTGGGATATTCATGTTAGGGGGAGTAACATTGATTGATATACATGATTTTTTATTTGATTCTTGTTTCTTTGGATTCACTGTTTATTGATTTATATTCTATGAGTTATTCATTGATATATGTCTTTATTATGTGTTGTGTGAATCATACAAGAATGTTATACCTGTTTATATACTATTTTCTGTCACACATGCGTTTATGCGTTTGTTGAGTATTTCAGGAATATACAGGTTGATTCAATTGAGCTGCTATCTACATTTGCAACTGATGGATAGTAGTTAGGATTGAATTTAGTTTTTATGAGCATTATTTTTGTAAAGGGCTTTTTAATTGTAAACTTTGAGCTTATTGTTTGTGTTTTGTCACGGATTGCCAAAGGGGAAGTTTGTTAGGTTCTAAAGATTTAGGATTTTATGTATTTAGAACTCTAATTTGTATTGTTGGCAAACCATAATCAAAACAGGTTATTTATTCTTGTTTAGACTTGCTCAAAGTTGGGTCTTTCATGTAAAGTTGGAATCGAGTGGCTGCAGATGCATTAGTGCATTTCTGCCTGGCTCGATCGATCGAATCTCGGGCAGAACGTTTTTCTGCAGAATATTCCAGCTCAGCCCTAACTCATTAAACGTTTTGGGTTTTCTGTTTTTACCCTAGGTATATAAAGAAAAACCCTAGCCACGTTTTTAGAGTTGCTCCAGTTGTATTGTTGCTCATACATTGCTGTTTTGTGTAAATCTCTTGTGAGATCTAGAGGAGCTTTCCTTTACACAAAGCTTAGGGTTTTCAAGATAGAGATTACTTCAACATCTTAATGATCAACTCGGTTGCTACTATTGAAGCTTAAAGAATATCAAGCGTGGGTGCTTGTAGCTGATTGGAGAATCCAAGAAAGAAGGAGTCTATGGATTCGAAGCTAGCACGTGGTCGTGTCAGTAAGTTCTACTGGTGGGTAGCATTAGGAAGTCAAGCGGGGAGGTTGTAAGTCCTTTTGTATGAACTTCGATTCTTTCATAGTGGATTCAGGTTTACCTTGAGGATAGTTAGGTCAAATCCTCCCTAAGTTTTTACCGTGTGGTTTCCTAGGTGATCATATCATTGTGTCTTTTATTTTTCCGCTGCTTTATATTCTTGATATGATTGTTAGATTGTTTTAACCTAGAATTGCATAATTTGACTAAGTAACAACTTGGCTAATTAACTAGGCTAACCAATCTGGTTGTTTTAAGGGGTCTAAAACCGTTCATTAATAATTATCTATAATATTTGTTTTTTTTTTTTTAGAGAAAAAATTGCAAATAATTTGAAGCTGATAATGTAGCATTGCCTCTAGTGTTGATGTCCCAATTCATGAAAATTTTCAAACAAAATTCTAAAAAATTATCACTGATTAAATTAGTATTCAATCCAAATTGTGAAAATATGAGATTATAATGTTAATGAATGTGATGAAATTCAACAAAGCTTAAGTAGATGTTAGTTTTGATTTTTATAAACTTTTTTGGGTTTATACTTTGGCCCCCCCCAACTTCGAATTCTGGTTTCATCCCTGCTTGTGCAAAAGGTCATTCAATCGTAGGTACCAATAATACTACACGCAAAAGAAGGACTAGTTAACTATGGACATTGTTTTGCAAAAGGTTCATGCCCAAAAGAAATTTTCTGCATAAAAGGGATTTTTCTACATAAAAGGGCTGCCCAATGTTACTTTTTTATGCGTGTAAAAGATCATTCAATTGTGGAGACCAACATCTCATATGAAAGAAAGACTAGTCAACTATGGACATTGTCTTGTAGAAGGGTTCATGCCTAAAAGAAATTTTTCTGCACAAAAGATAATTTTTCTGCACAAAAGTAATTTTTCTGCATAACAGAAATTTTTCTGCATGAAAGGATTTTCTGCATAAAAGAATTTTCTCCGTAAACGAATTTTCTGCATAAACATATTTTCTGCATAAGAGGATTTTCTGCATAAAAGAATTTTCTGCATAAACGAATTTTCTGCATAAAAGGGATTTTTCTGCATAAATGGGCTACCCATTGCCACTTTTTCATGTGTGCACGTCTTTTCTCACTGTTCATGTGGGGATATTGCACTGTACATAGCAGGAAACACCTCCAGCCGTAGCTGTAGTGCCCATTTTCTTTGCAAGAATGACTTTTTGAGCCAAAAGGGGGGGAAAAATGTTTTGTGATAAAATAGTGTTCGTTCATCTATGTATATGTATATGCATGTATATTAACATACGTATACGTATCATAACCCTTTTCTTTTAGCCATTCACATGTAAATATTGTACTTTTCATGGCAAATGACACCTCTAGCCATAGCTACTAGGTTCCCTTTTTTTTTTTTTTCTACATAAAACCATTTTTGAGCCAAAGGCAAAGTAAAAATGTTTTGTGATTTTGAAAGAAAACAAATAGTGCCCATTCTTCTATGCATGTATATAAACATACATATGTGCATTGTTATCTTTTTCTTTTTGACTAACCATGTGTAAATATTGTACTATTCATATTGAGGTCACCTTTTTTTTTTCTTTTTCTTTTTTTTTTAATTTTTTATTTTGTTTCTTTTTTGAAGGAAAGAAAATAGTGTTCACTTATATATATTCATACACACACACACACACACATATATATCTATGTATGTATACTTATATATACATAATGTTAGCTTTGTAAAGGTTGCTGCAAGGCAGCAAGGCAGTAGAGGTTGCTCTTCTAAAATTTGGCTTCAAGTGCAACTCTAGAGTGCTAACTTCGTACCGCCGGGCTAACATCATGTTGACTTGCTTCTTGTTGGCTATTATGCAACCTTGAGGGCACGACAGACTTTCACTATGGTTGGCTCCTCAGTGGAGTCGCCTAAATGTTGAGGGGAAAATTTTGATGTTCCAAAATAGAATATGGTGTAGCCAAGCCGAAACTCGACGATGGGCTCTTGAAATAAAGCCCAAAGGCTTTCGGTGTCATGTAAGCCCGCCCAATCAAGAGATAAAGGCTGCACCCTAACAAGAAGACAACAACAAAACACAATAAACACATTATTGTTGTTAGTTTGTTATATTATTAATCCTTTTTACATTGTCATAGTTCAAATCAGTAATCCAGCGCTAAAGGTGAAATTACACTAAAAGTCCAAAAGTTAATGATTAAATAAATTTATGAATGTATTCAATCTTGGGGGTCATTGTGTGTCTCGGTTAGGGGAATTTATATTACTTTCAGCCATCATTACATCAATGTGAGGGAAAAATTCAATTATTAAAAATACATTATATCCTTCATCATAATAATAATAAACAAGGATTAAAGGCTCCATTGTTACAATAAAAGAGGAAAAAATAAGATGGAGTGAAGGGAAAGAAAGATCCCCAGCTTAGTGCAGCAAGTATTAAACTAAGATTTTGATGAGTATGTGTTCATAAGGCATGAATGAGACAATATGGGCTATTTTGGACGAGTGGGATGAGATTAACTCTGAGGTTAAGGCTTTTTGTGAGTAATGGGTTGTTTATGAGTAGTGGGAGGCATTTATGAGCTATGATTGTGTAAAGGAGAGGAAAGAATGTCTGAGGTTAGATGAATGTGAGCTAAAAGGGATGAGTAGTGAGCTTAAAGAGAGCTAAACTACTAGCAAAATGGCAAATAGACCAAGGGTTTCAAAGGGAGTAGCAGCTGTTTTGTGGGCTAAGATGCCTATCTTTTTATAATGGAGCTTTAAGGAAGCATTAATTAACATGAGTCCAAAAAATGTAGGGTTAATCAGAGGTGGAAAACCATGGTTAATCTTCCTAGGATTTTTTTATCAGAAGTAGAAGGTTTGCTTTATGGGTTGCTTTGCTTCTTTGGGTAATGATGTGATTTTGCATTAAATGTCAGGATTTTTGGGGCTGAGCTTAATCAATGTGATTGGTGCATGTATCAAGAGCAAATCCTAAAGCTGCAAATGAGATTTAGACCCCCAAAAAGTAAGATTCAACACCCCAAGCCAGGTGTCAAGTTCTAAGCCTACTTCAGGGGGTTCTGCTGGAGGTTCCTTTATGCCCTCCAAACCACATGTTCCCAATTTTTTCCCCTTTAAGATTCATGGGCTTGGCACATGAATCATGTCTTGAATGTTTTTAACATTTATAGCATCAATTTGCTGGAATTTGAATAATTTGGTTTCAGCTCCCCTTTCGCTGGAGGTGCAGTCTTGAAAAAGATGATGGAGTCTCATCACCCTTTAGACTTCAACTGATGTTACAAGCCTCGGGTACTGTTCACGTCAGGTAGAGAGTGACCAAAAGCCGATGGAACAACCTCTAGTTCATTCTTAAGGACTTGGTTCTCTTGTTGTACTTCGGTCAAGGATGAACAAGGGCTATTTTGCCTACTTTCAGTCCTCTGCCTCTTGCTGGGATCTCTTAGATTGGGCTTGTTCACTTGGGCTGGTTCCTTTGAGTCGAGTTGTGTGCATCCTACAAAATCAACAACACATGTTGCTATGGGTTTTCCTTCCTCATGGGCTTTTATTAGTAAATATTCTTTGGGTTTTCATAGATACTTGCAATTGTAATATTTGAAACAATATGACAAGTTTTCAAAATACCTCTGAAAACAACTTTTACTATGATGGATTCCATTAAATAACGTTATTGGCTTCTAATAGTCGCATCATAATTTAAATGATAAGTTTGTGGGATCGAGTATTTTTCATGAGCGTTGAAGTTATATTTTATGGATGTTGTGATGCAAGTGATGACCATGTGTTTCATGGGTTATAATGTGAGAACATATTCTTCAAGATAACTCCCTATGAGCTTTTATAAAACAATTGTCATGGTTTTTTGCCATAGTAATACTTAAGCAATAATTATGCCATGATACTTTTCTCTTTGCCAAGTGTTAATAATCTCGGGTTTTTTCTTTTCTCTTTGCCAAGTGTTAATAATCTTGGGCTTTTTGATAAAATAGTGCCAATGAAGATTGGGCTTTTGATATTGTCAGCGGGAACTAGACTTTTGAATTTGCTAATGAGAATTGGGCTTTGATGTTGCCAATGAAGATTGGGCTTTGATGTTGCCAATGAGGATTGGGTTTTTGGATAAATAAATTACCATGAGTTTAAACCATGGGCTTTGATTATGGATTTGAATTCCATTAATAAAATTGTTTAGTCATGGATTTGAATCATGAGTTTTTCAAATATTACCAAGCATAAGTATTCTTGGGCTTTAAATAGAATAGGATGTGTGTATTTTGAAAATAAATAGATGGTACTCTAATAAAATTATGTGTGTAAAAAAAAGTACCCTAACAATGGGTAATTTTTTTTTTAAACTTTTTTTTTCTTTTATAAATTTTATATTATTAAGTGGATTATAAATATTTGAGATAGTAAGTAGTGTTTTGAGTGTGGAATGTGGAGTGATTTATCTTTTACTTTTCGCATGTTACTTTACTTTCCAGAAATGAAGTAATGGGTAATTTTCTTTTTTGCTTTTTTGTCTCTTTTTTGAATTTTATATTATTAAGTAGATTATAAATATTTAAGATAGTAATTCGTATTTAGATTGTCAACCGTGGATTGATTTACCTTTAATTTTTTTTTTGTATGGTACTTTACTTTTAAGAAATCAAATACTGAATAATTTTTTTTCACTATTTTTTTTCTTTTGTAAATTTGATATTAGTAAGTGGATTATAAATATTTAAGATAGTAATTACTATTTAGAGGGTAAAATGTGAAGCAATTTATCTTTATCATTTTTTTTTTTGGTACTTTACTTTCCACAAATAAAGTACTGGATAATTTTTTTTTCACTTTTTTTTATTTTGTAAATATTATATTATTAAGTGAATTATAAATATTTAAGATAGTAATTAGTATTTAGATTGTGGACTGTGGAGTGATATATATTCTTTTTCTTATTCTTTTTGTATGGTACTTTGCTTTCAAGAAATCAAGTACTGGGTAATTTTTTTTTTTCATTTTTTTTCTTCTGTAAATTTTATATTATTATGTGTATTACAAATATTTAAGATAGTAATTAGTATTTAGAGTAAAGACTGCGATGTGATTTATCTTTTTTTTTTTCCTTTTTGTATGGCACTTTACTTTCAAGAAATGAAGTACTGGTATTTTTTTTTTTTTACTTTTTTTTTCTTTTGTAAATTTTATATTATTAAGTGTATTATAAATATTTAAGATAGTAATTAGTATTTAGAGTGTGGACTACGATGTGATTTATCTTTTTTTTTCTTTTTGTATGATGCTTTATTTTCAAGAAATGAAGTACTGGGTAATTTATTTTATTTTATTTTTTTTACTTTTTTAAATTTTATATTATTAATTGGATTATAAATATTTAAGATAGTAAGTAGTATTTTGAGTGTGGAATGTGGAGTGATTTATCTTTATCCCTTTTTTTTATCTTTTACTTTTTGTATGGTACTTTACTTTCCAGAAATCAAGTACTAGGTAATTTCTTGTTCACTTTTTTCTTTTTTCTTTTTTTTTATATTATTAAGTGGATTATAAATATTTAAATAGTAATTAGTATTTAGATTGTGGACTGTGGATTGATTTATCTTTAAGTTCTTTTTTTTTTTTGTATGGTACTTTACTTTTAAGAAATCAAATACTAGATAAATTTTTTTTTTCATTATATTTTTTTTTCATTTGTAAATTTGATATTATTAAGTTGATTATAAATATTTAAGATAGTAATTAATATTTAGAGTGTAGAATGTGATGTGATTTTTCTTTATCTATTTTTTTTTCTTTTTGTATGATATTTTACTTTCTGCAAATAAAGTACAAGGTAAAATTTTTTTCACTTTTTTTTATTTTATAAATATTATATTATTAATTGAATTATAAATATTTAAGCTAGTAATTAGTATGTAAATTATGGACTGTGGAATGATTTTTTTTTTTTTGTATGGCACTTTACTTTTAAAAAATCAAGTTCTGGGTAAATTTTTTTTCACTTTTTATTTTCTTTTGTGAATTTTATATTATTAAGTGCATTATAAATATTTAAGATAGTAACTGTAAGGACATGGGCCCATAATCATATATTGGGCTTTGGGTCTTATCCGATAACGTTATCATGTCCGAGGAGGGACAAATGGTTAAGGGGGATTCCAGTTTGCAGCCTCATGAGTAAGAAAGGAGAAAAAGGTGGTCCGAGGAGACATTCCTCCTCGGCCATGGCATATATAGCCTAGACACGCATCCCAACGACAAAAATGACCTCCATGAAAGCTCCAGTGTAAAAGGCGTGCCTCATGAACACACAAGAAGGAAAGGAGTCCGAAAATATCTAAGGAAAGACTGATACTCCCGCATTAAATGCATTGCAGCTACTTTTTTAGCTGCATTTATATGTAGAAGACCCTTGAACAGTGCTTCCTTGGCTACCGCAACTAACAGGGAGCCAAATGGGGTGTCTGAGGGGACGGGCACTCGAGTAGTAGCGTGAACAATTGACAAATGGAGGGCCAAGATCATCAGGAAGGGGATATATAATGTAAAAGACCCCTGAAGGAATGGGGGAGGGAAAAATAGAGAAAGAACACGGTAAGCTGCACTAGTAATCAATTATATTAATCTATACAAAGATTTGCCTCCTCAGACAGTACATTCACCCAATCTTACGCATTTTGCTTTTGCAGGTTTGTCTTTTAAACTCATCCTAGCCGTTATTAGATTCACTAGAACCTAGTTCTTTGACCCACTCTTTACAAATTTATTGTACTGGACTCATTACACAATCCCATACATATTGAGCTTGGGCTATAAATTGTGCCCTTACAGTAAGTAGTATTTAGATTGTGGACTGTTGAGTGATTTTTTTTCTTTTTCTTTTTGTATGGTACTTTGTTTTCAAGAAATCAAGTCATGGGTAAATTTTTTTTCTTTTGTAAATTTTATATTATTATGTGTATTATAAATATTTAAGATAGTAATTAGTATTTAGAGTGTAGACTGCGATGTGATTTATCTTTTCTTTTTCGTTTTCTTTTTGTATGGTACTTTACTTTCAAAAATTGAAGTACTGGGTAATTTTTTTTTCACTTTCTTTTTTGTAAATTTTATATTATTAAGTGGATTATAAATATTTATGATAGTAATTAGTATTTAGATTGTGGAGTATGAAATTGGTTTTTTGTCTTTTTCTTTTTATATGGTACTTTATTTTATAGAAATCAAGTACTGGGTAAATATTTATCACTTTTTTTTCTTTTGTAAATTTTATATTATTACGTAGATTATAAATATTTAAGATAGAAATTAGTATTCAGAATATAGACTGTGAAGTGATTTATATTTTCTTTTTCTTTTTCTTTTTCTTTTTATATGGTACTTTATTTTTAAGAAATCAAGTACTAGGTTTTTTTTTTTTCTTTTTTCATATCTATTTTCTTTTGTAAATTTTATATTATCAAATGTGTAAGGGCAGGTTTTGGTTCCTAAACCCAAAAAATGAATGGATTAAGGCCCAAAAAACCCAATACAATGAATTTGTTGATAGTGAGCTTGAAAGCTAGGCTTCAATGGATCAAACAATACACACTGTGAATCAAAGTTGGTAACAAAGTATAGAAAAACAAGCTCTGTGCAAAAGAAACCTTCCTCGGCAAAATCCGAGAAGAGTGGTTCTTGAATATAGTTCTTTTAGACTTGGATACAATTTCAGTTTTTGTTGCTACAGCGTTTTCTCTACAGGTTTCCGATCCCTTCTCCCTAGAGGGTCTCTTACATTATATAGCTCATTTTAGATGATTTTGGCCCTCCATTTGTTGATCGTCCAAACCACTACTTGAGTGCTTGTCCTATCAAACACCTTCCCAAACCTCTTGTGAGTTAATGTAGTCAAGGCAGCACTGTTCAGGGGGTCTTCTACACATAAATGCAACCAGGAGGTTTGGTGGGATGCATTAAATGTGTTGGCAGCCACCATCTCTTCAGTCATGTCAGAGCTAACCCCTTCTCCAAAACTCTTTCTCTACAGTGTGACCTCCTCTGGTAACGTGCCACTGACGTGGCCTTACTGTCCGAGGGTGTGACCTCCTTGGCACGATAATGGCTCCATAAGTATGACACGTGGCGCAATTACCTTATTTAAATTCATGTACCCCACAAAATGAATTATAAATATTTAATATAGTAATTAGTATTTAGAGTGTGGGCTGTGGAGTGATTTATCTTTTTCTTTTTCTTTTTCTTTTTGTATGGTACTTTATTTTGAAGAAATCAAGTACTCGGTAAAAAAAATTTCACATTTTTTTTTCTTTTGTAAATTTTATACTACAAAGTGGATTTTAAATATTTAAGATAGTAAGTAGTATTTTGAGTGTGGAATGTGGAGTGATATATTTTTATTCTTTTTTTTATCTTTTACTTTTTGTATGATACTTTACTTTCCAGAAATCAAGTAATGGGTTTTTTTTTTTTTCTCTCTTTTTTGTTTCTTTTTTGAATTTTATATTATTAACTGGATAATAAATATTTAAGATAGTAATTAGTATTTAGATTGTGAACTATGGATTGATTTATTTTAAATATTTTTTTTTTGTATGGTACTTTACTTTTAAGAAATCAAATAGTGGATAATTTTTTTTTTCACTATTTTTTTTCTTTTGTAAATTTGATATTATTAAATGGATTATAAATATTTAAGATAGTAATTAGTATTTAGAGGGTAGAATGTGAAGTGATTAATCTTTATCATTTTTTTTTTTGTACTTTACTTTCCACAAATAAAGTACTGGATAAATTTTTTTCTCACTTTTTTTTTTATTTTGTAAATATTATATTATTAAGTGGATTATAAATATTTAAGATAGTAATTAGTATTTAGATTATAGACTGTGGAGTGATTTATCTTTTTTTTTTCGTATAGTACTTTACTTTTAAGAAATCTAGTTTTGAGTAATTTTTTTTCCACTTTTTTTTGTGAATTTTATATCATTTAGTGGATTATAAATATTTAAGATAATAATTAGTATTTAGATTGTAGACTGTGGAGTGATATATATTTCTTTTTCTTTTTCTTTTTGTATGGTACTTTGCTTTTAAGAAAATCAAGTACTAGGTAAATTTTTTTTTTTCGTTTTTTTTCTTTGGTAAATTTAATATTACTATGTGTATTATAAATATTTAAGATAGTAATTAGTATTTAGATTGTGGACTGTGAAGTGATATATATATATATATATATATATTTCTTTCTTTTTCTTTTTGTATGGTACTTTATTTTCAAGAAATGAAGTACTGGTAATTTTTTTTTTACTTTTTTTTCTTTTGTAAATTTTATATTATTAAGTGTATTATAAATATTTAAGATAGTAATTAGTATTTAGAATGTGGACTACTATGTGATTTATCTTCTTTTTTTTTTCTTTTTTGTATGATACTTTATTTTTAGGAAATGAAGTACTGGGTAATTTTTATTTTTTTACTTTTTTTTCATTTTAAATTTAATATTATTAAGTGGATTATAAATATTTAATATAGTAAGTAGTATTTTGAGTGTGGAATGTGGAGTGATTTATCTTTATCCTTTTTTTTTTTATCTTTTACTTTTTGTATGGTACTTTACTTTCCAGAAATCAAGTACTGGTAATTTTTTGTTCACTTTTTTTTTTTTTTCATTTTTTTCATTTTATATTATTAAGTGGATTATAATTATTTAAGATAATAATTAGTATTTGGATTGTGGGCTATGGATTGATTTATCTTTGAATTGTTTTTTATTTTGTATGGTACTTTACTTTTAAGAAATCAAATACTGGATAATTTTTTTTTCACTATATTTTTTTCTTTTGTAAATTTGATATTATTAAGTGGATTATAAATATTTAAGATAGTAATTAATATTTAGAGTGTTGAATGTGAAGTGATTTATCATTATAAATTTTTTTTTTCTTTTTGTATGGCACTTTACTTTTAAGAAATCAAGTTCTAGGTAAATTTCTTTTTTCACTTTTTTTATTTCTTTTGTGAATTTTATATTATTAAGTGGATTATAAATATTTAAAATAGTAATTAGTATTTAGATTGTAGATTGTGGAGTGATTTTTTTTCTTTTTCTTTTTGTATGGTACTATGCATTCAAGAAATCAAGTCCTGAGTAAATTTTGTTTTTTGGTTTTTTTTTTCTTTTGTAAATTTTATATCATTACGTGTATTATAAATATTTAATATAGTAATTAGTATTTAGAGTGTGGACTGCGATGTGATTTTTTTCTTTTTTTCTTTTTCTTTTTGTATGGTACTTTATTTTCAAAAAATGAAGTACTGGGTAATTTTTTTTTCACTTTTTTTTTGTAAATTTTATATTATTAAGTGGATTATAAATATTTATGATAGTAATTAGTATTTAGATTGTGGACTGTGAAGGTGATTTTTTTTTCTTTTTCTTTTTTTATGGTACTTTATTTTATAGAAATAAAGTACTGGGTAAATATTTTTCACTTTTTTTTTCTTTTGTAAATTTTATATTATTAAGTAGATTATAAATATTTAAGATAGTAATTAGTATTCAAAATATGAACAGCGGAGTGATTTATATTTTTTTTTTGCTTTTTGTATGGTGCTTTACTTTTAAGAAATCAAGTACTAGGTTAATTTTTTTTTTTTCATATTTATTTTCTTTGTAAATTTTATATTATCAAATTTGTAAGGGCAGGTTTTGGTTCCTAAACCCAAAAGATGAATGGATTAAAGCCCAAAGAGCCCAGTACATTGAATTTGTTGAGAGTGGGCTTGGAAGCTAGGTTTCAATGGATCAAACAATACGCACTGTGAATCAAAGATGGTAACAAAGTAAAGAAAAACAAGCTCTGTGCAAAAGAAACCTTCCTCGGAAAAATTCGAGGAGAGTGGTTCTTGAATATAGTTCTTTTAGACTTGGATAAAATTTTAGTTTTTGTTGCTACAGTGTTTTCTCTACAGGTTTTTCGATCCCTTCTCCCTGGAGGGTCTCTTACATTATATAGCTCCCTTTAGATGATCTTGGTCCTTCATTTGTTGATCGTTCAGACCACTACTTGAGTGCTTGTCTCATCAGACACCTTTCCAAACCCCTTGTGAGTTGCGGCAGCCAAGGCAGCACTGTTCAATGGTCTTTTCCACATAAATACAACCAGGAGGTTTGGTATGATGCATTAAATGTGGTGGCAGCCACCATCTCTTCAGTCATGTCAAGGCTAACCCTTTCTCCGAAACTCTTTCTTTATAGTATGACCTTCTTTGGTAACGTGCCACTGACATGGCCTTACGGTCCGAGGGTGTGACCTCCTCGGCCATGGGTATGGCACGTGGCGCAATTACCTTATTTAAATTCCTGTACCTGTTAGGATTGTATCAATTGAGAGGGTTGTAATTGAGAATTGGGAGAGGGTGGTACTGATTGTATTGGTTAGTTGATTGTAATTGTTAGAAGTGCAGCTGGCATCAGTTAGTTAGAGCTGGCATCAGTTAGTTAGATATTTCCAAAGTTAGTTAGAGGGCGGGAAGGGTATAAAGCCAATAGGAATGGGCTGTACTGAGGCATGGAATAAGCACCTTCATAATTCAGTTTCTATTCAGTTTCTTCTTCATTTCTTCTCTGTTCTCATCTCTTTCTTCTTTGGAGGACCAGCTGACCTCGAATCCAGCTAGATACTTGAACTCATTCTCTGTTCTTATCAATTGGTATCAGAGCATCGTTCCTGTGCTACCATGACTGAAACAAGAGCTGCGGCCATGAGTACAGTGAATGAAGCTATTGCTTCTCTTCGTACTACTTCTGATCACCATAACAGAGACATCCAAGAGATGCAAAAGATTCAAAGCATTCATACCAGGACGATGAATGAGATGAATCAGAATATCAATTCGATGAATCAGAATATCAATGCAATCTTACAAAAATTGAATTCCATAGATGTGAATCAAGATCCTTCGCAGAGAAATGTGCAATCAAATTTCGTTCCAAGTTCTTCAACTTCATCGTTTGCCAAGTCTGTGAGGCTGGATTTTCCACGATTCTCAGGTAGTGATCCTGCTAATTGGGTTTACAAGGCGAATCAGTATTTCGTATACTATCAAACCCCTGTTACAGAGAAGCTATTGATAGCTTCCTTTCACATGGATTTGGAGGCATTGATTTGGTTCCAGGAAGCAGAGGAGGCAAAGGTGTTCACAGATTGGGAATCTTTTGTACCAGCATTGCATGTGAGATTTGGAACCAGTGCCTACGATGATCCTATGGAGGTATTGACCAGGATGAGACAAACAGCAACAGTGGCTGTGTATAAGGCAGAATTTGAAGCTATATCCAACCGAGTCAAAGGCCTTTCTCCCTTACATAAGCTGAGTTGTTTTCTGAGTGGGTTAAGGGATGAAATAAGGTTACCTGTAAGAATGCTCAACCCTCAGTCCTTGAATGAAGCTTTTGGATTGGCCAAGATCCAAGAAGAATATGTGTGGAGCAGTAGGAAGAGCATAAGGAATCATCAAGAATCAGGTAACACTTCAATTCTTGGGTTGCCTAAAAATAATGCATTGTTAGATAATAAACCAAAAGTACCAGTTAAGAGGCTTACTCCTGCCCAAATGGATGATAGGAGGAAGAAGGGGTTGTGTTATAATTGTGATGAGAAATGGGGACCGGGGCATAAGTGCAAAAGTGTTAAACTGTTCCTTTTAGAGGGTATTGATATAATATCAAATGTGCAATCTGGAATCCACATTACAGAATTAGATGAAGAGTTATGCAGCACTAAACCAATTGAACAGGAAGAAGATGTGGGAATTACACTGTATGCTCTAACTGGGACTCCTACACCAGGCACTATGAGAGTTAGAGGTAGGATTAAGGGCAGTGGGCTGGTGTTATTGGTGGACACAGGTAGCACTCATAACTTTGTGGATGCATTAATGGTCTCTAGTTTACAGTTAAAGCTTGATACCACAAGAATCTTGGAAGTTAAAGTGGCTAATGGAACTTTGGTTAGAACTCAAGGCTTTTGTAGTGGTGTACCAGTGTGCATACAAGGAGTGGAATTTTGTGTTCAATTTCATGTGCTAGCACTAGGAGGATGTGATGCTGTGTTGGGTACTCAATGGTTAAGCACCTTGGGTATCATACAATGGGATTTCCAGCTGTTAACTATGAAGTTCCATTACCAGGAGCAACAGGTCTTGCTGCAAGGATTAAGTTCCTCTTCAGCCACTTCTTTCATTGATTGTCACCAGTTACTTAAGGGGTCAGTGAGGAAGGGGTTGCTGCTTCAAATTTACTCTGCAGTTGAGGAAGTGTTGGAGGTGAGTGCACCTGCAGAAGTGGAGTTGTTGTTGCAGGAATTTGGGAGGGTTTTTTAGACTCCTACTGGTTTACCACCCTTGAGGGGTCATGAACATCAGATTACCCTCATGGAAGGCTCTCAACCAGTGTGCCTGAGACCTTATAGATACCCTTTCTATCAAAAAAATGAAATTGAAAACATTGTGAAGGAGTTGTTGACTGCTGGGTCAATCAGAAACAGCACTAGTCCCTTTGCCTCACCTGTTTTGCTAGTAAGGAAAGCAGATGGATCTTGGAGGATGTGCATTGACTATAGGGCATTGAACAACATTACTATAAAGGATAAGTTTCCAATTCCAGTTATTGATGAGCTGTTAGATGAGTTGAATGGAGCAACTGTTTTTTCCAAGCTTGATCTGAGATCCGGTTACCATCAGATCAGGATGAAGGAGGATGATGTGCCTAAGACAGCATTTAGAACACATGAGGGGCATTATGAGTTTTTGGTGATGCCATTTGGATTAACCAATGCACCATCAACCTTCCAATCCTTGATGAACCAGGTTTTTAAGCCTTACCTCAGAAAATTTGTTTTAGTTTTTTTTGATGATATTTTGGTATATAGCACTTCTTTATCTGAGCATGTGAACCATTTGAGATCTGTTTTAGAGGTGTTAGCATTACATAAACTATATGCCAAGAAGTCCAAGTGCAAATTTGCTTGTCATGAAGTGGAATACCTAGGGCATGTCATCACTAGTGCAGGGGTTCATACTGATCCTAAGAAGACTGCAGCCATGCAGCAGTGGTCTACTCCTACTGATCTTAAGTCCTTGAGAGGGTTTTTGGGGCTCACAAGGTATTATAGAAAATTTGTTAAAGGTTATGGACAGATTGCTGCTCCTTTAACTGCCCTGTTGAAGAAGGATGCTTTTTCTTGGACTGAGGAGGCTGATCAAGCTTTTCAGAAGTTGAAGGCTGCCATGGTTCAACCTCTTGTGCTAGCTCTACCAAATTTTGATATGCCATTTGTCATTGAATGTGATGCTTCAGGTAGGGGGTTGGGAGCTGTGTTAATGCAACAAGGTAGGCCTATTGCCTTTCATAGCCAAGCCCTCAAGGGTCGAAATTTGGACTTGTCTACCTATGAAAAAGAGTTATTAGCTCTAGTGGTTGTTGTCAAGAGGTGGAGATCTTACCTGATTAGTAGACCTTTTATTGTGAGAACTGATCAACAAAGCCTTAAGTACCTTTTAGAGCAGAAAATTGGTACTCCTACTCAACAGAAATGGTTTGCCAAGCTATTAGGATATGCTTTTGTGGTTCAATATAAAAAGGGTAAAGACAACCTTGTGGCTGATGCTTTGTCCAGAAAAGTTGAACCTGGTGATGCTTTGAACACTGCTGAACCTTCCACTGAAGTTGGTTCTGATGATCCTATTCTTGGGACTACTTTAGACTCTCAAGGAGGTGTTATGTTTATGATCTCATTTCCTTCTCCAACTTGGCTCAGTGATCTCAAGGCAAGTTATTCCACGGATCAGCAGGTGCAGGGCATTATGCAAGCCTTGGGTTCAGGACAAGCTGCTCCTAAAGGTTACTCTCTGCAGAATGGGTTGTTGTTGTACAAAGGGAAGGTTTACTTAGGCACTTGTGATGCTTTGAAGACTGCTGTCTTGCATCAGGTTCATGACAGTCCATTGGGGGGTCACTCAGGTTTTCTTAAGACCTTGCATAGAGTGAAAAGGGACTTCCATTGGCCTGGTTTGAGAACTGATGTGAGGAAATTGGTGAGGGAGTGTGATACTTGCCAGAGGTTGAAATATGAAACTTGCAGCCCAGCTGGTCTTCTGCAGCCTTTGCCCATACCAGAGAAACCTTGGAAGGATGTTAGTATGGACTTTGTTGAAGGCCTTCCTAAATCTCAGTTCAAGGATGTGGTGTTAGTGGTGGTGGATAGGTTCACTAAGTTTGTTCACTTTGTACCCTTGTCACACCCTTACACTGCAGCCAAAGTAGCCCAACTTTACATGCAATATGTCTTTAAATTGCATGGTCTGCCTGCCACTATTGTGAGTGACAGAGATCCAATTTTTACTTCAAATTTTTGGCAAGAGTTGATGAGGCTTCAAGGGGTTCAGCTTGCTATGTCTACTGCCTATCACCCCCAGACAGATGGCCAAACTGAAGTTGTGAACAAGAGTTTGGAGCATTACTTAAGGGCCTTTGCTGCAGACAAACCACAGTCATGGGTGGTATGGTTACCTTTAGCAGAATTTTGGTTCAATACCAATTTTCATGTCTCTCTTAAGATGACACCCTTTGAGGCTTTGTATGGTTTTGCTCCACCAAGACTCTTGGATTACATCCCTGGCACTACTAAGGTGGAGAGTGTAGAGGAGCATTTGAGGGATAGACAGCAGTTGATTGCATTATTGAAGCAGAATTTGGTGGTTGCTCAGGTGCGTATGAAGGTTACTGCTGATAAGCATAGAACTATGAGGGAATTTGAAGTTGGAGATTGGGTTTATCTTAAGCTACACCCTTACAAGCAAATGTCCTTGAGGCAAAAACGTTTGGGAAAGCTATCACCTAGATTCTATGGTCCTTTCCAGATACTGCAGAGGATTGGGACTGTGTCTTACAAATTGGACCTGCCACCTGAATCAAGACTCCATCCCACATTTCATGTTTCTTGTTTGAAGCAACGATTGGGTCAACATGTGGTGCCCTTGCCTTCCTTACCACCTGTAGATTCTGAGGGTATTCTCAAGCCTGAACCTGTTGCTGTGTTACAGGAGAGGACTCATCATCTGCGGACCAGGTCTGTTACTCAGGTCCTAGTTCAATGGCAAGGTGAGCGAGTGGAAGATGCTACCTGGGAAAGTCTTTACTTGCTGCAACAACAGTTCCCACACCTTGTGGGCAAGTTGTTTTAAAGGGGAGGGTATTGTTAGGATTGTATCAATTGAGAGGGTTGTAATTGAGAATTGGGAGAGGGTGGTACTGATTGTATTGGTTAGTTGATTGTAATTGTTAGAAGTGCAGCTGGCATCAGTTAGTTAGAGCTAGCATCAGTTAGTTAGATATTTCCAAAGTTAGTTAGAGGGCGGGAAGGGTATAAAGCCAATAGGAATGGGCTGTACTGAGGCATGGAATAAGCACCTTCATAATTCAGTTTCTATTCAGTTTCTTCTTCATTTCTTCTCTGTTCTCATCTCTTTCTTCTTTGGAGGACCAGCTGACCTCGAATCCAGCTAGATACTTGAACTCATTCTCTGTTCTTATCAGTACCCCACAAAATGAATTATAAATATTTAAGATAGTAATTAGTATTTAGAGCGGACTGTTGAGTGATTTATCTTTATCTTTTATTTTTTTTTTGTATGGTACTTTATTTTCAAGAAATCAAGTACTCGGTAAATTTTTTTTTTCACATTTTTTTTTGCTTTTGTAAATTTTATACTATAAAGTGGATTACAAATATTCAAGATAGTAATTAGTATTTAGATTGTGGACTATGGAGTGATTTGTCTTTATATTTCTCTTTCTTTTTCTTTTTGTATGGTACTTTAGTTTTAAGAAATCAAGTACTAGATCTGTGGGGGGTGAAGCCCAACCTAACATATTGGGCCCAATGCCCTATTTGAGGACTACTATTTGTCCAAAGAGATGAAAATACTTGAGAAGAAGCCCGTGTAAAAGAAACATGTCTGGAGAGGAGCATGGGGCATAGTCCGAGGAGATATTCAATTACCAAGGAGGCCATTATCCTCGGATCCGAAGAAGCTTGGTCAAACAGACGTCTGGGAAGTTCAAATGATCCTCCTGATGAGTGTAATGATAGAGATGAATCTCAGGCACGTACGAGGATAGCAGGAACGGAGAAATATCTAGAAGACAGACTTCAACCACCACATTAAATGCACTGCACCTTCTTTTCTAGCCGCATTAATGTGGAGAATACCCCTGAACAGTGCACTCTTAGCTACCGCCACTCACACAATGCTAAAGAGGATACATGATGGGACATGCACTCAAGTGGGTGTCTAGATGATGAACAAGTGGACGATGAAGATGAAGGGAGAGGGTACTATATAAGAGGGAGAGGCCTCTGATAAAAGGGGGATGGAACAAAGAAAGAGAGGGAGAAGAAAACACAATTACTGTAACTCTAAGAACTGTAACAAACGTTCATTCAATAAAATGTCTCTTCAGATTTTCACATTTGCCCTTGTTCGAGCATGATTGCATGTTAGACCGTTCGTAAATTCCATAATCAGCTCTTGTTTAATTTACATCCAGCCCAGTTCTTTCACCCACGCTTTACAAATTCATTGTCTTGGGTTCATTGGCCTCACAATCCATACCTTTTGGGCTTGGGCTACAAAAATTGACCCTACAAAATCATTTTTTTTTTCATTTTTTTTTTGTCATTTGTAAATTTTATATTATTAATTGAATTTTAAATATTTAAGATATTAATTAGTATTTTGAGTGTGGAATGTGGAGTGATTTATGTTTATCCTTTTTTTTTCTTTTTCTTTTTGGATTGTACTTTAATTTCTAGTAATCAAGTACTGGGTAAATTTTTTTTCACTTTTTTTTTTTATTTAGTAAATTTTATATTATTAAGTGGATTATAAATATTTAAGATAGTAATTGGTATTTAAATTATGGACTGTGGAGTGATTTATATTTTTTTTTGTATGGTACTTTACTTTCAAGAAATCAAGTATTGGGTAAATTTTTTTTTTCACTTTTTTTTTTTCTTTTGGAAATTTTATATTATTAAGTGAGTTATAAATATTTATGCTAGTAATTAGTATTTATATTGTGAACTGTGGAGTGATTTATCTTTCTTTTTTTCTTTTTATATGGTACTTTACTTTCAAGAAATTAAGTACTTGGTAATTTTTTTTTTCACTTACTTTTCTTTTGTAAATTTTATATTATTAAGTGTATTATAAATATTTAAGATAGTAATTAGTATTTAGAGTGTGGACTGTGATGTGATTTATCTTTTTCTTTTTTTTTGTATGCTACTTTATTTTCAAGAAATGAAGTACAGGATAATTTTTTTTTTCTTTTGTAAATTTTATATTATTAAGTGGATTATAAATATTAAAGATAGTAATTAATATTTTGAGTGTGAAATGTAGACTGATTTATTTTTATCCTTTTTTTTTTTCTTTTTCTTTTTGTATGGTACATTACTTTCCAAAAATCAATTACTGGGTAATTTTTTTTTTCTTTGGTAAATATTTATATTATTAAGTGGATTATAAATATTTAATATAGTAATTAGTATTTAGATTATGGACTGTGGGGTGATTTTTTTTTTTTTTTTTTTTGTATGGTACTTTACTTTCAAGAAATCAAGTACTGGGTAATTTTTTTTTCACTTTTTTTTTCTTTTGTAAATTTTATATTATTAAGTAGATTATAAATATTTAAAATAGTAATTAGTATTTAGAGTGTGACCTATGGAGTAATTTATCTTTATATTCTTTTTCTTTTTTTTATGGTACTTTACTTTCAAGAAATCAAGTACTGGGTATTTTTTTGTTAATTTTATATTATTAAATGAATTATAAATATTTAAGATAGTAATTAGCATTTAGTGTGTGGACTATGGAGTTATTTATCTTTATTTTTTTTGTCTTTTTCTTTTTGTATGGTACTTTACTTTCAAAAATTCAAGTATTGGGTAAATTTTTTTTTTTACACTTTTTTTTCTTTTTAAAATTCTATATTTTTAAGTGGATTATAAATATTTAAGTCATTTTTTATGTCCTGAGGGTATTTCAGTCACTTTTTAGGTCACAAGGTCATTTTAGTCATTTTTTTTGGTTTCAAGGTCATTTCAGTCAATTTCTAAGTTTCAAGGTCATGTGGTCATTTTTTTTTGTCTTGGGGGTATTTTGGTCTTTTTTAAGTTTCAGGGTCATTTGGTCAATTTTTTTTTTTTTTTTTTTTGTTCTATGTGTATTTTGGTAATTTTTTTAGTTTCATGGTTATTTCGGTCATCTTTTAGGTTTTATAGTAATTTTGGTAATTTTTTTGAGTTTTAGTGTGATTTTGTCATTTTTTAGGTTCTAAGGGTATTTCGGTCATTTTTTATGTTTCTGGGGTATTATGGTAATTGGTGAGAAAAAAAAAAGGGAACCATCAAATGTGACAAAAGTACCACCGAGTGTGAGAAATGTACGGTGTAATGTGATGTTGGTACTGCCTAATATGACAATAGAACCATCAAATGTGATAAAGAAATAAAGGGAGTACCAAATGTGACAAAAGTACAGTCACATGTGATGTTGGTGCTGCACAATGCGAGGATGACACTGTCAAATGTGAGAAAAAAATTAAAGTACAACCAAATTTGAGAAAAGTACAATCAAATGTAATGTTGTTAATACCTAATGTGACAATAGAACCATCATTTGTGAGAAAAAAAAAAATTGAATCACCAAACGTGACAAAAGTACAGTCATATATGATTTTGGTACTGTACAATTTGAAGATGGTACCATCAAATGTTAGAAAAAAAAATACGAGTACAACCAAATGTGGCAAAAGTACTGTCATATATGATGTTGGTACTGCTTAATATAATAATGGAACCATTAAATGTGAGAAAAAAAAAAAAAAAAAGGGGAACTATCGAATGTGACAAAAATACGGTTACATGTGATGTTGACACTACCCAAATCCCAATGTGACGATGAAACTATCAAATGTGAGTAAAAATTAAAGTACCACTGAATGTGAGAAAAGTACGGTCAAATAAGATGTTAGTACTGCCCAATGTGACAATGAAACCATCAAATGTAAGAAGAAAAAAAAAAAGGGAACCACCAAATGTGACAAAAGTACAGTCATATGTGATATTGGTATTGCACAATTTGAGGATGGTACTATCAAATGTGAGAAAAAAAATACAAGTACAACCGAATGTGGCAAAAGTACTGTCAAATGTGATGTTAGTACTGCTTAATATGACAATGGAACCATCAAATGTGTGAAAAAATAAGAGAGCCATCGAATGTGAAAAAAGTATAGTCACATGTTAATACTGCCCAATGTGACAATGAAATTGTCAAATGTGAGGAAATAATTAAAGTACCACCAAATATGAGAAAAATATGATCAAATGTGATGTTGGTACTGTCTAATGTGATAATGAAACCATCAAATGTGAGAAAAAATAAGGAAACTAGTGAATGTGACAAAAGTACAGTCACATGTGATGTTAGTACGGCGCAATGTGAGGATGATACCATTTAATGTGAGAAAAAATAAGGTAACCACCAAATGTGACAAAAATACAATCACATGTGATGTTGGTACTGCAAAATGTGAGGATGGTATCATCAAATTTGAGAAAAAATAAGGGAACCGCTGAATGTGACAAAAGTACAGTGACGTATGATATTAGTATTACACAATCAAATGTGATGTTTTGGTAACCTGGTATAGCAGATTGCCTACTAATGGGTACCATACCAAAAAAAAAAGGGCGTACGGTAGAATTACCAAAGAGAACCAAAATTCACAATTCTTGGTCTCCTCTTGCCATTCTCAGTAGCTTTCCTTTTAAATCTCCACACTTTAAAAAAATTCTAGCCGTTAGAAAATCTATCCAAAGCTAGAACAAATCTTTTAGTACAAATACTCATTTTTTTCTCTATATTTGAACATCCAAATCACCAAAATCTCCATTAGATTTTCTTCTTCATAGGAAAACATTGAGAAAATCTTTTGTTAGATTTTGTTATTGGATTTAACCATGATCTCTGGTCGTTGTGCAGCTTGCAAGTATTTGAGAAGAAGATGCCCTTCGGATTGCATTTTCTCTCCTTATTTTCCTCCAAATGATCCTCAAAGATTTTCTTGCGTTCACAGAATCTATGGTGCTAGCAATGTCGGAAAGATGCTCCAGGTAATAATACTATCTTTATCATTAAATAGAATAGATATACACTTCTATGAATTAACATATTTATGATTTATAAAACACAAAAATCCATGGACAGAAGTTGTATATAATCTGACAGCCATACCATGAAAGTTTATTAGCACTTGCTTAAATGTACAATGTGTCATTTTATGCTGCCTCTTCATGCTTCTCTTGTTTAATTTTAAAATTTTATGTATTCCATGACATCATAGTATGAAACCATTATTTCTCAAGGAAAAAAAAAAGTATGAAACCATAAAATCAAAATAGTGAAATACAAACCGGTATTTATAATTATAACGTACAAATATAATGCATTTGGCACATTCTGGAGTGGCGGAATTGAAATTTGGGTTTTGTTATTAATGAGGAAATTCTTCTTTCTGTTTTAATATAAATGTATGATATTTCAATAAATAAATATATATATATATATATATATATATATTTGGAGGTAAGATTATACTTATTAATTATTATCTCTTCCAAACATAACTATAACCTTGTGCATTCGATGATTATATAAGAAGAGACAAACCACCGTGCACCTTTTGTGCGATGATCACTCTACAAGTATAAGTGCTTGTGGGGTATGGGAGTTTCACACACATATATACTTAGATTAGGCTAGAGTAGAATTTCTATCTTGTAAAAATATATATATATATATATATAAAATAGATTTGGATATTTATCGAGGATTATATAAGCATATATATATATATATATATATATGCTTTGGATTTCTTACAACACCATGGTTTTGACATTATTATTTAATCAAATTCAGCAACTTCCATCCCATCTCCGATATCAAGCAGCGGATACTTTGTATTTTGAGGCACAATATCGACTTCAAGACCCCGTTTATGGCTGTGTTGGTATTATCTCTCAATTACATCAACAAATAACCAGTGCAGAAAGCCAGGTAGCTGAAATCCAGGCTGATATTTCCTTCCCTAATTCTAATGCACAAGAAGTCGAAGAACCCCAAGTTGATCAGCATATTGAAGCCAATTCCAACTTCATCACCAATTTATTGTCAGAACAAATCAATACTCTTGACCTGTCGCCCTATGGCCTTCCTTCCACTCAAACATCTTGGTTTAATTAGTGTTGTTTTGCAAATAATGCATAAAGTGGAAGATTTCTATGCTAAATAACACGACGCAATTAATATTAATGCATATTTGTAGCATTGGTAACAATAGCCTAGGTGTTCCTTCTCCTCTTTTTGTATGCTTTAGGCCTAATTATTTTCATTAAAGACTACTGTAGGGACCGCATTTTTGGCGCCCCGGGCCCAACGGATCTGGGTCAAGGGCCCAACGAACCCCGAACAATGAATTTGTAGAGAGTGGATCGAAGGTCTAGGCGCCGGCCGGCGTTCACTGGGCGTGGGCTCCATTCTCTTTTTATTTAATGAAAAGCTTAGAGCAACTTACAATTGGGGGATGCTCCTCGGACCACGGCCGAGGAGGCTTTTCTCCCCTTTGGCCTCCATCTTTTCCTTCTCCCCCTTCTTTCTCCCCGGGGACCCCCATTTCTGAGGGATTCCCTTACATTATATATCCCTTACCCAACTAATCCTAGCCCTACACTTGTTGAGCGATCAGGACATTTGCTCAGGTACTTGTCCCATCAGCCGCCTTCTCAGTCTCCTTGAGAGTCACGACAACCAAGGCGACGCTGGTGTGAAGTCCTCTCCTCATCAATGCGGCCAGGGCAGTTGTCAGGTACACTTAATGTGGAGGTGACTGCTCGTTACGAGCTTGTCCCTCAAGTTCTCGGACGCCCGACGATGGGGTCGTCATTGGCCCGCTCTGTTTGTGCCTGGGCTTCTTCTTTTCCTCCTCGGATTTCAGGTGCCTCATTGGCTTGGGCCTTCGGCCCAAGAACGAAGTGGGCTGGGTTGTAGGATTTCTTGGCCCCACAATAGCCCCTCAAAATCATGCTATCCGCATCCTCGGGCGGAAAGGGGGATTTTGATGTCCTCGGGCCTGCCACGCGTCCCACTAAGTCTGATCCCCTGTCAGTTCCGGAGCCCTTTCATCTGCCCCAGACACGTTATTGACGCTTCGAAGGGCGTGACGTTCCCTTCATTAAATCCAGGCGGCTCTGTGCCCCCCACGTTCAACGGGAGGATGACGATCCAACGGTGGGGATTCGCCTGGCAGTTGGGGATGGGAAAACCCGCACGACCCCTTGATTGGTGGGTATAAATGCCCATTTGAAAAGCTGGTTCCTCTGTTCATTCGCACACAAGAGTCTACATCTCCAGCATATAAAGTTGGTCCGAGGAGCTCCTACGCATTTCTGTAAGTCGCCCTCCCTCTCTTTGAACTTCCTCTTTTTCATTTGCTCTCTCTTAGCTTGCTTAGGCATTGTTTGGGATGGGTATATTTAAGAAGTATGTCTTCACTGAGGAGGCGATGGAGAAATTCATCGCCGATTATAAGATACCTGCCAACGTGGGCTTGAGGTATTGCGCGGAGGGCGAGTGGCGCCTTCGGAGGCAGGAGGGTGAGGTGGTGATACCCATCGTTGCCTTCGTTGAGGGAGGCATGAGAATACCCATGGGGCCGGTGATGAGGGGCTATCTAACGCATTTCCGGCTAGCCCCCACCCAGTGTGCCATCAACGTCTTTAGGATTCTGGGCTGTGTGGATGCCCTAAACGAGAAGATGGGATTGAGGTTGACCCACCATGACGTCAACTGGTGTTACAACCTCCAGTGCTTGAAGGGTGAAACTTACTATCTGAAGACCAGGGATGATAGGGTCCGGCTCATTCAGTGCCTTCCTGAGTCCAGCAAAGGGTTGAACAAGGACTTCCTCATCGTATCCGGAGAGTGGCACGATGGCCTTCACTGCCCGACGACGGAGGGGACCCCAGGTGGGGCAATGGGAAGATGGGGAGAGGGTTCTCGGACCCTGATCAGTTCCATTTTTTACTTCGTCCATTTCTTTTTGTACCGTTTGGATTTTAATGTGAATGTGATTCCTCTTGCAGATCCACACGCCTTCACGCGCCACTTTAGCCTGATCAATCGGGAAGACTTGCAAAAGGTGCTGAGGGCAGAGGTTTTCGTGAACGAGGCTGACAATCAGGTTAGGGCCGCTCACCAGATCTTGAAATACGACCCAGCTCACAAGTCATTTGCGGCGCCGAAGTACGTGATCAGAGCAAAGGATCCTCGGCTTCGAAAAATAACCGTAACCGAGGACGGGTTTCGGTTCCCCGAGGTGCCCTCTACATCAGAAGGCGTAACACCTGCGGGCCCTTCCTCTTTCTCCCTTAGACTCTCGGAGCCCGCCGACGTAGGCTTAGAGAGGGAAGAGGAGGTTGCTGACTTTGGCCCTGCCGAGGACGAGTTTGACGTGTTCGAACAAGTCCAACAGTCCGAGGACCCTCCCGGAGATTTGGGTGACCCTTGTCTGACTGAAGCAGACTTTTCAGTGTCCAAGTCCTCTTCTCGGCATGAAATGGGTTACAAGAAGAGGCCCCATCCTAGCCTGTCGGAACTGATTGAAGGCCAGCCGGGGAAATCAAAGCCAGAGCTTCCTCCTCCTAAAACCCGTTCTGCTCAGGGCAGGTCGGCCTCTACCCAGTCGAGGCTTTCTCCCTCTCCGTCCAAGACGAGTCTGCCTTCTAGACCTGAGCCCTCTGATCCCAAGCAGAAGAAGGATAAGGGCAAAAGGTCAGCTGAGGAGAGGTCCGAGTCTCCGCGGGAGGGGGATGACACTCGGCGGCAACCCAAACAATTGAAGATAGGCTCCCGAGGTCAGGAAAAGCAGGCTGACGCCCAGCCCGAGCCGCAAGCCTGGCTTCCTTCCCTAACGCTCCATGGGGAGCCGCTGAGGGAAGACTCCTCCCTCAGGGATTTCAGAGAGGGTGACGGCGCGTATGTGGCCGACGCGCTGGAAAGGTGTCTGTTACTCCCAGCTGACATGGCGGAGCTGGGGACTATGAGGAGCCGAAAGGTCTTCTTATGCCTCAAGAGGTACTTGGGAATGGTAAATGCCTCAACACTTATGACTTTCCCAGTTTTAGTTCTTTCACTCCCTTTTTCTGAGCTTGGCTAACCGTGTGCTCGTCCTGCTGGGCAGGCCATTCAGGCCACTTACAGGTTGGAGGACGTGGCCCATGACCAGGGGAAGGCCATGGACGTGGAGCGTGTGAAACTCCTGGAGGCCACACAAGTCCTTAAAAACTCTAAGGCCGATCTTGCCAAGGCCCGGGAGGAGCTGAGTGCGATGACCAGTGCTCGGGATACCGCCCTGTCAGGCCTTGCCGGCTTCCAGAAGCAGGCCGAAGATCATTTAAAGCGCCTGGGCGAGGCGGAGGAGCAGCTGAAAATGGCAAAAAAGCTGCTTGCTGATCTGCCAAAGAAGGTGGCTGCTGCAGAAGAAGCCAAAAGGGTGGCAGAGGAGGCCAGAGACGAGGCCGTTAGGGCCAAGTTTGAGGCTGTCCAAGGCAAAGAAGATGCCCTGGCCGCTAAGCAGGAAGCCGAGGAGAAGGCTTATGATGCTGGGATGGCAGAGACAGAGGCAGCCTTTAAAGACCAAGTCCCCGGGTTGTGCAGGCGCTACTCTGCTGAGGTTTGGAGGGAGGCTCTCAAACAGGCCGGGGTTGAGCCCTCGTCTGATTTGTGGAAGGAGGAAAGCGTGTACTACCCTCCTGCCATCCGTGAGGCGACTCCAGGTAGCGCTGAGGCCGGAGAGGCCGCGGAGGAAGCCAGCGCTGCTGCGGGTGAGGACACCTCAATTGCTGAACCCTCGGGCGAGCCTACCCAAGGAAGTGAGCTTCCCAAGGTAGCTGAATCAAGTACGGGCCCCGTTGAGGAGGCGCCCCAGGGGGTTGCTAAGTCCACCTCTGAGGCTGAGGCTCCCGCCGCTGAGGAGGCAGCCTTTCCTGCCGCGCCTTCACAGGCTGTCCCTCCTGGCCAAGGGTCAGAAGGCCCTGGAGCTGCCATGGTCCAGCCCCTTGCCGAGGGAGGAAAATAAGTGGGTAGGACAGGCCCCTCGAACCTGTCGCCTCTCTTGTCTTTTACGTCTTTTTCTCTTAGATTGTAATGTAGTGTTCACCATGTAATCTTTATGAACTTGATGAAATACGCGTTTTATTTCTTTTTCTGTTTGTTGTGCCAGTTGGCCTACTTGCACGCCATTCGCCTTTTCTTTACTTGTGTGATTTTGACTTTGGTTGTATCTCGGCCAATTGCGGTGTCAGCTACTATAATGAGAGGGCATGTATGCTCTGATGCACCTTTCGTTTCCTAAGGGCCAGATAGAATTTCTTCAAGTAGACACTTGGGATTTCTTCAGTGTAGTTAATTTCCACATAGGCCTGAGTCCGAGGACCATGCAGAGCCTTGGTCTTGTTGCTACCTTCAGTATAGGTGGTTAGCTCCCCGTAGGCTTAAGTCCGAGGACCATGCAAGACCTAGGTACAGTTGCTAAGTGGTTAGCTCCCCGTAGGCTTGAGTCCGAAGACCATGCAAGACCTCGGTATAGTTGCTAAGTGGTTAGCTCCCCGTAGGCTTGAGTCCGAGGACCATGCAAGACCTAGGTACAGTTGCTAAGTGGTTAGCTCCCCGTAGGCTTGAGTCCGAAGACCATGCAAGACCTAGGTACAGTTGCTAAGTGGTTAGCTCCCCGTACGCTTGAGTCCGAGGACCATGCAAGACCTAGGTACAGTTGCTAAGTGGTTAGCTCCCCGTAGGCTTGAGTCCGAAGACCATGCAAGACCTAGGTACAGCTGCTAAGTTGTTAGCTCCCCATAGGCTTGAGTCCGAAGACCATGCAAGACCTAGGTACAGTTACTAAGTTGTTAGCTCCCCGTAGGCTTGAGTCCGAAGACCATGCAAGACCTAGGTACAGTTGCTAAGTTGTTAGCTCCCCGTAGGCTTGAGTCCGAAGACCATGCAAGACCTAGGTACAGTTGCTAAGTTGTTAGCTCCCCGTAGGCTTAAGTCCGAAGACCATGCAAGACCTAGGTACAGTTGCTAAGTTGTTAGCTCCCCGTAGGCTTGAGTCCGAAGACCATGCAAGACCTAGGTACAGTTGCTAAGTTGTTAGCTCCCCGTAGGCTTGAGTCCGAAGACCATGCAAGACCTAGGTACAGTTGCTAAGTGGCTAGCTCCCCGTAGGCTTGAGTCCGAAGACCATGCAAGACCTAGGTACAGTTGCTAAGTGGTTAGCTCCCCGTAGGCTTCAGTCCGAAGACCATGCAGTGCTTTTGGTTCTTTCTAACACTTAGAATCCTCTGAAGGAGTTAGTTTCCCCATAGGTCTGAGTCCTGGGACCATGCAGCGCTTTTGGTTCTGTCTAACACCTAGAATCCTCTGAAGGAGTTAGTTTCCCCATAGGCCTGAGTCCTGGGACCATGCAGTGCCTTGGTTCTGTCTAACACTTAGGATCATCTGAGGTGGCTAGTTTCCCCGTGAGCCTGAGTCCAATGACCATACAGAGCCTTGGTTCTGTCTAACGCTTAGGATCATCTGAGGTGGTTAGTTTTCCCATAGGCCTGAGTCCGAGGACTATGCAGAGCCTTGGTTCTGTCTAATACTTGTCCTTCTGAGGTAGTTAGTTTCCCCATAGGCCTAAGTCCGAGGACTATGCAAAGCCTTGGTTCTGTTTAATACTTGTCCTTCTGAAGTAGTTAGTTTCCCCATGGGCCTGAGTCCGAGGACTATGCAGAGCCTTGGTTCTGTCTAATACTTGTCCTTCTGAAGTAGTTAGTTTCCCCATGGGCCTGAGTCTGAGGACTATGCAGAGCCTTGGTTCTGTCTAATACTTGTCCTTCTGAAGTAGTTAGTTTCCCCATAGGCCTGAGTCCGAGGACTATGCAGAGCCTTGGTTCTGTCTAATACTTGTCCTTCTGAAGTAGTTAGTTTCCCCATAGGCCTGAGTCCGAGGACTATGCAGAGCCTTGGTTCTGTCTAATACTTATCCTTCTGAAGTAGTTAGTTTCCCCATAGGCCTGAGTCCGAGGACTATGCAGAGCCTTGGTTCTGTCTAATACTTGTCCTTCTGAAGTAGTTAGTTTCCCCATAGGCCTGAGTCCGAGGACTATGTAGAGCCTTGGTTCTGTCTAATACTTGTCCTTCTGAAGTAGTTAGTTTCCCCATAGGCCTGAGTCCGAGGACTATGCAGAGCCTTGGTTCTGTCTAACACTTGTCCTTCTGAAGTGGTTAGTTTCCCCATAGGCCTGAGTCCGAGGACTATGCAGAGCCTTGGTTCTGTCTAACACTTGTCCTTCTGAAGTGGTTAGTTTCCCCATAGGCCTGAGTCCGAGGACTATGCAGAGCCTTGGTTCTGTCTAACACTTGTCCTCCTGAAGTGGTTAGTTTCCCCATAGGCCTGAGTCCGAGGACTATGCAGAGCCTTGGTTCTGTCTAACACTTGTCCTCCTGAAGTGGTTAGTTTCCCCATAGGCCTGAGTCCGAGGACTATGCAGAGCCTTGGTTCTGTCTAACATTTGTCCTTCTGAAGTGGTTAGTTTCCCCATAGGCCTGAGTCCAAGGACTATGCAGAGCCTTGGTTCTGTCTAACACTTATCCTTCTGAAGTGGTTAGTTTCCCCATAGGCCTGAGTCCGAGGACTATGCAGAGCCTTGGTTCTGTCTAACACTTGTCCTTCTGAAGTAGTTAGTTTCCCCATAGGCCTGAGTCCGAGGACTATGCAGAGCCTTGGTTCTGTCTAACACTTGTCCTTCTGAAGTGGTTAGTTTCCCCATAGGCCTGAGTCCGAGGACTATGCAGAGCCTTGGTTCTGTCTAACACTTTCATTTCTCCGTGAGTAGGGGTTTGCCCTCGGACCGTTTTACTGAGGACGATCCCTCCTTCAGTTGGGTGATGATCTTACACGTGGCGTTGATCTCGCCTCCAGCTCAAGCCCCATCTTTTATCTTACACGAAACGTCTCTCGGCTGTTCGTGTTCCGCGCCAGACGCTTCGGTGCACGAGGCGCACCTTCATTAATGGCCTCGTGAATTGACAGAAGCCCAACGGCCTGCGGCCCCCTTGGGATTTGATGGCTTCATTATTACCCAACGCTTCGGTAATTCCCTTTTCGAATTCTGCGTGAATTAATTCTCACCAACCCTCCTCCTCTATATAAGACCTTCTGGGGGGGGATGGTTTCCTCATACTCCATGTGCCTCTCAACACAAACAGAAAAAGCAACACCTTTCAGCTCCCCATGCCCCTTTAATAACCCCGCCGGAATTGTCACCGGAGTTAGGAGATATGGGGCGGCTTTGGACGGGTGTGAGGACATCCGTGCCAAAAGCCATTGTGGCCGCAGCCCCGACTGGGCTTCCGGTGCGGCAGAGTCTAGGCGTGACACCGATGGCGCCATGCACGGTGGCCCGGAGGGATGTCGTTGAAGTACCTAACGTCCCTCCTTGGAGCGCACCCCCGACGGAGGAGACATGTGAACTCACATCATGGGCGGTGCCTGAGTGTTGCCGTCTCCAACGGCCGTCGCTCGTAGGGGTTGGAGAAAATCAAGGGAACATCATGGGGGAGGGCGTCCCGGAGCCCCTGCATCTGCTCCTCGCTTTGTTCAAGCTCAGCCGCTCCGAGAAAGGAGTTGTGGGTGACCTTGGAACAAGCCAGCCTCACCCCCCTTCCGTCCGCTTACTGCCAAGCTCCCCCATTCTCTTGATGCCAGTAAGGGCACGGGTTGACACTTCCCTCTAGCTAGTTTTAGGACGGGTCCGCCCGGGCCTCTGATTGTAGGACTAGCTAGTAGGAACAGTTGTAAAACAAGCCTGTCTGAGCCTCTGATTGTAATTTGTAGATTTTCCTTTTGTGAAATAATATCAAGTTTTTCTTTTTGTTATTGAATCTTCTGTCTCGAGCCTTTATCTTTCTGCAATGTTTCTTTGGTAGTTTCTTCTTCTTCTTTTTTGCATCGCCACCGATCTCTTGTAGAATATCTGTTTAGAACAGTCGCCCGTTGCGCCGGCTGGCGCACTAATCCTTCCCACAGACGGTGCCAATTGTAGGGACCGCATTTTTGGCGCCCCGGGCCCAACGGATCTGGGTCAAGGGCCCAACGAACCCCGAACAATGAATTTGTAGAGAGTGGATCGAAGGTCTAGGCGCCGGCCGGCGTTCACTGGGCGTGGGCTCCATTCTCTTTTTATTTAATGAAAAGCTTAGAGCAACTTACAATTGGGGGATGCTCCTCGGACCACGGCCGAGGAGGCTTTTCTCCCCTTTGGCCTCCATCTTTTCCTTCTCCCCCTTCTTTCTCCCCGGGGACCCCCATTTCTGAGGGATTCCCTTACATTATATATCCCTTACCCAACTAATCCTAGCCCTACACTTGTTGAGCGATCAGGACATTTGCTCAGGTACTTGTCCCATCAGCCGCCTTCTCAGTCTCCTTGAGAGTCACGGCAACCAAGGCGACGCTGGTGTGAAGTCCTCTCCTCATCAATGCGGCCAGGGCAGTTGTCAGGTACACTTAATGTGGAGGTGACTGCTCGTTACGAGCTTGTCCCTCAAGTTCTCGGACGCCCGACGATGGGGTCGTCATTGGCCCGCTCTGTTTGTGCCTGGGCTTCTTCTTTTCCTCCTCGGATTTCAGGTGCCTCCTTGGCTTGGGCCTTCGGCCCAAGAACGAAGTGGGCTGGGTTGTAGGATTTCTTGGCCCCACAACTACTTTTACCCCATTATTTATATACTTCACTCACTCACTACATTTTTTTATTGTATAAGACTAAAAAACAACCGTAGTAGCCAACAAATGACTTACTGTTCTTATCAAAAACAAAAAAAAAAAAAAAAAAAACAAATGACTTACTGGTATGAGAACTGAACTCGAGTAACTCAAAGAACTTATGTCTAGACGTTAATTTATCTAAATGCAACACATGTCCAAATTAACAACAAAAGATCCTCAACAACTTTAAAGCAATTATAATGTCAATTTTGTCAAAAACAAGTGATTCATGGTGATCCAATTAATCTGTTTACAAATGATGGGCTATAATCTAATGTAATCAATTTTGTCAATACATGTCATCTTTCTATTGTTGGTTATAACCTAAAATTCTAACAAAGTTTATAACCAAACTTTGTCATCAAAAAAGAAAATCATAAATATCATATTGTCCTTTGTCATATTTAAATACTTGCAAAACAACTCATTTCCCTATTTGGATTGAGCATCATCCCTAACTCAAATTTCATAAATCAAACTCAATTCCTATAACTCATTTCTCTAACTCTATTTTTTCAATCACTCAAACTAAAACTTGTTTGGTTTCATATCTTGGTCTCTATAACTCAAAATTTTGCATAAAGTGGTGAGATCCATTTGCATGAAAAGAAGTAAAGTAAAAAACTTGTGGGTATATGCTAGCGTGGTGTAAGAGTGAAGAAGAGATGTATGTTTGAAAAGCAACAAAAATAAATGAAACAAAGAAAGGCCAGTGACATGACAACACAATGCCGTGGGCCCCATAAATGCAGCTCAATTACAATACAAGATTGTGAGGAAAATGGGCTTTTGCCCTTAATTTTTAAGCTATGCAGCAATTTATCCCTGTTTTGAAACCATATGGCAGCTTGTCCCTCTTTTGGAACTCAATTTCCCCTTATAACTCGGTTTTACCATTTCCGAGTTATCTTCTGCACCTATTTGGTGTTTTGGCTATAACTTTTTGCTCATAATTCCAATTGATTCAAGATTGGTGTCATTTGAAAGGAAATTTAATTCTATACAACTTTTCCAGAAATAGAGAAAACCAAATTTCAATATTTGCAAGGCCAAAAATGTGATTCAAGTCGTTGCTGAAAAATCGTAACGGTTTTTGAGCATTTTCTGAAGAGAAATCATATTAATACCAATCGGTATTATTTAGGTTCCAATTAATACTGATCGGTATTAATCAGGTTTCAATTAGTATCAATCGGTAATAATAATTTTCCAATTAATGTTGATCAGCACTAAAAAGAAAACTCAAAATACTAATCGGTAATAATTGGATTGATAATAAGAAAACTCGAGTTATAAGGGGAACTAAATTTTTAGAAAATCGAGTTCCAAAGCAAGGACATATACCTAAATAGATTGAAAATGGGGACAAATTGCTATATAGTTTAAAAATTAAGGGTAAAAGCCCATCCCCCCCCCCCCCAAGATTGTCATTGAAATCCAAATCTCATAACTTGAAAACACCAAAAATCTGTTTCCGGTTTTCATCAAACTTAAATTTTTGAGTTTACAAGCATTTCTTCAATGGGTCCCAAATTTTTTAAGTTTTGAGTGATGAAAATTGAGTTATATAGCTCAATTTTCATCAATCGAAACACCCTAAGTCATTGGGTTAAATTGAGCCTTTTATATATATAGATATATAGTGGGGAAGGGGGAGAGGTGGAGGAAGAGAGCTTCAAACCTGTCTCAAGTGAAACTTTTTCCTTATTGGAACCTCCAATTATAAATTTATTTATTACTTTTTCTTTCTAATAAAATAATTTAATACTAATGAGCTAGGGCTTGCCTTTTTCTTTTCTTTCTTTTTTTAGGGGGAGGGGGGATTCCTCCGCTAAATAAGTTGATGTAAAATGAGTAAAATTGAGACTTATTTAATGAGGATCAGGCTTTATGGTACATCCTTATCTAAGAAACTTATTATTAGGATTTGATCAGGATTTTGGATCCTTTTTAATTAAGTGAAATGCAGTGCTCTCAAATTGTGGGTTGAGGACCTCGTTTCATCACTGTGATAAAAGGACATGGCTCTGCATCACTTGCAAATTTCAATTACATATATCAGCCATTGGTGGTATTTTAGACATTTGACTCGATTTGATCCATACTATGGAGTCAATTCAAAGTGAAATGCAAAGACAATTTTGTATATAAACTAATTCAGCGGTTTTACAATCTCCATAGGTCGGACCTGGTTTTCCATCTTTTTTTTTTTTTTTTTTTTAAATTTAAAAAAGAAAAAACATTTTTCTATCAATTATTATAATTACTACTGTTTTGTGGGGTTTTTTTTTTTTTTTTTGGCCATTGTGTTAACGTATATAATGTTGTGGGCTTTAGGCCTAACTAGATTATTTGTATAGCACACATTTTTGTACTACACTCTTACTTATACTGCACACATATACTTCCTATATAGAGGCACTCATGTATATTCTATTATTTGTGAAATACAATACAAATTATACAATCATTTAGTATTTTTAACATGGTATCAGAGCTATTGCTTTAACTTTCTTGTGTCTTGCAGTCTAATCTTTGTTAGTATTTTCCACCGCCATCAGAGGTGCCCAAGGTTGAATCTTCACCACCAGAAGCTTGATCACCGCCATCAAGATCACTGCCTCCGTTGGATCTTCCACATAGGACCTCCGATTAGGACATAAGACATATCATCGTGAAGATTTTCAACTGATATATACAACGCCACCGGAATCATCATCATCTGACCCTACACGCATCGCCATGCGCCGGTCAAATATTCGGCAGTTTGTTCCACGCGTTTCACGCGCCTTCAGTATTGCTTTGATCATCTTACCACCGCCGTTATCTGAATCATCTTTCTCCGATCTACATCATCGAAGAAGAATGGACCTCATCGGACTGCCCATACGCCCTCATATTCCGCTGAAGAATTCTGCCACGTTGTCTACAAGTTTCACGCGCTACACGCGCCGCCGTCCCTACTGCTGTTGACATCATTTGTGACGTCACTCTACACGTCAGCCCTAGCTGATGTCATTTTCTAAGCATCTGCTGACATCATCGCCCAGTCAGCATGCTGACGTTGTCCGTTGACTTTGACCAGGTTTGACCGTTGACTTTTTGCCAGAATTGACTTTTTGCAGTCCAGGTGCTCATTGCCTAGTTTTTCACGTAGATTTCATTTTTGCATATTTTGCTTCTAAATGAAGAATAAAGACAGGTCTTCTTCTTGTTGCAATAATCGTCGCCGACAATCCAGCAAACTTTTTATAATTTTTGCAAATGTTTTGGCCACAATATTGAAACTTGCTATCATCACAATAAATCAGATGTTTCAATTTCTACTGCTACTGTTGCTAAAACTGAGAGTGTCCAACCAATGGCTCCTGTCTTTGCACAGTCTAAATCTTCAGGACGCAATTTCCCCATGTCCACAGATGACCTTAAAAACATCATCGCCAATGTCATTCGTATGGTTAGTAATACATCTTATTCCTCTTCTCTCTCAGCTTTATTTGGTATGTCTTCTTCCTCTTGGCTTATGGATTCCGCTTGTTGCAATCACATGACACCTTACTTGTCCATATTTTCTGAACTCAAACCTGTACCACACCTTCTTAATATTTGCACAGCAAATGGTTCCACAATGTGTGGTCATAATATAAGTTCTATTTCGACCAACAACCTCTTGGTTCCTGGGATCTTTAATGTTCCTGACCTTTCTTACAATTTATTTTTTGTGGGACAATTAGCTGGGTTGGGTTATCGCATTATATTTTATTATTCTGGGTGTATTGTGCAGGATCCGAGGACAGGACAAGAGCTTGGGACCGGTCCCAAAGTTGGGCGTATGTTTCCCGTAGACAACTTACGTCTTCCACTTGTTGCTCCTGTTTCTGTTGCTGCAGGTGCTACAGTTTCTTCAATTCCTTCCCTTGCACTTTGGCATGCTCGACTTGGTCACGCATCTTCCTCACAGGTACAACAATTGGCTTCTAGAGGTTTGTTAGGTTCAGTGTCTACAAAAAATTATGATTGTGTTTCATGTCAGTTAGGAAAGCTTTGCCTTTCAATACTAGTGAATCAATATCCACTGATATCTTTGACCTTATTCATTTTAATGTTTAGGAGTCTTTCTCTGTCTCTAGTATTAGTGGGTCTCGATATTTTGTTGTCTTTGTTGATGATTACTCTCGCTATAGTTGGATTTTTAATATGAAACATCGTTCTGAATTATTGCAAGTATATTCTAATTTTGCAAAAATGGTTGAAACTTAGTTTTCCAAACACATCAAAAATTTTCGATCTGATAATGCTCTTGAATACACTCAATATGCTTTCCAAGCTATTTTGCATTCCTATGGCACTATTTATCAACTAACTTTTTCAGGTACCTCTCAGCAAAATGGTAGAGCCGAATGAAAACTTCGTCATATTCTTGACACTGTTCGTGCTCTCCTTCTCTCTGCCAAAGTTCCTGCTCCTTTTTAGGGCAAAGCTGCTCTTCATGCTATTCATGCTATTAATCGCATTTCAAGTCCTGTTATCCAAAACCAAACTCCAAATGAGCGCCTTTTTGGGTCACCTCCAGACTATCACCACCTTCGCTCTTTTGGTTCTACTTGTTTCGTTCTTCTTTAGCCCCATGAGCATAACAAGCTTGAGCATCGGTCAAGGCTTTTTTGTTTTCTTGGCTATGGCGAAACTCAAAAGGGGTATCGATGTTATGATCTTGTCTCTCATCATCTTCGTATCTCCCGCAATGCTGTCTTTTGGGAACATCGCTCCTTTGTCGAGCTCTCTCACTTCCGTGCCTTCCTATCTTCCTCCTCTGTCTTAGATCTTTTTCTAGATAAGGCACATATTCCTTCTGTAGCTGCTCCTGATCCTCCTGTAGCTGCTCCTAATTCTCCTGTAGACTTCTCTGTCCAACCACCAGATATCCTTGATCCCTTTCCTAGTTCACCCTTTAATGAACAGGTGGAAGATGAACAGGTCGAAGACAAGCTACCCAACCCTAAGCTTGGGTCCCCTGCTCCTGCTCCGCCTGAAGATCTTGCACAAGACATTCCACCTCGTCACTTAACTCGGGTAAGATCCATTCCTGCACATTTACTTGACTATCATTGTTACACTGCCCTTACTACACTGCACGAGCCTCACACCTATCGTGAGGCTTCCACTGACCCTTTATGGCAGATTGCAATGAAAGAGGAACTTGATGCATTATCTAAAAATCATACTTGGGATTTGGTGACTCTCCATCCTGGGAAATCTGTGGTTGGTTGTAAATGGATCTATAAGATTAAGACTCGCCCTGATGGGTCCATTGAGCGCTACAAAACTTGTCTTGTTGTAAAAGGTTTTACACAAGAGTATGGGATTGATTATGAAGAGACCTTTGCTCCGGTTGCTCGTATCTCATCTGTTCATGCCCTTTTAGCTGTTGTTGTTGCCAATAAATGGGACCTTTTTTTATATGGATGTCAAAAATGCATTCCTTAATGGGGATTTAAGTGAAGAAGTTTATATGCAATCTCCTCCTGGTCTCTCTATTGAATCAAACAAGGTTTATCACCTTTGACGTGCACTTTATGGCCTTAAACAATCTCTACGAGCTTGGTTTGCCAAATTTAGCTCTACCATCTCTCGCTTGGGTTACATGGCCAGTCATTATGATTCTGCCTTATTTCTTCGTCACACTGACAAAGGCACTATTTTACTTCTTCTGTATATGGATGATATAATCATAACTAGTGATGACCTCAGTGGCATTTAAGAACTCAAGGATTTTCTTAGTCAGCAGTTTGAGATGAAAGATCTTGGACATCTCAGCTACTTCTTGGGTCTTGAAATCACTCATTCTATAGATGGACTTTATATTACTCAAGCCAAGTATGCCTCTGAATTCTTGTCTCGAGCTGGACTTACTGATAGTAAGACTGTTGACACTCCAGTTGAGCTTAATGCGCATCTGACTCCCTTAGGAGGGAAACCATTGTCTAATCTCTCTCTTTACAGATGCTTGGTTGGCAGCCTAGTTTATCTCACTGTCACTCGTCCAGACATTTCCTATGCTATTCACCAGGTAAGCTAGTATCTATCTACTCCACGATCGACTCACTATGCTGCCGTTCTGCACATTCTTCAATACCTAAAGGACACTCTCTTCCATGGACTTTTCTACTCTGCTTAGTCTCCTCTTGTTCTCCGTTCATTTTCTGATGCTGATTGGGCAAGAGATCCCACTGATCGTAAGTCCACCACTGGTTATTGCTTTCTTCTTGGTTCTTCTCTGATTGATCTTGGCAAAGCAAGAAACAAACTCATGTGGCCCGCTCCAGTACTGAAGCAGAATATCGTGCCTTTGCTAATACCACATCTGAGCTCTTTTGGCTACGATGACTTCTCAAAGACTTAGGTGTGTTCACATCTTATGCTACTCCTCTTTATTGTGACAACCAGAGTGCCATTCATATTGCTCACAATGATGTCTTCCATGAATAGACTAAACATATCGAGATCGATTGTCATTTTATCCGTTATCATCTTGTCCAAGGTGCTCTTAAGCTGATCTCAGTCTCCTCTAAAGATCAACTTACAGATATCTTCACCAAGTCACATTCTAAAGGATGCCTTCGTGATTTGATTGACAACCTCAAGCTGGTCTCACATCCACCTTGAGTTTGAGGGGGGTTGCTAACGTATATAGTGTTGTGGGCTTTAGGCCCGACTAGATTACTTGTATAGCACATATTCTTGTACTACACTCTTACTTGTACTGCACACATATGCCTCCTATATAAAGGCACTCATATATATTATATTATTTGTGAAATACAATACAATCATTCAGTATTTCTAACATACCATGTTAAATATTAGCTATGATATATTCCATGTTGAATATGCTTGAATATATGCAGAAGAGAGAAGCATAAAATAGGAACACAAGAACACAAGGCTTACATGGTTCAGCCTTACGGCCTACGTCCACGAAGGAAACCCTTAAGGGCTACATCTTTATTATATATGAATGTAGTACAAAACCTGTGTTACAATGAACCATAGCATGAGTATATATAGTAGACTAAACCCTAAATTAATAGACTTTTAATACAAGTAGGAGACTTGACTTGCACACAAAGTAGAATTAGGCTTGGGCTTATGCTAATGGGCTAATATATCTCTAACACCCCCTTTCAAACTCAAGATGGAAACTTGATGAAATCTTGAGATTTGATTAGGTTGAGAAGATCCCTTGAATGAAGTTTGGCTCTGTGACGGTGATTTGAGGAAGGCAATAGTCTTGTAGTGTTAATACGACTTCTAATGGTGGCATGACTATATCGGAGAGTTTTGACGGGCAACAGTGGGAAGCCAAAGAAGATGAACGCAGCAAAGAAACACCAAGGAAGACAAAGATTGCTCTTAATACACTGTAAGGACAGAAAACCATGGCCACAGGAAGGTGGCTCTGATACCATGTTAAATATTAGCTATGATATATTCCATGTTGAATATACTTGAATATATGTGGAAGAGAGAGGCATAAAATAGGAACACAAGAACACAAGACTTACGTGGTTCAGCCTTACGGCCTATGTCCACGAGGAAAACCCTTAAGCGCTACATCTTTATTATATATGAATCTAGTACAAAACCTATGTTACAATGAACCATAACATGGGTATATATAGTAGACTAAACCCTAAACTAATAGACTTCTAATATAAGTAAGAGACTTGACTTGCACACAAAGTAGAATTAGGCTTAGGCTTATATTAATGGGCTAATATATCTCTAACACCATTGTAATAAGGGTAGTTGTCTCTATGGCTTCATCTTTACGAGGATTGTTCTTTATTATCAATCAAAGATACCAATTGGTTTTTGGAGTAGAAGAGGTTTGAATTCCAAATCTCTTAAGAAAGGAGAAGAAATTTTACTGGTTTAGCTAATTGCAACTCACTATCCTTGCCTACTTTAAACATGTTATGATGTGAACAAACAAAATTTTATTAGGAGTAATTTTCTGTATTATATGGGATAAGGCACATTTGGAAGTGGATCCATTGATATCCATAACGACTCTTTCAGAAGCCACCAAACTGCCCAATAAGTTTGTCTTTGTTTGATATTTATGAACGTTTTGATTCTTTTTAAGGATAGAAATCCTCTTTTTAAGTAATAAAAGAGGTAAAATCTCATTTTGATGAATAAAAAAAAAAAACTTGAATAAAAAAAAAACTTGAAATCTCAATTTATATATTAGCAAAATCATAATTTAATGGAAAAAAAACAATGAAGTCTTGTGAATTTGTTTTCTTCATCTTTAAATAGTAACCACCAAAAATTAAAATGGGAATAGATAAAATGAATAGATCCTTCTTTTAATTATACCTCTCGTATTTATATTAGACATCTAGCTACATTGGTGGTAAAATCTAAATTATTTTAGAAAAGTGTTACGTCCACAACATTTTCACACAAAATCACAGGTGGTTAGTTGTTATTGATTCAAATTTGAACCTACCACTAAGATTACTTTTTTGCCCCAACAACAACAACTAGTAACAATTTTAACCTTTTATTACATTAATGAGTTATATTTAAAGGATCCAAAATTTATTAATAAGATGAAATGAAATATTAGAAAGATTCGTGACACATAGATGATCTTGTATTTGAGATGCATGATTGGTCATTAATGGTTAATCATTATTACCATTGATCCCAATATCCCGTGTCGTTATTATGATTATATGATTTTTATGACAAAATAAAGGAACTAAACGTCATTTAATTCAAAAATATAATGTGATTCTATAATTGTTATAACTAGTTTGAGAAAAAAAAAATCCTAAAATCTTATTATGTAACTCCACATCAAAATGATGTTTCATTTATCAATAACTATTTGAGGAATACTTAAAATTTAGGTTAGATCATCTTCAAAGCAATCTTATACATTATTTAAATGAATCATTTCACGGTTTAATTAATATAAGTGATTATCAACTTAAAAAAAAAAAAAGTAATTGTCAAAAGCGGACGCAATAAATTGAAATTATCTATAAAAAAGAAATAGTATAAGTGATTCAATTTGAAAATATTTAAGCAAAGCAACTATAATACTATGTTGTTGGAAGTGGATTCACAAATTACGGATGCAATCAAATGTGTTTAAAAAGAAGAAACACTATTTTACCAATGCAAATCACGAAGCAATTTAAATGAAAAGGTTGCGCGAAATCTTCTTTAGAAACCTTCTATTTAGCTAAACTGCATTGAATGATTATGTTGGGATAGATTTTTTAATTTAATTAGTATGAAAATTTATGGGGTGATGCATGTATGTTTCCTTCAAAATTTGATAGATATGTGAGGGATGAGAGGGATTGTATATATCTGAAGGAATAGTTAGATATTTAAAGAGGTCTAAATACCCTCGTTTGTCAAAAAATAAATTTTTTGATAGAAATTGCATACATTTATGTAGAGATAAAAATCAAAACAAAATTATGATAAAAGCTCCCTCCTTCCATCTATCCCTACAAAAGCAGTCATATTACAAGTGTTGCACATTCTTTGTATCCACTTTTTGATTCCATTAGCTCCTTCTACTATAAATATATCTCCCTCTTCTCCCCATTTTTTTCATAGTATATTGACCATGGCCATGGTGGGTGAGAGAGTTAGAGTAGACCAATCTTTCAAAAACAAAACCTCCATTGTAGATATCCATATTTTGTTGGTAGATGATGATGCTACATCTCTTGCCATTGTTTATGCAATGCTTAGAACATGTAAATATGAAGGTAGTTTGTTAGGTTTTAAAGATTTAGGATTAAATGTTCAAAATTTCAATTTATATGTGTTGGCAAACTGAGAACAAAAATATGTCTAGGATAGGTGTTAGACATTGCTCAAAGTGGTTCAGGTCAAGACCCAAGAATGTACAAGCTGCAGGAAAAAGGAATAACTTTCTGTGAAGCTCGACCAATCGAATGGTGAAGCTTGATCAATCGAAAATCACGGAAAAAGAATTTCTGTAGATTTTTAAATAGGCCCAAGCTCGCGAAAATGTTTAGAGTTTCAGTTTAACACTCCTATGTATAAAAGAAAAACTCTAACTACATTTTGATGACTCTTAGAAGACTTTGGAGGTGCTCTTGTGAGATCTAAAAGGTGTTGTGTCTTTCTCTTTCAAAGTCATTACCAAAAATCATTCTCATATCATTAGAACCAATAGATCTAAAGTTGCTGCTACCAGATCAACAACTGCTGATGATCTAAACCTTTGAGTGGGATCTCAAAATCACAAACGTGGGTATTTGGGCACAACAAATCCAAGATAGAAGAGTCCGTAGAGTCGGAGCTGCACGTGGTCTTGTTAGTAAGTTCTACAAGAAGTAGTTTTAGATTTAGTGTTTAAATCTATTGTAATCTTCCATTCTATCATATATAGTGGATTTGTTTGCCCTGAGGACAGGTCAAGTTAAATCCTCCCCAGGTTTTTTTACCTTGAAACTGTTGGTTTCATTGGTTTTCCTGTGTAATTATATCGTTGTCTTCTTTATTTATCATTGTCTTCTTTATTTTTCCGCACTGCATGATATGATTTATTACTGTTTAACCTAAATCTAAATAATAAACCTAAGTGTCAACTTGGTTAATTAATTAGGTTAAAGAATCTAAGTGTTCAAGGGTTTAAACAAACAAACAAACTTTTTTTTTTTTTTTTTGGTTTAAAGAGATTTCAATCCTCTTTGTATTTAGCTTCTTGTTTTACACATAATTGCATGGTTAGGGTTTTCACAAGCCTTTATATACATGTTTTACAGTATTCATTCTATTAGAGCACTTTCATTCCACCCATTTTTATTCATTTATGTGTTTGGGGGCCAATTAGCTTTCGAATTACATACATAGACGGATTAATATTCTTCTGCCTATAAACTTGTGAATTTCATTAATTTTCAAAAAATATGATTTTTTTTAAAAAAATTTCCGATCAATATTTTCCTCTAAAATAGATCTCACACTTGTTTTCTAGTATTCTGTTTATGGATCTCATATTGCACTAATTTGGTAAGGCCTTGTGTGCATGTTTTTTGACTTAATCTAAAAGATTTCTTCATTTTCATGGCGAGTAAGAAATTGTAGGGAGAATTTGAGTTTCCATACTTGGCTTTCTACTAAAACACGAAAACTTATTTTGATCAATTTCCCTATACAACTAAAGATTTTTGTTTTAATGTTCTTTATTGACACGATTGCTTTCAATCTCTTTATTTATATTGTTAGTATTATGTTTCATGAATTTTCTTATAGTCATTAATTTGATATGCATGCATGTTTTTTCACTTGTTTTTAGATATTCTTCCCATTTATCTCCATTCTACTATGAGAAAAAGTTGAGTGAAAAAGTTTCATAATTAGTGTCTTCATCTATTGCACACACAATAGATTTAATTCTTCTATTTTTTTTCACATATAATACAAATTGAAATTTTATAATCTTATTCTCTCAAACTAATATGTTATGATCCTATCTACTTTTTCATTGGCTCAAAGTTATTGCTTGTTAACTACAATTTTTTTTTTCCTTAACATAAATAATTGAAAATTATAATATTCTTTTCTTACGAAGAGACTATATATGCCTTTAATCCTTTCCCAAGATTTACTAGATCTAAGTAGGAGGTATTAGCTTGTGCATCGGTATATACTCTATTCGTTTTTACATGTAATAAAATATGTTTTTGATAATTTTGTAGAATGATTGTTATTATTGCTTATTAACGATCAAATTTCCTTCAATCAATTAATTTTACACCCTTCAACCATGTTAGGACATATGTGTTTCACTTGTTAAGAATATATGTCATTCTTTTATGTAATTGGCTAATCCTTTGACAAAACGCACTTTATTTATAATTGGGTAGATCTAAGATGTGTTTAATACTTCAAGAAACATGTTGTTCAAGTCTAGTATTAAAGCCATGAAGATTGGACTAAGAAACAAATGAAGAAAAGTTGTTCATTAAAGCTGGACAGATAGCTTGACACCTATGGACAGATAGCTCGATAGCTACTCAACACTTCCCGACAGCTAGGCTATTTATCAAACTCTTCAGCTGATTCTTATTGCAATCTCGATAGTTTCTCGACAACTAGTCGATCGATCGAGAAAGCTTTTGTCCCCTCGACACCCACTCGACACCTCCTCGATAGTTGTATCTGTCGAAATTTAAATCTCAACACCTGCTCGACACCTGCTATCTATCGAGGTTACGGGAATTCAGATTTTCAGATCTTATTTTCGGCCCAAGCTTAGGTATTTGTGTAGGATTTCTTTTCTCACAACCCTAGACCTATATAAAGCTTATTTTAGAGGCCGTCACATAAGAGAATACAAGGAGAACATATGCAAAAGGTGACTGATGCCTTATTTTCTCTGAAAGAAGCTACTACGTCTTTTGCGTCTTAGGGTATTGTAACCAAGTGCTTCTTGATCTTTATTATTGATGAAGTGAAGAATTTTGCAGCCAACATCTTTTTCTAGTTGGTGAGTGAGTCACGTACTGGGATCCGTGCAACAAAAATGGTGGCGTTCATATAATGAAGAGTTCAGAGGTTCTGAAGCGGTAGAAGTTTTCTGTTGTAAGTTCATCTATGAGAATTGTAGAGTCTAGGGACAAAGGTTTTATACTAGATCTGAAACTTCTCTTTACTATAGTGGATTGCTTTTTGGGAAGGTTTCCCCCCAAGTTTTTTACTGTGAAACTAATTTGTTTCATTGGTTTTCCTGGGTCATCATATCTTGTCTTATTTATTTTTCCGTTGCATGATTTTGACATGATATTGATGTTTGTTTGTTTTAATAAGTTTTATTCATAATAAATCTAATTAACAACTTGGGTTTAAAACTTGTTAATTCTATCAACCGGGGTCTAAATTTCCCAACAAACCAAGTATTTAAAATTAAATCTTAGTTGGGAAATGTTATATTTGTGAGAATCACTCTTGTTTAATTTGTACTTTGTAGTAAAAAGGTTTCAATATTTTCTTTCGACCTTGGTTCCTTTGTAAACTAATAACTTCACAGGCCCATCTCAATTAAGCTTGTGTTTTTTGGAATTTATGTTTGAAACCTTTTTATTTGGGCCCATAATAACAATATAAGGTCCTCCAGAGAAAAAGTCTTGAGAATGAATTTAAGAAAATTTTAATTAGAGAAATTCAAACTTGAGACCCCTAACCTTTTTTTTTTATATACAAGAAAACATGAGTGGACTTTTATTAAGTTAAACCGGCTATATTAGCATGTAGTACAGAAAAAAGTTGTGGTGGAACACTAAAAAGTCCGAGACATTAACAACATGTCGAGCCAAACCATGAGCAACTTTGTTATCTTGCCCACGTAAAAAGTTATGAGTGATGGAGTAAAAATGGTAGTCCCATGTGAGTTCACAATTCCACCACTCACAGCTTGCCACGTGGATAAATTGTGGCAAGTTGTGGTTTTAGCATTACTGAAATAAATGCCATGGTGTATTTTTTTTTTTTTTTTTGGGTGAAAAAATCTATAGTTTCTCTTAATTTACTATTTAACCTGGCTCTATCCTCATTAGGATTTAATTTAGTTTTTTCATTGTCCTTGTATTTTCTTTTTTGGATTTCGGATAAACTTGAGTCTCTCGCCAGCCTTTAGAATTTAGGGAAAAACTTAACTATAGTATCTTAGGTACCGTATATTAGGTTTCTTAATTAAATTCAAACATATTGTCCCTAAAGAAAATTACTTCTAATGCAACCATATTTTTAAATTTAATTGAGAAACCTAATCTAGTGCACCTAAGAATCAAATTACTGAACCTATTTTACCCGAGAATAATTTAAACCTAATGTTGTGCCTACATCCCATTCCTATATTATAATCAGCCTTTCGCTGCCTAAGCCTTAGTTTATCACCATCAGGGACAAAGGATCTTCGAGTTCAGCCTTAGGATTACCTCATTACCTGGTCACCAGCCCACACTCTTCCAGAAAAAAAAGGGGTCAAACTTAACACCCTAATCATCAGTGCATGCAGACATTTGATACCCGCATGCATTTCGATACGTACATACACACCAAAAAAACGTTTAATGTTATTAAATTGTGTACACGAAATCCTTCGTCATTGAAAATGCCGTGGGCGATTTCACTTCCCAAAAGTCTAAACATGACAAGACGAAACTTAAAAATAATGAGACAGAATATTTCCTTCATTTGATAACTGGAGGCACTGCAAACAAAAGTAACCAATGGGAGCATCTGGAATCATGAAATGTGACAAAAACCTAGAATAACTAGCCGTATTAACATATTTAATTAAGTAGTTTAATATTAATTTTTTGTTGCACCCAGAAATAAAGACAAAGTTAAAAAAAAAAAAAAAAAAAAGAGGTATCTTTGTATGCATCCCCTGTAAATTAAAGTACAAAAAAAAGAGGTATTCTTTTAAGTCAGAAAACCTTTCTACAACTCTAGAGTGCCAGAACTGGGGTGATATATGCGTACCTTTTTCTTGAGGGTCTTTGGGTTTTTATAGTCGAGTAGAGTCAGACTCTTTTGCTTGTGCAACAAGTGTTTTCCTTAATGAGAAGATCCTCATTGATACTCACACATTCCGGAATTTTCCTTGTGTTAGGATTCTATTCATGTTGGGACTCTATAAACTAGGGCTAATCGTGTGTTGCAAGTATTTTCCACTTAGGGTTTCTTGGAAACCACATAAAGACAAGTTGGACGATACGTGGCCGTTTGATCTGTCCACCCTTCGTCCATTCATACATGATCCATCATCTTCAAAATTTTCCTCTTCAGTTGCCCCCTTCACCCCATGGGTCCGTGATCTTTGAGTGGAAGGACCCGTGGGGTGACGGCTTAATTCGGATCTTGAGAAGACACGCTTGTCTTTGGCAGGCTGGCCTGAAATCATTTATGACACCGGACACGTGGCGTTCAACGAATGGCCATTCTCTTGGATTGAAACGTCCCTTCGTCTTCTGTGTCGTCCCTCTATATAAGCCAAGCTTTCTTCCACTCATTTCTTCACTTTTTGCTGAAATATGTGGTCAAAGCGCCTCCGTCATCTTTGTTAAACAAACAAATCTGTCCAGTTGCTGCATCTGTTACCAATGCTCCTTCACAACATCTTCCAATTTCGGTGAGTATTCTCCTCCCATTTAGAAGAAAGTTTCTTTTCCTGTACTTCATTTTATCTTAGATTTTGCACTACCGTCATCAACTGTAGACCTGTCAGCCTTAGGTTTCACCGCCACATGTAGGTTATTTCTAGTGCATCAAGTAATCAGTCATTTGTCCGTGACGGGGCGAGCTACGAGGAAGTGTACCCGTCAAGTCACAAAGATCATGATGGTCCAAGTGAAGAGAGAAGTTCGTCTGCCTCTTCTCCGTCCTCAAGAGATAAGGATCTGGAGATGGATAGCTCAGAAGATTCTAGTGACGGTCTAGACAATGCTGAGCCCCCAGTTCAGTCCATCATGGGTCCTAATGGACTTAGGGAGTTCATCATGCTACCCCTGTGGACAATGAATGACTTTAATTCCACAATCAAAGAGCCACATTTCAAGACACTTAGGGCCAAATACCAAATTCTAGATAACATCTCCATCCGTCTACCATACAACTCGGAGAAGTGTTACTACGAAGGAGTGGAGGGCGTCGGGGTGTATGAGCAAATGCTAAAGACTGGTCTTAGGTTTCCCCTGAGTTCCCTTCATCGTGAGCTACTCAAACACCTAGGTCTAGCCGTCAACCAGGTATCCCCAAGTGCCTGGAGGGTCTTCCTTGGCATGGAGGTCTTGTACGGGGCTATGACTAATGGTGTAAGGAGGCTAATAGTGTGAGAGTTCCTCCATTGCTACCGTCCAAATGAAATAAAAAAGTCAAAGGGCATGTATAGTTTTGTGCCTAGGAGCTCGTTGTTGAGGCTCGCATACGAGACCCCGGACTTAAATAGGAACTGGAAGAACTGGTACTTCTTCCTTAAAGGGAATGAATGGATATGCCGTCCAGGGGAAACAGAGAATGTCATCATCACTGCTCTAGGGAGAACTGGGTCCTGCCTTTCCAGAGTGATGTTAGTGGCTCAGCTATCCGTCGAGGACGCTATTCAAGAGCCAAAGAAGGCTAGCCTAGAAGTTCAACCAGTTTTGGGCTTCTCGGACGAGGATAAAATCGGAACCATCCAACCCCACGATGATACTTTGGTGGTTACCCTCAAGATTGGGGGATATGATGTAAAAATGGTGATGGTTGGCCAAGGTAGTGGTGCCGAGATAATGCACCCCGACCTGTATAAGGGGCTGAACTTAAAACTTGAGGACCTAACACCCTACAATTCGCCCCTGGTGAGTTTTGATGGGAAGGTCGTCATCTCGAAGTGCCAAATTAGGCTTCCCGTGCAGACTAGTTCAGAAGTAATGGAGGTGGACTTCATCGTGGTGGACGCTTATTCACCTTACACTGCCATTGTGGTCAGGCCTTGGCTTTATACCCTAGGAGCTGTCTCTTCTACTCTACATCAAAAGGTGAAATACCCGTCTAGCAGCCAGGTTAAGGAGATCTTGTGAAATCAATTTGTGGTGAGGCAATGCCTGGTGGCTGCCATCCGACATCAACTCGAGGTCGAATCTTGGGCCCATACCGAAGCGGGCTTATAGCAATTAAAAGCTCCGGCGTTGCCAGTCAATGGGTCGGCCGAGGATTCGAAATGTGAAAATTTGATGAAGGTTGTTATTGGTGATGATCCGTCGCCTCCTCCAGAGAAGGAAAAACTGATAGAGTTCCTTAGAAAAAACATCGATGTCTTCGCATGGAGTGCTTACGAAGCCCCGGGAGTGGACCCGAATTTCATCTGTCACCATCTAAATGTTAATCCATTTGTCACTCCCAAAAGGCAACTTCCTCGACGCTCGTCCAGGGACCACTCTATTGCTGTCAAAGAGGAGGTGAAGAAACTAAAACAGGTGAGGGCTATCAATGAGGTATTTTACCCTGAGTGGTTGGCCAATACCGTAGTGGTAAAGAAGAAAAGTGGGAAATGGCGAGTGTGCGTGGACTTCACAGATCTGAATAGGGCTTGCCCAAAGGATCCTTTCCACATGCCTAAGATAGACCAGCTGGTGGATGCAACCATAGGCCATCCTTGGATGAGCTTCCTAAACGCCTTTCAGGGATACCACTAAATACCACTAGCCCTGGATGATCATGAGAAGATAGCTTTCGTCACTCCTACAGGAAACTACCACTACAAAGTGATGCCCTTCGATTTGAAAAATGCAGGGTCTACCTATCAAAGGATGATGACTAGGATGTTTGAACTGTAGTTGGGCAAGAGCATCGAGGTCTATATAGACGACATAGTGGTAAAAATTAAGGTAGTGTACAAGCACTTAGGAGACCTTGGGAACATATTTGAAATTCTGAGGAAACACAAGTTGCGCCTCAACACTTCTAAGTGTTCCTTTGGTGTGGGATTGGGCAAATTTCTGGGTTACATGGTAACCCATAGGGGAATTGAGGTCAACCCAGACCAGATTAAAGCAATCAATAGCTTACAACCACCTCGGAACCCCAAGGAAGTTCAGAAACTAACCGGAATGACTGCTATCTTGAACCGATTTATCTCTCGGTCAGCGAATAGGTGCCGACCCTTCTTCCTATTGATGAAAAAATGGAAGGGGTTCAAGTGGACCGAGGAATGTACCTTGGCCTTCTAACAGCTTAAGTATTATCTATCTCAGCCTCTTATCATGTCCAGCCCTGAGGTTGACGAGGTCTTGTTTGCTTATATTGCTGTGGCCCTTCATGTTATAAGCTTGGTCCTGATACGAGTTAATGGCAACACACAAAGGCCAGTTTATAACGTGAGCAAGTCATTACATGAGGCTGAAATCTGCTATCTGCCGCTAGAAAAGGCTATTCTGGCTGTGGTACACACCACACACAAACTCCTCCATTACTTCCAAGCACACACAGTTGTCGTCCTAACTCAGCTTCCACTCAAAGCTCTACTCAGGAGCGCTGATTACACGGAGAAGATTGCTAAATGGGCCACAATCCTAGGGGCTTTTGACATCAAGTACATGCCTCATACCTCGGTTAAGGGTCAAGTTCTCATGGATCTTGTGGCAAAGTTCGCTGAATCCCTGTTGGAAGAAGAAGCAAAAACGCAACACATGGATGGAAAATCGATTGACACGATCTCCCAACAGGGTCCCTTATCCTGGAAAGTGTACGTTGATGGTGTAGCAAATCAGAAGGGTTCCGGAATGGGGTTAGTACTAGTATCCCTCGAAAAGATCACCATCGAGAAATCATTAAGATTGAGATTCTCGGCCACCAATAATGAAGCAGAATATAAGGCTCTGCTGATGGGAATGGAAATGGTCCAAAAAATGGGCGGAAAGACCATAAATATGTTTTTAGACTCCAGATTAATGGTCTGCCAAGTGAAAGGAGAATTCGAAGCGAGGGACGAAAGAATGCAAGGATACTTGAGTCAGGTCAGACACCTATAATCAGAATTCGAATCTTTCAGCCTGTTACGCATCCCCAGGAGTGGAAACATACATGTCGATTCCCTAGCCACGCTCGCAACCTCCTCGGCATAGAGCTTACCTCGGATCATCCTTATAGAAGACCTATGCAAGCCTACAGAGATGAACAGAGTGGTGGTTCATATCCACCAAGTTAGGGTGGGGCCTAGCTGGATGGACCCCATAGCACTGTTCTTAAAAAAAGACACCTAGCCCGAGGAGAAATCAGAAGCAGACAAAGTACGTAGAAAGGCTCCTTGGTTTTGGCTGTCTGAGGACCAAAAGTTATATAAACACTCCTTTTCTGAGCCATACCTGCTATGCGTACATCCTGAGGCAACAGAATTACTCCTTGAGGAGTTACATGAGGGGATTTGCGGTAGTCACACCGAAGGCAGATCTTTGACGCACAGAGCCATCACACAAGGTTATTGGTAGCCAAATATGCAAATGGAAGCACAAGAATATGTAAAGAAGTGCGACCAATGCCAAAGATTCGCACCAAACATACACCAACTAGGGGGAGCCCTAAATCCACTATCCAGCCCTTGGCCGTTCGCTCAATGGGGCTTAGACATAGTGGGCCCTTTCCTCAGGGCAGCAGGGAATAAGAGATACTTGCTGGTCAGTACGGACTACTTCACTAAGTGGGTCGAAGCCGAGCCTCTAGCAAACATTAGAGACGTGGATGCCAAGAAGTTTGTATGGAAGAACATTGTCACGTGATTCGGGGTCCCTCGTACCCTCATCTCAGACAATGGTCTTCAATTTGATAGCAAATCTTTCAGAAGATACTGTTGTGATATGGGAATTACAAATAGATATTCCACCCCGGCTTATCCCCAAGGGAATGAACAAGCAGAGGCTGTTAACAAGGTCATAGTGAATGGACTTAAGAAGAGGTTAGATGATGCGAAGAGAAAATGGGTGGATGAATTGCCACATGTGCTTTGGACGTACAAAACTACACCTCGCAAATCAACCAGGGAGACCCCCTTTTCGATGACCTATGGGGCCGAGGCTGTTATTCCTTTGGAGATTGGCTTTCCTACACTCAGAAGTAGCTCTTTCAATCCGAGCAGTAACAATGAGTTGCTAGAAATGAGCTTAGACTTTATCGAAGAAAGAAGAGAAAATGCAAGGGTTCAATTGGCATAATACCAACACAAACTCAAGTAGAGTTATGATGCCAACGTAAAGTTGAGACCATTAGCACCTGGTGTTTTGGTGTTGAGAAAGGTTTGGGTATTACAAAGAACCCAGCGTGGGAAAAGTTAGGGCCCAATTGGGAAGAACCATACCGCATCACCTTGGTGGCTGGTATAGGAACATATTTTCTAGAAGACTTAGATGGACATGTAATATCATGCCCGTGGAATGTAAACAACCTACAAATGTATTATTATTAATGGAAGTCTCTTTTGACAATATGTCCATTTACTAAAGGCGTTATATTTCTCATTATTCAATCTTTATAGGTGTTAAACAGATCCAAAGTTATGTCAAGTCTCTTAGACCACATACTTGAGTGAAATTAACACTATGACATCTTTTTATAAATGTTTAAATTGAACCTTAGTCATTCCTGAAGTTCTCGGACTAGATGCTATGGGAAAATTAACATAATGACATCTTTTATAAGTGTTTAAATTGAACCTTATTCATGCATGAAGTCCTCGGACCAGATGTTATGGGGAAATTAACACTATGACATCTTTTATAAGTGTTTAAATTGAACTGCAGTCATGCCTGAAGTCCTCGGACCAGATGCTGTGGAAAAATTGACACACAATGACATCTTTTATAAGTGTTTAAACCAAACCGCAGTCATGCCTAAAGTCCTCATACCAGATGCTGCGGGGAAATTGACACACAATGACATCTTTTATAAGTGTTTAAACTGAACCGTAGTTATGCTTGAAGTCCTCGGACCAAATGCTATGGGGAAATTGACACACAATGACATATTTTATAAGTGTTTAAACCGAACCGTAGTCATGCTTGAAGTCCTCGAACCAGATGCTATAGGAAAATTAACATTATGACATCTTTTATAAGTGGTTGAACAAAACCTTAGTCATGCCTGAAGTCCTCGGACCAGATGCTATGATGAAATTAACATTTGGTGATATTCATTTGTTTTTCACTAAGTGCCAAAACAGATTCCAGGTTATAACCAGCTTCTTGGATTTCTGACTCTCTGTAAGTTAAAGTCTTTGATTATTTAGTCCAATTCATAGTACAAGTGTGTATTGGACCTCTTTTTTCTTTACTGGTACTTAATCAAATTATTTGGAGTGCTAGCAGTTCAAAGCAATAGTGATAAACTTCAAAGCATACTAAGTGAAAATACAGGGGATAAAAGGAAGAAAAACATCTTCATTAAACAAAAAGGGGAATACATTATGTTTGATGGCAGATTGCCATTACAAAAAAGTATATATACAAAGGAAAAAACTTCAACAACAAAAAAAAAAAAGAGAAAAAACGCCCTACATCTAAGCTTTGGCTGGGAGGGGGGGGGGTGTCTTTCTTAGGATCAGCAGCCTTGGAATGGATATCATCAGCTTTGGACTTAGCTGCCGCGTCCTTGGCCTAAGAGACCACATCCTTGATTGTAAGGGAGTCCTCGGAGGGCTTGTCCTTCGCCAGAGGCTAAGCCTCCTTACCCACCTCAACCCCTTTAAAGAGAGGAGCATGGGTGGAAGAGAGTTGCTCGAGAGGAGGGTCCGCATCTGGAATTTCTCGGATATCTGCTGGGAAGAAAATTTTCTCGACCCTCCTCAGTTCGGAGTCTGCAAGAACTCCCACCCGGTCTATTGCTACTCCCCAGGACTCGGTGCAGTAGTCCCTGCATACTACGGCCATCTCCTCTACCAGCCGAGTCTCCGTATCTTTCACCCTACGCTCGTAGGATGCCTTCACCGCGGCCTCAGCGGGTTTCCTGGCCACCCGAGCTACGTTCTTGACTTTTTGCAGCTCGGCCTTGAGATCCAAAACAGTTTGCTTCTATATGGCCAGGTTTATCTCTGTTATATGTAATTTTTGGCACTGATCCTCGGCTTGCCTCTCCGTGGTTTTCAGACCCGCCAAGGCACTCAGTCGAGCTTTGTCCACTTCTTTTAGCTTCTCAGACAACTCATCCTGCTCCTGCCTTAGAGCACCTAGCTGCTTCTTAACCTCCAGTCGGGAGTGGGCCTCAGCCTTGGCCTCGTCCTGAACATTCCTGACCCACTCCTCGGCTACATAGATTTGCTAGGTGATCTGCATAAAAGTAACAAAGGGATCATAAAGAACGTACACATATATGAATAAACGTGCAACCTAGTGTTTATCAAAAAAGAATGCAAGTTGACTTACCATCGCCAGGTCCCTCTTCAATGACATGAAGATGTCAGGTTGTCTAATGCACCTAAGGCCCTCCATGTCTCTGGGGAGGAGAAGGGGCTGCTCTAAGGCCTCGGCGAGGATACCGACATGCCCCCTTTGAGACTCCCAGATCGTGGTGTCCCAAGAAATGGAAGCGCCCTCCACCTCTAGCTGAGGAGCCCAAGAGCGCTGCCCTCAGCGCACTTCGGCTTCGTCCTTACTCTCCACCGACTTGGCCCTCTTATCCTTGGGGTCCTTGGTTTTCCTCTGCTGCTTGGCACCCTTTGGAAGTACCAGCTCACCTTCCTTCAGGTCCTCTACTGGTCTCTTCTTCCTTAAGTCCTGGTTGGCCTTCAGTCCGAGGTCAGCAAGAGGTGAAGGGGGAGGAGGAGGAAGATTGGAAGGAACCTATGTTTTGGGAACATCTTTGGAAGTTTGTCCCTTGTTCCTATTGGCCATTAAGCCCTTCAAACTGGTCCTTTGCTTTAGGTTCATGCCTCCTTCTTCCTCGGAGATAGTGTATGGTTGAGCGACTATTAACCTTGGATGATGGACGGTAGAAAATCTTTTAGACCCAGTCTCGGAGTCTGAGAGCTCTATTGGCCTTTCTGATGCCCCTTCCTCTTCTTCGAAATAGAACTGGTCGATCTCGACGTCTAAGGAATGGCGAGATGAGGCTGACTCCTCTCCCAGAGCAGCTACTTGTAGAGGAACAAGATTAGGTGGCAGCACAACAGGGAGAAGGTCTCTCCAAGCCAAGAACCCAGGCTTAGAGACATCTATTCGAGTAAGCCCAGGGCTACCTGCTCTTATTGCTTGGCCTGCATCCTGAAATATGCGCGATAAGGGCTGATAATCTAAGATCAGGTGTGCAGCCTGTAGCTATCCGTCTTCACTTTCAAATATCTCCGACCTTAGCAAGTAGTTGAGCGCTGGAACGTTGACAAGACTGAGTTTCAAAGAGACGTGATCCTTATCTGCAAAAACATCCGAGAGGGAAATTGTGGTCAGATCAATGACAACTATTATCCAAGGAGACGAAGGGCTTGGAATGAATAAAAGAATGACCTAGAAAACTAAGGTCCCTGCCAAGGGACCTAACCCTGGGGTACCCTACCTGGTGTACCCGCCCTAACTAGGTAGTGAAAACCATCGTGCCACTCCCCGGAGACGACCAAGTAATCGTTCTTCAAACCTTTGTTGGACTTGGGAAGGCAGGATATCAATCTCACCTCCTCAGATCGAGATTTGCGGTAATATCCCCCGGCAAGAGAATGGCACTCGTACATATGAGCGACGTCGTGCCATGTAAGCCAAGATTCATCTGGTCGTTTAGGGCATCTACACTTCCTAGGACTCTAAACATGTTGGAAGCGCATTGATGGGGACACAACCTATAGTTGAGCAGGTAGTCTCTGGTTATCCTACCCATGGGAAGTGTCATTTCTCCCTCTATAAATGTGATCATTGGAATGACAACTTCACCCACCTCTCTATTGGTAAGTATTCGGTCTGGGGGACAATATTGTAAGCCCACTCCCTGTGGGATACGGTATTTGGCCCTAAAACCCTCCATACCGGATGGAGAATCCAATAAGTACTTAAATCTACCCATTTAAGCAAACACGGATGACAAGGAGAAAGTTTTCTAATAAGGAGGAAGGCCGAGGAACTCGGCTGAGAAGAAAAAGAAAGTTTGGAGAAGTAGATACTTACAAAAACAGGTGAGTGTGTCAAATCTTGAAACCTTTAACAAGATCGTTTGGTGATTTCTTAAGGAAAAGAGTTTAGAAGACTTGGGGATGTACAGAGCTTAGCGAGTTGGAATGCTTGAGATCTCTGGGGGACTTGAGAATTCGTAAAAGTAAAGGAGAAATAACTTCCCTCAATGCTTTATATAGAGGAAAAAAAATGAGTGGGAATAATCCCGCTCAAAATTCTAGAAGAAATGCCCACCATAGGATGTGCACCTCACCTTTGGATGGGGGGAACAAAGCGCCACCTAGAGCAATAAATAACGAGTCGCGGACCTCGAAGCGTCAGAAGTAGTTATGAAGCGCGTAAAACGGCACTCCCACGCGTGTAAGCCAGGGAAATAAATGTTTTTGTTTCTTAAAGATCAAAACCCCACTTTTTCTCCTCGGATGAGAGGGAAAAACCAGAGTTTTGAGGGGCTATTATAAGGATAAGGACCCAAAATTGTATATTGGGCCTTAGACCTTGTCCGAGGTTGTTGGCATGTCCGAGGAATGACAAATAGCAATGAGGGATCCCAGTTCAGGGTCTCATGAGTAAGAAGAGAGTAGAAGGCAGTCCGAGGAGGAATTCCTCCTCGACCATGACAAATGTAGCTCAGATACGTATTCCAGTGACAAAAATGACCTCTATAGAAGCTCCAGTGTTAGAAGCGTGCCTTATAAACACACGAGAAGGAAGGAACCCAAAAATATCTAAGGAAAAGCTGCTACCTCCGCATTAAATGCACTACAACTACTTTTCTGGCCGTATTTATGTGAAGAAAACCCTTGAACAGTGCTTCCTTGGCTACCGTAACTCACAGAGAGCTAGAAGGGGTGTCTGATGGGATGGGCACTCAAGTAGTGGCTTGGACGATTGACAAATGAAGGGCCAAGATCACCAGGGAGGAGATATATAATGTGAGAAACCCCTGAAGAAAAAGGGGGGGGGGGGGATAGGAAAAAATAGAAAAAGAATACTATAGTAAGCAAAGCTGCATTTGTAATCAGTTCTATTGGTTTATACTAAAGTTTGCCCCTTCAGACAGTGAATTCATTCAGCCCTAGGTGCCTTGTTCATTCTTGATTATCTTTCAAATTCATACTAGCCGTTATCAAATTTATTGGGGTCTAGTTCTTTGACCCACTCTCTACAAATTTATTGTATTGGGCTCACTGGCCCAAGATCCCATACATCTTGGGTTTGGGCTGCAAATCGTGTCCCTACAAGTACAAAATTACAATAGGCTAGGGCTATTTACAGTAGGCTTGGGTCCTAATGGATTTAACATCACCCTTCAAATTGAAGTGACAAGTCTAAGGCTATTTTGAATTGTAAATGAACTAAGTTGCTCATATACAACTCGAGTTTGTCTCAATAAAAAAATATTTGTTCATATTTGTTTGTTTATAAACAAACCAAGCTAGATCAAATTGTTCATATACAACTCGAGTTTTGAGCTATAGGCCTCCTATTACAGCGATTAATAAAGCGTCGGTTTTGAGCTGCCGTAATAAGATTTCCTATACCAGCGGCTTCAAAAAGCGCTACTACAGGCTCCTCTATTACGGTAGTTTTCAAAAGCGCCGAGAAAAAAATGTTACAATAGGACGATTTTTTTGTAGTGGCAATATCCCATGACGGGAAGAAGTTTAGTGTCCCAATCATCATCATAATAGGCACATACGTAACAACACACAAGTGTCATAGTAGAACACGATATGCACATGGTACGCACAACTCTTGAACTCGTGTTTCTTGTTCAAGATCACTTGATTACTTAGGCTAGGAGATGTTGAGACCTTTTTTGCTCTAACTTGGGTGATTAAAATTAATTAAACATAGTTAACCAATCACACCTTAAACTTAAAATCATAATGATTGATGATGACTTCGTAAATCACAAATTTTTCCACTTTTCACCAATTCAACTCTCCGTACAAACACAAAGCATGTGTGAGGGATGAATACATATTTGCTATTTCGGATAATTGATCTCCCCTTATAGAAATAGCGTATATTGATACATCCTATCCCGAGAGCTTATGTTTTTACAAAATCCTGACAAATATATATCTAATTATATACCATTTTGTATGTCTTGAAGTAATTCACACAACTTAGCAGATAAAAGGTTTTTGATAATAATTGAAGAGCTTTAATTTAGGATTTAAACCTACTTAAGGTTTCAAAGATAGGGGGCAGTTTTGTTTTTTGTTTTCCATCATGCAACTAGTAGATCTGATGGACTTATATGGAGGCATATGATTACAAAGTGCACCCTTACATCGAAATTCAGCAGCCACTACAGTCAAGGACAAGTCTTAATGGTAAATAGTAAATACTAATAATACTGATCAAGGCCGAACCTGTCATTATCGAATCTATAAAATGTCAAGAAGAAAAATACTTGAAAGCATTGAAGAATAAATGGAGAGAAGAAAATAAGGATATTTGTTGCTGCACTTCTAGCTTGTAAGAGAGCTAGCATTTGCGGTACTAGACGTCAGAAATTCTTGAAAACCTACTATTAGAATGAGTTGTTTTGCTGACCTGAATTTTCTTAAATAGAACACTACAAATCCAAGTCCTAATCATCGCAGGTAAGTTATATCAAACAATGAGTCAATGACCTCTGGACTACTAGTTAACAAGTTGTGATCAATGAGATAAATAACTCAGTGGGCATCGATCAGCATCGGCCCACATTGCAATCATGGTTTTACTCTCCACTAATTATAGTTTAATTAATTGTCAAATAATATAAACGAGTTGCTCGTCGTTGTGGGGAAATCCTAATTTTGTCTGCCACACTCTTTAACAGTTTTGTGGGAATCAACAAGGGCATGAAGAGACAAGCAATTACAATGGTCTTGATTTGTATTTGCAATAGAACCAATCCACCATATATAAAAACAGAAGCTGATTAAAATGTTGAATTTTAAATATCCTAGATGCCCTACATTACGTTAATTAGCATATCTGATATTACACAAATCTCATTTCTAGCTAAGATATTGCATAGATCTTCATATTTTACAACTAAAAGGCTTCTATTGGCTCTATACTACCTCAAATATTTGTCTAATTAAAATTTTGAATTGTTAAAAAAAAAAGAAGCTATTGCAATGGTGACTTACAAGTTACAATGACAAGATAAAAATGTGAAAAAGTAATTTCTGTTGGTACATACAGAGCTGTACAGTACTAGGCCATCTATGAATTAGATTATTATTATTATTTTGACCGATAAGCATTTAAATAGATAGTTAATATATATTGGAAAACGATATAGAGATAGCAAATTAGCAATACAAATAGTCTGATATACATTTATGTTTTCTTGGTGATAGAGAATGTGCTCGACTACTCTATCCAAAGAAAAAACAAAGGGTGCTTTACTATGGGAGCATTTTATAAAATAGGTTATTTGTACTAATTATTTAAATAAAATAATATTGTAATCAATTAATAATTTTATGTGGATTTGTAGGTTACGAAGAACCACTTGCCACAAGTCCTACAATTAAAGAAGAGAATTCATAACTAAAAATCTGTCCTACAAATCTTATTAGTCCTACGACTAAACAAAATTATATTGATCATATAGTGATAGCTAGTGGCAGTGCCTCATATATTTTATTTTCTTTTCGAGAATATATTTGCCCTATTTAAAACTTCTACTATGTGCTATTAAAACAAACAAACAAAAAAATTTCTATTTTGGTTGTGATTGTGACTGTAGTGTAGATATCTCTCTCCCGCGATCCTTAACCTACTATCCTCCCACGGAGTAGCAGTACGTGGAGGCAATTTTTTGAGTGCTCTTCTTTATCTTTTGGTCAATTTAATGTTTCTTGAAATCATATCTTGGTACAAGTTTGTTCTTTTTGATTTTCTTTCTCTGTCATGATTAAAGATATACAAAAAGAGGACTTGGGTTGTAATTTGTAATGTCGGCAGCTTGGTTAGTCATTTATTTGTTGCTTTGTTGCATAAGGTTGGTAAGCGTCCGTTTCTAATAATTGCTCTTTATCATCAGACTAAGACACTAATTGATTTTTGATGTTGATGGGGATCGAACCCCATATTTCTACACTCTTAATAATTATCATCAGACCAAGACACCAATTGGTTTTTAGTGTAGATAGGGATCAAAATTCAGATCTCTTATTCGACGGTTTTTAGTGTAGATAGAGATCAAACTTCAGATCTCTTATTTGACATCTCTTATTCGACAACAAAAAGTTTTACCAGTTGACCTAACTAGAACTGACATGTACCCATGCACATAAACTATACAATAAAATGTCACTCATGTGAATATCAAATGATTTTTTTTTTAGAGAAAGTTTCAACCTATAAGGTTCACTCATGATTATAACTCTTTATTATCAGACCAAGACTCCAATCGATTTTTGGTCTAAGTGGGGATTGAACCTCAAATTTCTTATTCAACTATCATTGGTTTTACTAATTTAGCTAACTGGAAGCCACAATATCAAATGGTATTTTAATGTTAGAAAAATCACAAAAAATAGTATATCTATCATATTATATTTATTAGCTAAGTTTTTTATATATAAAAAAAATTAAAAAAATCTATATAATTTGTGTTGTAAATTTTTTATATTCAAAAAATTTCACTTATGAAGTTATCATTCTCAAATATTAATTTTAGTAATTAGATAAACGTTAAGTTCAGTTTATATGATCAGTTTTGTTAAACTCATAATATGATAAAACTATAAAAATTTTAAGCTATATAGTAACCATTTGTGTGTCTAAACCTTATATATATATTCGATGAAACTTAGACATATAAAAGAGATATTAAAAAAAACACAGAAAGAAAACAAAGGATAGATAATTAAAATATTACTATTACAAATCAGAGTGCCTCACATTATTTTATTGATTTAAAATTTCATCGAATAATAGCATATGATTTGTGTATTATGTTTGTTTTTTTTATTAGCGACTTAAGTATAACTTATCTTTTAGTATTTCTAAAAAAAGTATAACTTATCTTTTATTAAAAATCTATTTTACAGAATAATTAGTGGAACGCCATGTACTGTACGTATATCCAAATATATGGTGTAAAAGATCAGTTATACAACTGATCAAGATGTATGAAAGGTTCAATCCAAAAAAAAAAAAAAAAGGATGTATGGAAGGTGTGGGGCCTAATAATCCGGCAACCCCAGCCCACTTTATATTAGGCTCAGGGCCCACGCCAAGGATGAAGAAACGTCCGAGAATGAACGAAGAAAGCCCAGGTTGCCAAGAAACATCGCCAAGGACGACCATGTCCTCGGCCAGCCAAGGACATAGAAAGAAGAGCAGCACGCTACCAAAGGCAGCCTCCCAGAGCATCCCAAGAAGGAGAGCAAGTACAATGTGTCAGTCATGGGACCATGGAGGAGGAGCAATTCCAGAAAAAACCGTCACCTCCACATTAAATGCCTACCACTGACATTCTGGCCGCATTAATGGGGAAGTGGCCCCTAAGCAGTGCGGTCTTGGTTGCTGTAACTCACAGGAAGATTGGTAAGGTGGCTGATGGGACAGGTAGTCAGGTTTAGGCTTGGATGATCAACAAGTGGAGGGTAAAGATCGTTGGAGGAGGACTATATAATAAGTAGAACAGATCATAGGAGGGGGGGAGATTCATGGGACCATTCCCATTCAAGAATTATTACAACAAAGCTCCTCGGATTGCGCCGAGGACAAATTTTCTTAGACAACTTCAGTTCATCTCTATCTGATGGTGATGACCCAACCATATCGACCATTGTCATGCACTAAGGCCTAGTTCTTAAACCCATTCTCTACAAATTCATTGTAATGGGCTAGTTGGATCTGAGTCCACTCACCCAACAGAAGAAGTGCTCAAATCCAGTCCCTACAGAAGGTTAAAAAACATTTGATCATGGTGAAAATGACACATTTAGAGTCTGTTTGGATACCACTTATTACTGAAAATTGAAAACTAAAAACACTGTAGAAAATAATTTTTAAATGTGTGAATAGTGTTGTGAGACCTATTTTTAATGAAAATTTGGTTGAAAAAAGAGGTTTGTGAGTCCCGTGAACAGTGCATGAGACCCACGCGCAAAGCGCTAGATGCGCAAACGTCCAACGTTTGCGCTATCCAAATGTTCACTTAAAGCATGTTTAGATAGCATGAAAACTGAGTGATATCACTCAGTTTTCATGATCCATCATCCAAACTGAGTGGGTCCCACGGATGACATTTGTTTGGCTTAGTTTTGGATCATTGTTTTCATGACTCAAATAGTCAAAATTTTGGATGTGGATGATGGAAAATGAAAACAGGATTTTGTTGTTTTCAGTTTTTAAGAATTGAGTTTCAGTGGCATTTTTGTAAAATTAAGCAAAAAATGGGACCCACCCGTATGACTTGTCCCATCACATATCGTCTCTCTCCAAAAATCAGTTTGGCATACTTACTCCAACCTGTTCTTCTCTCTGCCTCTTCTCCTTCTTCATTTTTTTTCTTTTACCCAGAGCTCTTTCTTCTCACTAACCCGTCATTACTCCTCCACAAGCCGCCACCACCACACTAGTCGTCACCATTACAAGCAACCACCAAATCGGGCCTTCGTTTTTTCTCTCTCTATCTTTCCTCCCTTTGCCAGATTGGTTTCTCTCTCAGGCATTTTTTTTCTCTCTCTCATCCCTTTTGCCAAATCATCACCATCATGAGCAACCACCACGAGCCACTGTGAGATCAGTTCAAGCTCAGCCTAGATCGGGCCTTCGTTTTTTCTCTCTCTTTCCTCCCTTTACAGATTGGTTTCTTTCTCAGGCATTTTTTTCTCTCTCTCTCTCATCCCTTTTGCCAGATCGGCTCATCTTTGTGTCTAATTTCGTGATTTGGGTCTCCAATCTAAGGATTCTGAGTTTGGGTTTGCTATGCATTTGTTTGTTGGTGGGTTTGGATTTTTGGTTGTGGTTGGTGAGGTTTGGGCAATGGTGGAGGTTCTTTGTACATTCGTTTGGATTTTTTGTGGAAGGTTATGATTGTGGTTGAGGGCTATTGGTGGGTTTGGATTTTTGGTTGTGGTTGTGGGTTTCTTGTGCATTCTTTTGGATTTTTTGTGTGGCTATTGGTGGTGTTAATGGTAGTCGAATCTGGGTTTGTCGTTAGTGGTGGTGATGAAACTGGCTTTGGGTGTGGATTTCATGTTCTTCGTGTAGAGTCACGCGGGTAAAGGAAGAAGATAGTTGAAAAAGATTGATCGGTAGGCTCCACCATTTTGGCAAAAGGTGGACTTAAAAGTTGAGATATATGACTAGGTTTTGTTAACAAACAAAAATTTTGGAGTTTTTGAGTGATAGTGAGTTTTGAGTTATGAGTTATGGGTTTTAAGTTTGAGTTATGAGTTATGAATACTGAGTTATGAAAACTAAGTCATGTCTAAACCAAACAAGCCCTTATAATTCTTAAAACTTTGTTGAAATGGTTACTAGCGCCAAGTACACAGAGGACCCTTAGGCTCGTTTTTTCAACATAATTCTATTATTCAGTCCACAATCTCACTCAAGTGAACTGCATTTTGCTTGAGCGAACTATCCAATAATAAACCTGCAGAAAAATCTCGGACAAAACTTCGCATCTACTTCAATTGTGATTTTGCTCAATTGATCATTTCACTCTTGCTTTTGCTCGAGCTAAATTTTTCAGAAACAGTCTTCTTTTTAATTTTTGTGAATTGAGAAATATCTTCTTCATTCTTCATTTTCTCCACTACTAAAATGGAATTACCAAGAATATTATATATATATATATATATATATAATATAAAATAAAACCTTTGACTTTTTGTTGACATCTTCTAATGTTACTATATGGATAATACAAATTTTATAACATAAAATTTACAAACTGATATGTCACCAATCATCAACAAACAATTCATATATTCATTTATTAGATAGTTGCAGTTCACCAATTACATTAATTATCACATCAATTCATAAGTTTTATATAGTAAAATTTGTCAAAAGTTTAGCATTTTCCTTTTAAAATTCATTAATCACATATATCACATCAATTTGTAGATGTGATTTTGTAATGTGATTTTGTAAAACTCATAGCATATTTAGCATTTTCCTTCCTATAAAACATCATATATTTATACATTCCATTAGAATCTTACAACATTTATATATTTATCATGACAACAAGTGGGAGGAAAATTTGAACCTTAGGTTTTTTTTTTCCTTACAGAGGAGACAGAGTATTATATTTTAATTTCCTATCAAATTTGTGAATTTTTAAGCAATTAAATTTTTTATTATAAATATAAAATTTAAATTAAAAATAATATTGACAGAGTATGAGTACGTACAAATCGGCAATTCCACGTTAGCCCTTACGCAACACTTTTCTTTCCACCGAAGCATCTAATGATTAAATTCTATATTTTATGATGACAAAGTATGGTAAGAGGTACACTTTTGTTTCCATATGGACGAAAAATTAAAATCTAGAAATGTTTTATATGAACTCAGAAATTGGTGGCAAACATAAGGACCCCGATAATACGTGTCACCGGTCCTAAAATTACAGTATAAAATCATAAAGTGGCATTATTCTAGGGCTCCCACTTTCCGAAAGAGGTATGGACCAGGAAACTGAGTGGGAAAATTAAACTCAGATTCATTAAAAATGGTTGTATTCTTCATGGAAAACATAATTATTTGCTTTGGAATTGAATTTTTCCCAACCAACAAGGCTGCTTTGCTTAATTGGCTCCACTTTGGACGGCCAAATATTCCATTCATGAATGTTCTTTTACATTCTTCTTGTCATTTTTCTAAATTGAGTTTTCCCAGGATTTTTTTTTGTAGGTTTCCTTAGCCTTGTTCACATTAAAATCGATTGTTGAGTTTTGACTTTTGACACATTAGAGCAAACCGATTCGAATTTTTCTATTTTGCTTCTCCCTTCTCAAAATATTGTGGGATTTTGGCTAAAATTTTATACATATGGTATGATAGGACATTTAATTTCATGGATTATATTTGTCTATTGTCCATGTTGTGCTTTGATTAGTAACATTTATTACTCTTGCGCTTAACTCGGAGTCAATTTCGTTAATTTGACAGAATATGATAATATATATGACAAATGCCCATATCATCTGTTGAAACAAAAATTAGAAAAAAGACCATCCTATCTCTCTGAAACACCATAGATACACATTCTCAAGCAATATGATGCAGAAATCTTCACATGCCATTACTTACTCATATTTTACACTTTCTTGACAAACGGACAGAATAGAAATGGGGATTCGAATCCCAAAAGGAAGTATTTCCTACAAAATTACTAAATATCAAAGCTAAAAGGCCAACTAAATCTATTAGTCCCAATTGAACTCAACTGTTACTTTTTGTAAATAATGTCAGAGAATTAAGGTTTGGATTCTTCCATCTCTCTCTCTCTCTCTCTCTCTCTCTCTCTCTCTCTGTGAGGTGGAGCTATGGCAGTGCAATCCAAACTCAAATCCATGGGGTTGCTCCTCTCTCCGATGTTGTTTCGGCACAATACACCATGGTTGCAACTTATCTCAACAACCAAGTCAAGCTCAGCCAAGTACGCCAAGGCTTCGATATCTAGTTGATTGATAATTTGATTACATTTGCAACCACACCTAGTTGAATTTGAGGCCAACTTTAACATTCTCGTCAACGTAACCCTTAATTATAGACTCTACTAAAAACCGCACGTTGCAAGGGGTTGAATGATCACTAAAATCTGATGTTAACAAGAGCTTCTTTTCACTTGTCAGCTCTGGGAGTGTGCAACAATGGTAATAGGTATCGAGTAAGTATATTTTTTATTCATAGGAACTTACATAGTTTGACAATTATTTTTTAACGAGTAACTCTTTTCCAGATTGAGATCAGGTGGTATTGCACATAAACATAATGCAATAAATTTGGATAGTTAAAATTGAGAGTTCAAAAAAAAAAAAAAAAACACAACTTTTAATCTCATCTATTAAATAAAAAAATAAGAGAAAGCTAAAAAGTGAAATGTGGTATAAAAAATTGTGAGAAAAAATGAGGTTAATTTCACCCCGTGATAATGTGATATTGCACGGATCCAAATCCTTTTTTTTCCAACGAGTTAAATGTCACAAATCAAATCATGAATAACTCCATATTTTAAGGGCAACCACAATAATTTGAATTTTAAAAAAGAAAGAAAAATGAAAGAAGGTAGTGGGGGAACCCAATAATGATATTTGTAATTATTATTATTATTATTATTATTATTTTAATTTTAGAGGGAGACAAGATTAAGCCCAGGACAAGGGAGGGAAAGGAAACCATGTGCCAAGGCTTACACTTGTTGCTCAAGTACCAGTACCTTCAATGGGTCATTATAGGCATAAGTTTGCATGACTTAATGGTAGCATTTTGGTGAGCATCCATTGATTGAGTTTGAACTATACAAGAAAGGTCAACTAAAGGACACTGTTGTAATGTCAACCATTGGTATTCCAATTAATGCTTAATTAAGTCAGTAATCAAGCTTGTTTCTATTCTATGCCCAAATAGAATGTTTTTTTTTTCCCGTGTGTGCACACGTCGTTCTCCCTTCTCTTACCCTTTTAATATTGCTTTACAATCAATATGGCTAAGGAGAATTTTAGAAGATGTTGGTGAGAAGAAAGAAGAAACTACTCCAATTTTGAGTAACAAATTAAAAATCTACCACTATGACAAAGAATCCTGTGTACAATATGTTAAGTTTTAGATCCTTGTAAAAATTAGATTGTTTAACCTAATTAATTAACTAAGTGAATACTTAGGTTTATTACTCGGATCTAGGTCAAAACAATAACAATTATATCATGTAAAGCAGCGGAAAATAAAGAACACAATGATATGATGATCCAGGAAAATCAAACCAGTAAAAAATTTGGGGAGAATTTAACCTAGCTATCTTCAAGGTAAAAAGCAAATCCACTATGAAATAATTGAAGTTTGTACAATAAAACTTAGACCACTAACATTCTATTGCTACCTCGAGTAGAAAACTTACTACCCCGACCCCATGATAGTTCCAAATCCACGGACTACTTCTTTCCTTGATCTGCAGCAGGCATTAGTTCTCCTACTTGTGAATCTTGATCTTTTTTAATGTTCTTTATACAGCAACTGAATCAACCATCAAGTTCTTGGTGTGAATCTTGATCTTGATAGCTTTATGTGTATGTATGAAGGTAAACACTTCTCAGATCTCACAAAAAATTCATCACACAACTTAACAAAGACTCTAGAGAGCTTTTGGGTACAAAACCCTAGATCTACAAAAGAGGCATGCTCTTCTCTCTCTGAAAAGCCTTTTTAAAACGTGCTTAGGGTTTCCTTTATATACTAGAAGAAGTAGATTTGAAACCCTAATCTTTAGTGAGCTTGAACTGCTATTTGGGCCGACTTAAAATTCTGCAGATACGTGTTTCGATCGGTCGAACCTGTCTTTCGATCAATCGAACCAGGCAGTTTCTAAATTCTTCTTTTTGCAGCTTGTATATTCTTGAATCTTGACTTGTATCATCTTGAGCATTATCTAATAATACCTATAGACTCTAGAATCTATATCTAGACAAGTTTGTGTCCACGATTTGCTTTTAAAACCTAACACAATAGTTGCACAAAGCATATTGTCATCAAACGACACTTCATTAGAGGGTTCGTGGTAGATGATGAGATGCAGCTCAAATATTGCATAACCAAAGATCAAATATCGGACATCTTCATTAAAGCTCTTCTAAGAAATAAGTTTCAATACCTTAGAGAAATGTTGGGTGTCACACAATAAAACATTAATGGATGTTAAAGTTAATGCTTTTTTTACTCCCTATTTATGTAGTAATTTCCCCTTGTATTTTAAACTTGTGTCTTTTTTATGGTCTTTTTTTTTTTTTTTTTTTTTTTTTGAAAAAGATACTCATGTGATTGAAGAAGTTTAGAACATAGTACCCCTCTATTTCAAAGCCAAAAAGATTCATGTACAGAGTGTTATACATTTTTAGATTTTTAATATAAAATTAGTCAGTAACTCGTGCATTGCACATAAATGTTTAACTAAATATAATATTTTTCCCCTTTTTTATTTTTTTGTATAAATATGAAATTTGATAATTATGGTATTTATTATTATTGTTTTCTAACTACCTATTCTACAATTTATTGATAATATATCATTTGGCAAGATTCTAATGGAGAGTTTAAATTTAGAATAGAGAATTCAAAAGCAATTAAAGTATATATATTTTAAGAATATTGACATGTAAAATTGTGAGACTTCAAAATTTTATGTTTCAAAATATAATGAGGTCAACTAAAAGTTAAATATGTTCAGTTTATATATATATATATATATTACTAGTTGGCAATTTGTGCAACACACAAAAAAATTATAAATATGATATTTAATAATTATGATAATTATTGATATATATATATATATATATATATATATATTTTATTGTGTTTGCATATGGAAGTATATATTCTACTATATATTAAAAGAAAATATGATATAGTACGATTTTAATAGAGAGTTTAAATATTAAACAAAATTTAAAATTAATTAGAAAATATATAATAGAATAATGACGTGTAAAATTATGAGGCCCTAAAAGCTTATGTGGCTGAATATTATGAGTGCAACTAAAAAGACAAATGTTTTCGGTTTTATATATACTAGTCAGCAACCTATGCAATGCAACAAAAAATCTCATAAAATATTTTTTTTTTTTTAAGAAACATCTCTTATATATATATATATATATATATATATATATATATACACACATGAAATTTGATATTATGATAATTAATAATAGAAATTTATTATAATTGTGTTTTTATATGAAATATTATTAAATATTAAATTTGATCATTATGATAGTTATTAATGAGTTTATATTATGATTGTTTTTTTTATATGGAACTATTAAATATATAGTTATGGTAATTGTGAGGACGAGGATCTCGAATCTAATTTAAATGGGCAGTCAAGGTTATTCCCGATGATGCACCTCGGACCTCAAGGACAAGCACTAGTTGTATGAGGCGCATGAAGTTAAAACATCAAAAATGAAAGAAAGCAGACTTGGCACAAAACACGAGAGGGATGAAGAAAGAAGGGTGTAGAAGTCATCTCATCCGCATTAAATGCAAGACAACCACTCCCCTGACTGCATTAATGATGAAATGATCATGAACAGTGGTGGCACAACTAATATTGCAGGGTAAAGCTTATTAGTATGTTCCGGATGAGACAGGAGTCTTTGGAGTACAATCTCAACCTTCCAAGTGTAAGATTAAGATGATCTGTGGCTGGATATAAAAGGAAAGGGAAGATCCATATCTGAGTTGGGGGGGGGGGGGGGGGGGGGGGGGGGGGGGAGAAAAAAGAATTTGGTAACCTAGGACTTGAACATTTGTATAAGTCAGAAAGAAACACATATATATCAAAATATACCTTCCTCGAGCTTAACTGAGGAGTGTTTTTCCTTTCAAACTTACATGTCTTAATCATTTTGTTTGCTTTCTATTTCATTGTGATTAACATTTATCTCATTAAATGTTCGATATCCAACCCACTCTCTAACAAATCTATTGTTGTGGACTTATTGGGCCATTGTCCAAGTCTCTTTTGGGTCGCGGATCAAGTTGTGTCCTTATAGTAATTATTAATAGGTTTTCATTATGGTTATGTTTGTATATGGAACTATATATTTTATTTAAAGGTGTGCATGGGTTAGGTTGAAGAGTTTTTTCAACCTAACCCACATGGGCCAAGTTGGGTAGGTGGGTTATGCTTACATGTTTCATGCCTTGTAAAAAAATAAACTTTCATTAATCATTTAGTTACTTTTTTAATAAATTATTAAAATTTACATAATATTCCTAAATTATATTGCAAATTCCCAAATTTATCAAAAATAATTCTTAAAATTAGGGTTGTTCACGGGCTGATCCAGGTTGGGTTTGTGCCCAACCCAAAACCGACCCGACCATGGTTCTCCAAGATCTGAACCTATCACCGACTAGTAAGAGGAGTCAATTCAGAAGAGTCGGTCCTTGATTGAAGTCAGTTAGAGGTGGCAAAATCTGACACGACTCATGAACTCGACACGACTAACCCGTTTATAAAAAGGTTATGGGTTGAAATTAAACAGGTTCAGATCATATTCAAGTTGACACGGCTAACCCATTTAATAAATAGGTCATATTCGTGCTCAACATGCAAACTTGTATGACTCATTTAACCTGTTTAGCTTATAAAGTTATTAGTTATTTTGATATTATTGCTTAATTTATGGTTGTAATTGTATTTTAATTTTAAATATATGGGAATTAATGAAAATTATATAGGTTAGGTATGACCTATTAATCAAATAGATTACTAAACGAATCATTTGTATTGACTTTTACATGACTTGTTAATTAAACGAATTAAACATGTTGGGTCAGGTCAACCTATTTAATAAATAAGTTGTGTTCAGGTTGAGAATTCCTGACACAACAGGTCAGGTTTGGGTCAACCTATATAGCCAAATACTCATAGCTCAATATGACACGAACCCGACCCGTGAACACGAATTGTCACCCCTAAAATCGGTAGGTCCTCGGTCAGAGTTAGGGAAGAGGGCTCTAGCTGAAACTCACCAGATCTGGCCAAAATTTGGTAGGAACTAGCCGAAATATGCCAGATCTGGTCAACATATGGCTGGATCTGGCAAGAACTCGACAAGATCTGACCAAATCTAGACGAGATATCTACGAATCTGTCAAGATCTAGCCAGATCTCAAAAATATCTTGCTGAATCTCATCAAGATCTGGGTAGATCTAACAACAAATGACTGGAGAACATCTCGTACTAGCAGAAAACAACGAGATTCCCATGTATAGATCAGCTAAGTCGGTTAGAATTGAATTTTCATAAGAAGAGCCACCAATCGAACCACCGATCTCGATTGTTAGAGGCAGGGACCCATTGCCAACCATCACCAGAATTGAGTAGGCTGGTTTTCAAGTTGGCCTGGATGGCTGTGTCAAGTGAGTCAAGTTCCAGTGGATAGCCATACTTAAAATACTAAAAATAAATTAAAGTAATATATATATATATATATATCAACGTGAACACATTCCAACCCAAGACCCCAAAAAAAATTCCAACCCAATCCAACCCATGAAAATCAATCGGAGGGTCGATTTCGCCTAGTCTGTGAGTTTGATGCACACATGTAATTCTATTATTCCAATAGTTAAGTTCCTTCCATTTCTTTCTTAATATTTTGACTTTGACTTAATATTTTATGAAACAATAATGACGTATAGAACCTGCGTCCGCTAGTAGAAAGGCATTCTACCAATCAATATTCCAACGTGATCGAGCATAGTTGCTAACTCCATAAACTTTTGGCTTCAAGCCATCCTATAAATATACCATTAACTTCACTCTCGTTTAACTTGTCCTAGATATCAACCACAGAACAAAAACCCTTTAAAAATCTTCCTCCACTCTTTTAAGTTTTAACTCATGGCTTCCATGAAATATCTGGCAATCGGAAACTCCATTTGTCCAGCCACAGTGGAGGTTTCAGATAAGTCAGGTTGTGTATTAGATGGGTTTTCCTTTAGGAGTAGCAACTTTACTAGGAAGCGCAATGTTCGAGACTTGAGGGTCATGAGTGTTGCAACTCATCGGTTGCCGGAAATAGACGTTGCTCCCCCATCATCAAGGGAAAAACAAAGTGATCATGGCAACTGGAATCATGTTGCATGGACAAGTGTGAGACAGGAAAGATGGGAAGGAGAGCTGGCTGTAGAAGGAGAAATACCATTGTGGTTGGTATGTGTCCACTATATTTTTTTTTGAAAAGTTTTTTTTTTTTTTTTTTTTTTTGATTGGTGAAAAGTTTCTTTATAATCATAATAACATTTGCATGTAGTGTATTAAAATAGAAAAGACCCCATATTCTATTATTCTCCTCATGGGTAATTCTTCTTGCTACCTAAGATACAATCTGAACATTTCTGTCATGTCATGGCCTATTTTGATTTCACATTGACAACCGTACCTAATATCAGTGGTGCATGTTTTCTTTTTTTTAAACCTATTTCCTTCCATATACGACAATTCTACACAGCATGAAACTTGCCATGACATGATGTCAACAGGCTATGCATGGTGTTTCAACTTTCAACTAACTCCTTCTCAAAAAAAAAAAATTTCAACTAATTATGTTCATTCTTTTGGTGTCAATATCTATTTTTATGCTGATCTATGTGCAGAACTACAACTTTAATATTACAGTAAGTATTAATGAAAAAAAAAAAACTATATTTTTTGGTTCAATCAGGTGGCACTCTAATTGAACGCCAGGTATGCACAATTTGGATTTGTAATGGATTTGTAGTTGCTGAATGGATTTGATTCGTAAAAGTTGTTATTTAAACAATACAACACGTATTTTCACAATACTTAAACAACATTATTAGAACAACATTACCAAATGGACCCTATAGTTTTGAATCAAAGAAAAAAAAAAGTTAAGGCTGCAATTTATCCCTTTTTTTTTGTTATATGCATCGAAACAAGAATGGCCAGAAACAAAACTTTTCACATATTTTACCAAATTCTTAGGATGTATTTGGATACCGCTTATTTTGTTAAAACTGAAAAATTATTGCTGAAAGTACTATAGATAAAGGTAAAAGTTAGTTGAAATAGCACAGTAAGGCTCATGAATAATGCCTAAAAATACAATGTGACCTATAAATAGTAACAAAAATAAGCTGAATAGTGAAATAATTTTAATTTTTAATCCTGATGCATGGCACATTTAGTCCTAGAGGTATAATTTTAAAATTATTATTTTTAAACAGCTAATCCAAAACAGACAGATGATTACTAAAACAAAACAACGAGCATTAAGTTATAACATTAGATTACAAAATTGATCAAATCGATGACTGGATTGTACCTTCCTCATCATATAATAAGCATAAAAAAGAGGAGGAGATATCAAGCATATCCATTATATTTAATAATGTCATATAATATCGACAAAATAGTATTGTGCATCGTGCCCATTGTCCCTTTCTTTTCATACATTAATGGAGATCTCAGGAGGATGACGTATATATGTAAGTCTCATTCCAAATTATTTTTCATAAGAGGGTCTTACTTATATAAATATTATAGATAGGCCAGAAGTGGGAACAAGTAAAAATCCACTCCATATGACAAAAACTTTTCACAAAAAAACAGATAATTCCTATAATAGTAGACATCCTATGCTTTAGGCTTTGGATTAAATAATGAATAACCTCAATTTAATTAATTTCATGCAGAGTGGAACGTACCTAAGAAATGGTCCAGGCTTGTGGCACATAGGGGACTACAACTTTCGCCACCTATTTGATGGCTACGCCACTCTAGTCAAGCTCTACTTTGAAAATGGTCGATTAATCGCAGGACATCGCCAAATTGAGTCAGAGGCCTATAAGGCTGCAAAGAAGAACAAAAAATTATGTTACCGTGAATTCTCTGAGGTTCCTAAACCTGACAATTTCCTTTCCTATGTTGGTGAGCTTGCAAATTTATTCTCAGGTGCATCACTAACCGATAATGCAAACACTGGGGTTGTCAAACTTGGTGATGGTCGTGTAGTTTGTCTAACGGAGACACAAAAAGGGTCAATAGTCATAGACCCCGACACATTGGACACATTGGGGAAATTTGAGTACAGTGACACCTTAGGTGGTCTAATTCACTCAGCACACCCTATTGTGACTGACACAGAATTCTTGACTTTGTTACCTGATTTGGTGATTCCGGGTTACTTGGTGGTGAGGATGGAGCCGGGGACGAATGAGCGAAAGGTGATCGGGCGGGTGGATTGCCGTGGCGGTCCGGCAGCAGGGTGGGTTCACTCTTTCCCGGTGACTGAACACTATGTTATTGTGCCTGAGATGCCACTAAGGTATTGTGCCCGAAATTTGCTCAAGGCCGAGCCCACTCCACTATACAAGTTTGAATGGCACCCTGATTCTAAAGCTTTTATGCATGTCGTGTGTAAAGCTAGTGGCAAAATTGTAAGTTCACTTCTCTCTTCCATTATAGTAGATTTCTTTTTCTTTTCTTTTTTCTTAGAACACCTGCGGATTCGAACTCAAATTTCTTCTATAGAATTAAGAAATAATATAAAAATATTAAATAATCATATATATATATATAAGGGGTTTTATGGTTTCAAATCTAATCGTATCCACACTCTTTTACATCATGTAAACATTGGTAAAAATTATGGACACTTTGTGTTAAAAATGTAAATATTATTATCCGGAGTGTATATCTAAAGTGTGAAACAATAATTTTCTTATGATGTTATTTATTATATATGGGCATGTTGTAATCTTTTTTTTTTTTAACTTTACTCATCGAAAAAAGTTCTAAATTTCACTAAATTTTGAAGGTTGCTAGCGTGGAAGTGCCATTATATGTAACATTCCACTTCATTAATGCGTATGAAGAGGAGGATGAAGATGGGAGGGTGACAGCGATAATTGCAGATTGTTGTGAACACAATGCTGACGCAGCGATTCTGGAGAAGCTCAGGCTACAAAATCTTCGATCATTCAACGGGGAAGATGTCTTACCAGATGCTAGGTATATATCATTTCATATATATATTTGCAATGAAATCCCTATAGCAATGGTATTAGACATCTAGAATATACACTTTTTTATACCCTTTATGTTGCTTAGCCTATTAGTTAAAGTTCCTCATGGTCATGGAGCATCAATTTGAAAAATAATAATTGAAAATTTTAGAAAGAAAAAAAAAGAAGCACCCTCACAATCTAAAGGCAGTGGCAGTACTCTTATCCAAGCCCGCCGGTGCCTCGTGTAGCAAAGATACGTGTAGTGGTACCTAAGCATATCTGGTATACGTCAATTTGCATGCATGGCTTTTACAAGACAAAATTGTTGACCTTCACAAAAATTTTATTTGGTTGATTTACTGTTGGCCAATTATGCGAAGCCTTTAAAGGGTGATATCTAGCTAGGGTCATGACAGAACAATCATGACCGGTAGTGCAATAGATGAAGTATTATGATCAAATGACATGCATATTCAAAATTTTAAACCCTTCCATGACGAGACCAATAACATCTTGGCTTTTATAAATCCTGAAAGTGAATGTGACAATTAATATTGGTGAATATATATGTGACAGGGTTGGACGGTTCATTATACCCTTTGATGGGAGTTCACATGGGAAATTAGAGGCAGCATTGGATCCAAATGAACATGGGAGAGGCATGGACATGTGTAGCATCAACCCAAAATATCTAGGCAAAAAATACAGATATGCTTATGCTTGCGGAGCCCATCGCCCATGCAATTTCCCCAACACCCTCACCAAGGTAAACTTATTATTAATTTACACTTCCCTATATATCAAACACCTACAATAAGTTAATATTTTGTAAGGCTATGCTATGTGTATTTTAGATATGGTCGATATGGGCATATGGGTTAATAATAATACGATTTGAAATATGCTGCAGCTTGATTTCTTTGGAAAGAAGGCTAAGAATTGGTACGAGGAGGGTGCTGTGCCCTCTGAACCATTCTTTGTGCCTAGGCCAGGGGCAACAGAGGAAGACGACGGTAAGTCTATATTGTTTCTTGTTGTTTATTATGTCCTACTCAACAATGTTTTAATCAAGATCAAGTCCTTGATTCCTTTCCATTTTTGTTCCCAATTCCGGGAATATATTCGTATATTTGGTATCAGAACTCAAAAAATGTGTAACTTTTTTTGATAAGTCAAAAAATGTGTAACCTTGTTATGTCCAGAAAATAAAAGGGCATGAGTTTGGCATTGTCTTCTTGCACTTGTAAATGTCACGTGAATTCTTAAGTTTTGTTTGCGAAATTTTCAACCACTTATTTTAAAGAAAATCTTTTTCAATAATCCTAATATCAAATTTGAGGACAATGAAAAAATTAAATCCTAATTAATAACGTTGTAATGTAATTGCAGGTGTTGTAATCTCTATGATTAGTCAGAAAAATGGAGAGGGATATGCATTATTATTGGATGGATCCAGCTTCAAAGAGATTGCCAGAGCAAAGTTCCCATATGGTCTTCCATACGGCTTGCACGGTTGCTGGGTTCCAAAGAAGTGAAAATGGTTAATTAATTACGAGTGTCATGCATCCCTTACCCTTAGTCATAATAAAAATGATGCTCCCATTCAAACTGATCCAAATGCATCTCCATGCTCATGGATATGCAATGTACACAGATATAAGTCTTGATATTATATTCTTATAGTGGTTTTTTTTTTTTTTTTTTTTTAGGCTGTCTGTTTATATAGTGGTCACTAGGTCGGTGTGTTTACAATAGTATTAAGAAGTGTGCAAGATCAGGGCTTCTATTTCTCATGATATTTGTTTATGTAAATCTTATTTTGTTTGTAGAATGAAATCTTAGTTAGCGTTTTAAAATTGTGTAAATTACTAAAACTGTTTGCTACCAGCCAAATTCTTAGCAAAGGCCAAATGGTTTCTTAGAACACATACATATAGTTTACTTCATATATGCAATGAATTCACCTAAAATGTACACCATTACTTGTTAATGTGGACCCATTCTGTCATTTGAAGATCATGAACAGGTTAATTAAATTACCAAATGTGGTTGATGGGAATTCTAAGGTGAGCAATATTTTTAATTTTATTTTATAAGTAACACTAGAAGGGAAGGACCTCTGACTGATTTGGAGGGAAAAGGACTCTCAGTACTACAAAAATTATATTCTCAATGCAAAAAGTTATGGAACTCTGTTCAATTTTCGGCTGCAAACTCGATTTTATTCTAGAAATATGTGGATGCATTACCTAGAAAAGTAGGTATTTAAGAGCCCTGACTTCGGAATATAGCACAGAACCCACATCAATCATAGTTGTGAAATTTTACATTGCATTATAATCTTTGGCAACAAGTAGTACAGATAAAACTACAAAGTCCTATTGGCATGGACAACACAATTTGTTGCTTAAGAGGGTCCAATCTAAAGCGTTGAACCACTTGGCCAATGGACATCAAGAATTAATCCTTGTACTTTTATTGGAGGAAAAGAATTTTATGATTTATCCTTCAGAAACAAATAAATACTTTACATACCAAAAAAGAAATAGTATTTTTAGTATTCACTGTTCTTCCAGAAGTAATAACTAATAACCAAGCTGTCACAGAAATTCTCTCCTTGTAAAAGCATAATATAAGCAGCAAAGCATCAAGCTCGTCTCCCCAACCATCCCCTGCCATCCACAGCAATGCCCCAAAACAAGGACCTGCTTATATGAGCAAGGTATCTTTATCCATCAAGTAAGAAGACCAGCCAATCACCGTACTTTTATACACGAACCAGATGTACCAACTATTGTCCAACAGCAACAAAATCTCCATGGTTGAGATGGCAACTAGAGATGTAAAATATAATCACAGCTGGTCTGTATAAACAGCATCAACATCATCAAGTTCAAGCAACTTGCTCATAAGTTCCTTGTTCAAGTCCATAGCCTCATCATCTACCTAAAACCCAATAACTTATTGTAGTCATTACTTTAAACATGTGAAATAGGAAAATTATAGGAGATAATTGAAGGGGTCATTACAAACCAAAAAACAAAGCAACAAATTGATTCACCACATTATAAAGATGGTGTTTGAACCAAGGGGCTTAGCACATAGCAAATGGAGAATGAAATATTGGAAAGAAAGACGAGGGGGGAATCCAAATGACAACTGTGAGTTTGGAATATTTTGATTAGATTTTGACTTATATTTGCTTATTTACAGCTTTTTATAGCTACAACTGCGCTTTTGCCAACTTTCAACAAATAAGCGAATAAAAATTTCAACCAGAAAAAACACCCATCCAAACGCACAACAAAATATTCAGTGGTAGCCTATTCTCTGGAAAAAGGCCAAACTAAGAAATTATGGCTAACTATTTTCCTTTGCTGTTGAGGTTAAAGATTTTGTACTATACAAAGTTTCAACAAAACCATAGGGTACAAGAGAGACATACCTCTATAGCGGTTAATGGAAGCAGCTCAGAACCATTATCAGGCTCAAACTTTATTCCTTCCTCACGTAGTTTTGACAATATTGCTGTATAGTTATCTGATGAACCTACAATTTTATATTGGCTTCAAGAAAAAGCAATAAAGTATTAGAACTACATAGAGAAAGTTGTATAGTTTATAATGAGGAAAAAAAATGTATATATTGCCAGTGAGCTCTAAAGTGATCAGAATATCCTCCCCTTACAAATCTTAGGTGGAGAGTGAGGTCGTAGGTTCAAAACCCACTAAGTGCATGTGAAACTTACTAATAAAAAATTGAATACAATACTTATATTACCAACGTAAATACTATCACGACAGTCAGAAATCAAGCAAATATGCAAAAGTTGAAAATTGAATAAGAGAATATAGGGTGGTAATACTGCAAATTCTGTGCTATACCTCAAAAAGACTAGTCACTATTGAGGCTCCTTGCAGTTATTAATAAAGCCCAAATCTACCTAGTAAATACCCGATGTGGGACTCATCACACACCCACACATATCACACAATCAATCAAATTGGGGCATCACAATCTCCCCAACTTAAATCCCTAACGTCCTCGTTAGGGCCCACTTTGTGGGGTAGTGTCTCCGAGCCCACACGGGGTTACCGGGCCAGCTGTGATACCATATGTAACGACCCAAGGAAAAGCGCTAGCCACATCTACGCTATACTTCAAAAGGACTAGTCACTATTGAGGCTCCTTGCAGTTGTTAATAAAGCCCAAATCTACCTAGTAAATCCCCGATGTAGGACTCATCACACACCCATACATATCACACAATCAATCAAATTGGGGCATCACAATATGCATAAGTTAATTTCACTAGAAACACCACCCCGCAAGCAGACATGCCCCTTCCAACACCAAATACACACTTCCATCAAGCATAGAAAGATTCTGGGCTTCAAACTCAGGGTACAGCTCACAGCACAAGAAATTCAATACTTTCTCCAGCTAACATGATTATTTTTTAAAATTCCCCTTCTCAAAAAACAGAAGGGTTCCCAATGTCTCATTCTTCAGATATTACAGCTGCTTCGATAGCATAGCATGCCAATCGAAAGTTCGCAGTTGTGCCAACCCAATAACACTAGCTAGTTATCATTTCCATTGAAAGTAACGAAACATATGTGAGATATAGAAGACATACTTGTGGAAACTGAAAAACTAAGCTTTTAGTTGATTTAGAGAAATGATGAGAGATTTCATTATATTGGTAAACCAAGTTGCGTATTTTTTACAAGAAGGTCCACTCCAAAATTTAAATTACACTAACCTCCGTCAAGGTTTAGGGAAATATTAGGATTTACTTCCTATTTTCAAGGACAGTTTATGTTTACAACTGTTTGTAATTTATATAACAAATACATTTTTTTTTTCATTGGTAATTACAAATGCACTCAGTGGGTCTTGAACCTACAACCTCATCCGATCCTCCTCTAACAAGGGGAGGAAATGTCATTTGAGTAGAGCTCAGCGGCCATATAACAAATATATCCTTATGAACACTCACGTGTCATTACAAACAGTGACAAAATATCGTTTTCTAACATTAAATTTCCATCCATTGTAACCATAAATAATGGTTATTAATCAGGCAGGTTAGATGATAGGGAAAATCAGGGAAATAGAAAGTAAAACTAGTGGGCTCAGTGCTATAGTATCATTTCTAAAAAAAATCCCTATGGAGGTTGGCTTAATTCACAAATAATTCTATATCTTCCATTCAAAAAAAAAAAAAAAATCACACAAATAGTTATTTTATACTAAGAGCATTCTCATCAAAGGTGTTAAAAATGCTAAATGCTATTTTTTAGCATTTTTAACACCTCAAATCAACTTGCTACAGTGAGGTTTTATTACTAACACCTCACTGTAGCAAGCTGCTACTATTTTTTATTATTTTCTTTCTTTCCTTTTCACTCTCTCTCTCTCTCGTTCTCTCTGCCCCCTTTCTCTTTCAATATCCCCTCAAAACCCTAACTTCCTTCTAGTGTCTTTCTCTCTCTCTCTCAGGCGAGCCCTCCATAGCTCGCCAAAACATGCCTCAATTCTTCAAACCCACATTCTCTCTCCTCCTCATCATCATCGCCGTCATCTCCATCCCCACTGTCCGATCCGAATACAGTTACTCCACCATCCGATTACACTCCAAAGACGTTGCCGCCGCCGCTGATCTCTGCATTAACAGCAACAACATACCCGTACCCGGACCCGCATCCTGCCCCGTCAAGTGTTTTCGGGCTGACGGCGTGACTTACTGGTGTGGCTGCGCCGACGAACTTTGCGCCGGTGTCAAGGTCGCCAAGTTGGGGTTTTGTGAGGTCGATGATGGTGGTCCTGGCCCTCTCTTCAGCCAAGCTCTCCTTCTCATTCATATCGTTTGGCTCATCATGCTCGGGTTCTCTGTGCTTTTTGGACTTTTCTGATAGCTAAATTGATTGATTTGGTGAGCCATTTTTTTCGTTTCTTTTATTCTAGATGAATTGAGAATTTGTCTGTAGAGATTGACTGATTTCGGTGGATGTGGTTCATGATTTTGTGATTTGATTGGTGGGCTTATGGGTCTTTGTTGTGATTTGACTTTGGCTAGGTTTTGGCCATGGTGGTGGTTGTGATTTGATTTTGGCTGGGTTTCGGCAGTGATGCGTGGTTGGAGGTGATGAGCTTGAAAAGCTCCGACCATGGAGGTTTAGAAGGAGAGCTTAGTTTAAGAGGGAGGGCTTGAAGGGCTTTAGGCCGAGAATATGGAGAGGGTGAGACTTAGGGTCAAACCACCGTGGAGTGGTGGCGTTGATGTTCAGAGCACGAGTTTGAGAGCAGAAGATCAGAGAGAGACAAAGGGAGAGAGAGGAAGAATAAAAAATAATTAATAAAGAAAGAATATTTAAATGAAGTGGTAAAAAAAATAGAAATTTTGATGTGCGTTGTATTGTAAAGTGATGTGTTAAATGTTATAAAGTTGGTTTTTTAGATGCTAAATGCTAAAATTTTTACAATCTTTGATGAGAATGCTCTAACAATTACAAATTGATTCATTTACACCCTGTTAATCTTTAATACTCCAGGTAAAACCTCAATGGAATAAATCACTTACCTTTTCTTTAATTAAAGATGATCAGTGTTGATGTTGTGATACATGCACAAGTATAACAAGTTTCCATGTAACATCTTATTTTTGAAAATCCCTTAGCCTTTAGATTAATAATGCTCATAAGAGGTATTTCTGTCTAATCTAACTTTTTTGCACATGCCAACTCTAATGCTCTACTCTTGTCAGAATCTAATACCCTTCCCTCTACCATTAGAACATTAAAAAAAAAAAAGGTAATTGAAGAAAAAGACTATCAGGGCATCTAGCAGAATTTTATATTGACAACAAGGTCACAAAAAATAGATTTTTAGGCATGAAAAATAAGATTGGAAACATAATCTCTACAGAGATTAAGTGGAATATTACCTTTCCAACCTATCTTCTTCAGTTTCATCTTCATACACTGGAGGTTCAATAACATCCTCAGCACCAGCATCTAATGCAATGACAAGAAGCTGATCTTTGTCAACATCTGTGACCTTTACGTTTACGACCCGGACACGTCTGAACTTGAACATTACAGATCCTGAATCTGCCATCTTTCCCCCATAGTCCTTCACCACCTCTCTAATTTTTGCCACAGAGCGATTAATCTTATCAGTTGACACCTCAACTACCATACTAGCTCCACCATAACCATATACCTGAAAATAATAAATTTGATCTTTTTAAGAGCTTAAAAACCTCCCAATGTATCAACATCAGGTAAAATAATAGAGAAAAATCCAAACCAAGCTTTACCTCAATAGTTAAAAATCATAGTATCCCCAATATAAAATAATTATACATACACACACCAACCTCATAGATTTTCTCAATGTAAGCCTCTTGTCCCTTCTCAGACGCTCTCTTGATGTTGCGGTCCAGAATTTCCTTTGGTACATCAAGCTCCTTGGCTTTCTCAAGTACAGCAGCCAAAGTCATATTAGATATAGGACTTGGACCCCCTTTCTTAACACTGCTCAATGCATATTATAAGTATGACCCATAAAAAAACAATAAATAATTTAATGTACATCTAAAGTATATTAGGGCAGGTAAAAAATTCCTGGCACTTTCATCCTAATATCACTCAAAACTAGAAATTACTACCAAGCAGAACCCACTCTAAAGAAATTTGTGGTACTGGTAATTGGTAAGAGCAGTGCTCTATATACTTTTCTTATGTTTTTTCTTTTTAGCAGTTTCAGCAAGTCAATCCATGAAAGAGTCAAATAAAGAGTAACCAACTCACGCAGATACGACTTCCTTCCCGATCCTCGAATACAGCTTTGCCTTCTTTGCATCTTGTGCCCCCTGCATTTACTGTCACATTTAGAAACCTGAAGTAGAAGGCCACAAGAATGTCTTCCTAACTTTTCCAGACTCGTGATGATTGATACAAACATTGCATCAAACACATGGTGTTCAAGTAACAAAATGGTTCCAAAATATCAGACCCATGTTAGGATAGAAGTAAAACACCTAACTTCAATTAGGCATTTCATCAAACACATAAAATTGCAAATCATAGACATAACTTTACCGAACAGGTCATTGAGTCAGTGAGCACAAACAAGCAAAACACCATTATAATCAGTCCCCAAACTAATAATTCACAACCAAAAAAAAAAAACTGAGAAAGAGAGAGAACCTTTCTGCCAGCAATTTTGCTGGAACGCCTGCCCATGCAGAGAGGAGAGAAAGTCCATAACTTTCTCAATTGAAGAACATTATTATTATCAATGCACTTGTTTTCATACAAAGACAACGAGGTATACGTTGATATTGCTGATAAAGATGATAACTTTCTGCTTAGCAAACAGTTTCCTGAATCATAAGATAAATAATAATAGATGTATAAGGTGATATGATATGAGTTCCCCACAAAGATTATCACAAAAAAAAAAGTGAGAATGAGTGAATTGAGAAAGAATTACTTTGGAGAGCAAAGGAAATGGGAATGGGGCATTTGGAGGAAAACCCATTAGAGAATCTGTGAAGAATTGATCCAAAAGCTCTCATTGACGACGAAGACAACGAACCCATTTCTCTTTTGCTGTTTGTTTTTTATTAGTGTGTGCTAAGTAAGTGCCTTCTTCTTCACTAATCGGAGATTTGAATATTATCACTACATGGAGTCCATGGATGTGTCCCGTAATCTCTCTATGGTACACTTTTTTTTTTTTTTTATTCTTTGTCAATTCAGTCCATCATTTTGTCAAAATGAGTCTTTTGCTCTTTTCTATTTGATATCTTGTAGTTTTTGCTAGCAAAAATATAATTTTTAGTAATTTTGTGCTAAACGTGTCCCAAAAAAATGTTACCTTATTTTTAAAAGAACAAAACTAATGTATGGTACATTTAGGTGTTTCGTTAAGTTTTCTCTTAAAATTTAGTCATATGATTATTTAATTAAAAAATACATTTTCATGTTATGAGAAAAAAGTCACATTAATTGTAGAATTTTAAAATGGGAATCTAAGGAACAGAATTTAAGTACTGTACCTAAATCTTGCAATTTTCAAAAAAACAAACAAACCAATCCGTTAAGAAAAATGTTGGTTAAAAATTTTTTTAATTAAAAACATTTATTGAGATATACTATATATTGGTTAAACTAGCTTGTATCATCATGCACATGTATGAGATACATTTACAAATAAGCATAATTAAAAATTTTCAAAGTTTATAAAGTTATATTTGAGAGAAAATCTAATTAGATTTTTAATTGAAGTCTAATTTTGTTCCATATGTCCCATTTAATTATTTTTTTTAATTTTTATGCCAAGTAAGTTAATTCAATGCAAAATATGAGGAGTCCAATATAAATGAACTATAAAAAACTCAATCATGTATATAATTCTATATATAAAATTAGAAGATTTTGCTTTCCAATGCCATTTGTTTGTCTAGCTAAAAATAATTCAAATTTATTAACTTTTTATATAATGCTATGAATAGTTCGTTACTTATTAGTTATAAAATTATATAAGTATATGCATGATAAGTGTGTGTGTGTGCGTGCGCGCGTGCTCGTGCATATACACGAGGTTCTAAACTAGTGAATCTAATGGTAACTGCTCAAAATAAATATCTACACATATTGTGAACTTATTGTTGTTGACTTGTATATATAATGTTTGTATATTTTAAAATATAAAAAAGCTACTTGTAAAATAAAGGGTAGAACACTACTTTGGTCCCTAAATTTTACCAAAAGTTTGTTTTCATTTCTAAACTTTAAAAGGTTTTTTTTTTTCCTTAAACTATTGAAAATATTTATTTATATCTTAAACTAAAAAAAAATTTTTTTTTTTTTTCATCCCTGAGCTATTGAAAAAAAAAATTCTTTTTTCATTCATATTTTTGTCTTTAAACTATTGAAAAACCTATAAGTTTATTCGAAACAAATGAAAAAAAAAAATTATTCATGAAATTCTCAATTTTAGTTTGTCCAACCACTATTTGTATAATAATAATAATACTACTATATAATTTTTTTTTTTTTTAAACCCTATTTGTCAAACCAAACTTTTTTTTTACTCTTCGGCTTTTGTACTAATAACTCATTTGGTGCAAAAAAATAAAAAAAAAATTATATGGAAGATATAGTGCAAAATTTAGACTATAATTGAAACCCAAGTTAGAATCTAATTGAATTCCCTTTCAGCATTGATTTAATAATATTTTCTGTTTCTCTAGCTGTTTGACAAGTTGCTCTTACTTTCTTGAGATGTTTGACGTTTATCTCTCACTCTTGTGTGTGTATATTACCCTGCTTCCATGCATCCACCTTAGTACTGGGTTAAACTAGCTAAATAAACCATAGCCTACAGTTGAATTGCATCTTATAATTAATTTGAATAGCGAGAAAACCTCTTCCAAAGTTATGATCCATCATCAGAGAAGATCGATGTCCATTGTAGCATCTCACGGGTTCAGATTTCATCATTTTAGAGTTGCTTTGCTTAATTTGAATGAGGCATCTCACGGATTGAAGGTTCTGTAATTTCGACACTTGAAAGTTGAAAGCATACAAATTGAAAGAAATTGGAAATATATGCTCACATCATTTGTGTTTGGGTAAATAATTTTAAGGTGGGATTTGGTCACATTATGGGATTTTAAATTACGGTATAAAGAAAATTCCTTGTTTGGGTACAGTGGAGAGAGAGAAATGTTAAAATCCAAAATGGAATTTAGGGATTCCAAATCCCGCCTAAAAATCCTACTTGTGCGGGCATTATTTCTGAATTTCTTCCTACCAAAAATAAAATACCTTATCGGAGATAATTACTGTAGAATGTCTCCAACAAAGCACTAAGAAGTTAGATTCAAGACGAACTTCACATACATGTATACTTAAATTAGATTAGAGTATAATTATATTTCAATAAAAGTAAATAAATATATAAAGAAGCAATGACTCCATAATATGGACAAAAATCAAGATATTCAAGATTTCATTGACAAGCACATGCATATAAACGAAAAAGAAAAAAAACTAATAAAATGAATTTATTCTTCAACAAGACTGAAGTTTATGCAGGAAAGTTTAATAAAATAAATTATTATTCTTCAACATTCGCTATTTCCAAATGAAAACTTCATTCATTATATTTAACTTGCCTGCATAAACTTAAGTCTAATTTAATCCAATTTCAATAAGAACTCTACAGCTTGAAACAAGCTTTCCAGAAACAAACAAAAAATCAGAAAACATTTCTCATAAAGACGTGGAAAAAGAATCCTAAGCTCTTGTGTATTAAATTTTCTTTTATTCTAAGTAGTTACAAGAAACCTACCAAGCCATTAATTTGTTGTAAATTGCTAGCTCCTACAATCATCATTTACAAACAGGTTCACATATACTGATGATATACTGAAAAACCAATTGATCACAATCAAGATAAAGATTAATGTTGGAACAAAGATTCAATCTTGAACCTTTGCAAGGGCGATATAGGATGTGACGGCAAAAAGGACAGGTAGATGAAGATATGGATGAGAGTTGATATCCCTGTTAATGAACTCATCATATTGGCACAATGCGCGCCCTATTTCTTCGAAGGAAACCATGGCAACAGGTTGGTAGATGAAGATGAGGACCAACTCTTCTACCAAATGGTTGCATTTCCAGTCCTTGTACCTGGTCTGCTCTGATCTCATCAGCAAGTAGTTGATTAAGACGATAATGGCAATGCCGACAAAGATAAATATTGAAGCCAATGAAAACCAAAATGGCTACTATAGCCAGTGGTAGGACTACTATTAGTAGAATTGGGGTGTTGTGCTCCTTGGAGTTGGGAGGAAAGAAAGGGGGTATTGAGGAGAGATTCATGGTGAAAATGTAAGCGCAGAAGTAAGAAACAGAACAGAAACAGAGGGTTTGGATTTCTTTCTCTTTTTGCTTTTCTTCTCAGGGGTTTGGTTCTCAATGCATTTTATACTTTGTTTTCTCAAATTGCAGCCTTTCAAGCTAGGGGTCCAAAGACTCCAAACTCGAAACTCAGTTTATTCAACTGCCTAACTGCTTTTTCTTATTCACACTTGTATTGTTATTCACTTATTCTTGATAGGAAGTCCACTTCATAGCACAAGTACAGAATTAAAAAATATTCACAGTAGTCCTCGAATTGCTATGCTAAGAAGTAAGAAACAACAGAGCATTATTTTCTTTTAAAAACCAATTTTGTTATCGGCAAAGAAAAAGAAGTAAACACCAATTAGTTTTAAAGGGTATATAAGTAAGAATACAAAACTCATGAGAAAATGACTTTTATTTTCTTCAACCCCACACGGATGAAAAAAACTTATTTGAATTATCTTATCTTCTTCACTGATTTTCATTACTTGTTGCTCTGTATCCTTCTTATTTTACGGAACTTACATGCAATTTTCTATCTATTTTAGTCATGCACGTAAGAATGCGTTTTATAGCCCTCTCATGGTTTTCGTTAATCGATCGTCATCTAGGTTTATTTTTCTTTATTTGACTTGTTATGGATATTTGTAGTTTTATTTTAAATTTTTTATTTGAAATTTTTTTGAGACTCCTTTTTTTAATAGGATTTGGGAATTAATTTTCAAAAACTATAATATTGCGTCCAATTGTGTAGTATGCAATCATTTATTGAATATAACTTTAATTTTCTTACTAGCCTTGACAAAATGGCCACAACCCAACAAGTTAACCAAAACCAACTCAATCCGTACGGGTTGGGTTTTGGTTGAAGATTTCTCAAATGAAAAATGTTGGATACGATTGAGAAATACCTCAAACCCAATCCAACCAACCAATGCTCACCTTTATGCATGTACGTAGAATTTGGCTATAAAACCTTATTAATGAAATTGTTGAAAATGCTTTGTAGTCTATGGACTTCATTTTGGCCTTTAAAGATCTCATCATATATAATATTACTTTTTTGATAATTTATAGTTGCCGCAACAGAGAATGAAGGATTTAAAATATGTCTCTTCTAATAAAGGAATACAATCTATGCCATTAAGTTACAATACTGTTGATCGCCTTATATAATATTTCAGGACACCACAATAGTAAAACTTAAAGTTTCATTATATATATTTTTTTTTTCCTTTTGATTTGCTTTGAGAAAAGAGATAGAATTAGAAAACTGCCAAAAAGGAGAATCTTTGGCTTTTGGTGGTGTAAGCCCTCCTCTAACTAAAGCCCAAGCAGTAGTTAAGAAATTTGCAGTGCTAGCAGGCTGCCACAAATCCATGCATATCCCTCCCACATTTATAAGCAACAATGTTCCACACACAATAAAATGGACAGAAATCAAGATATTCAAGAAATCATTGTAAATATACCCATCATTTATGGTGACTAGCTACATTCAACCCAATAATATGGACAGATATGAACAAAGATAATCAAGAAATCATTGTAAAGCGCATAAAGGAAAAAGAAAAACTAATGGGATGAACAATTCTTCAACATTGCCATTTCCAAATGAAAACTTCATTCATTATATTTAACTTGCCTACGTAAACTTCAGTCTAATTAATCCAATTTCAGCAAGAACTCAACTGCTTCAAAGACACTCCCAGAAACAGTAGAAATAGAAACAATTTCTTATAAAGACGTGGAAAAAGAATCCTATACTACAGTGGATTTAAATGTTTTTTTTTTTTTCCAAGTAGCTACAAGAAATCAAGCCTATCCTACAAATTAATCATGATGTACTAACTAGATTCGTACATACTGAAAAACCCAAATGATGATGACAATCAAGATCAAGAATGATGGAACAAATATTCAATCTTGGACCTCTGGAAGGGTGATAGGCTGACGGCAAACAGGACAGGTATTCCTACGGAGCATGTACTCACCTATGCAGTCCGAGTGGAACACATGGCCACAAGATGGTAAGGATGAGAGTCGGTCTCCACAAGTGAACTCTTCCTGGCACCATGCACACTTTCTTTCTTCGAAGGGAACCATGCCACTGACGCCAGGTTGGTAGATGAAGTTAGGCATGTTGTCACGTAAATGAGGATCAACTCCACAATCAATTTCTTGCTGCTCATCTAGTGGTTGATGGGTATAAGATTCTCGGTAGATATAATAAAAGATGGCAATGACGACAACGAAAATGGCTACTAGTAGTAGGACTATTAGTGGAATTGGTGTGTTGGGCTCGTTGAAGTCGGGAGGAAAGGAAGGGGTCGGGGGTATTGCGGAGAGATTCATTGTGTAAGCGCAGGAGCAAGAAACAGAAACAGTGGGTTTGGATTTCTTTCTCTTTATGTTTTTCTTCTCAGTGATTTGCATCTCAATGCCTTTTATACTTTGTTTTCTCAACTTGTAGCCTTTCAAGCTATGGGTCCAAACTCGAAACTCAGTTTATTCAACTGCCTACTAATTTCTTTTTCTTATTCACACTTGTATTGTTATTCACTTATTTTTGATAGGAAGACCCTGTCATAGGCTCATAGCACAAGTATAGAATTAAAAAATATTCACATTAGTCCTCGAATTGCTATGCTAAGAAGCAACAAAATAATCTTTTCTTTTAAAAATCACTTAGTTTGTAATCGGTAAAAAAATAAATAAATAAATAAAAAGTGAACACCAATTAGTTTAAAAGGGTATAAAAGAAATAATACAAAACTCATGAGAAGATTACTTTTATCTTCTTCATCCTCCCACATATGAAACTGCCTAACCAAAAATGCATTTGAATTATCTTATCTTCCTCACAGATTTTCATTCCTTCTTTTATTTTCTTTTTTTTTTAAATATATTATAACTGCTACAAATTTTATTATGGCCAAAATATTAATTTGGTCTCTATATTTTGGAATCACGTTCAATTTAGTCGTCGACGTTGATCCCTCAAAATTGATGAGGTATTTTTTATGATTATGAACAATGTTACCACTTGTAGTTTCATGATGAGCCAGATCCATATAATGGGGAAGCCTTGAACTATGGGGGGACCTGGTGGGAAATGTGCTCTTCATAAACTTCCTTTCTTCAAAAAAAGCAAAAATATATATGTCTATACACACACTGGCGGAGCCAGAGGGGGGCAAGGGGGGCACCTACCCCCCTAACTCCTCCTAAAATTTTCTAGCATTAGTAGTGTGGGGGGTGAAAGCCCAAATACGTATATTGGGCCTCAGGCCCCATTTGAAGATATAAGTATTTTCGAGGAGGGGTAAAGGATTGAGAAAGACCCCAGAATGGAAAATCACGTAAGGAAAGGGTAAGGGAGTATAGTCCGAGGAGTATACCCTCCTCGGACTTGAAGAATATCAGTCAAGTAAATACCTGGGCAGCTTAGGTGAACTTCCAGGAGGATCTAGCGATAAGGATGAACTCCTTGCACGTATGAAGATGATAGAAATAGAGAAATATCTATAGAAAAAGCTGTTACCACCGTGTTTAATGCACTGCAGCAACTTTTCTGGCCGCATTTATGTGGAGAAGACCCCTGAACAGTGCAATCTCAGCTACCACCACTCATGGAGAACTAAAGAAGATACCTGATGTGACATGTACTCAAGTGAATGCTTAGATTAAGAACAAGTATACGATGAAGATGGTTTAGAAGGAGGCTATATAAATGGAAGAGGCCTTTGATGAAGAGGGATCGGAAAAAAGAAAAGAAGAAGAGGAGAACGATTTTACTGTAGCTCTAAGAAATGTATTAACCTTTCAATCATTAATATACCTCTTCGGACATCAATTTGTTCAGTTTTTAAGCGTGTTTTCACACTGGTTCATCCCTTGATATCTTGATTAACTGTTGTTTACTTCACGGACAGCCCAGTTCTTTCACCCACACTCTACAAATTCATTGTAGTGGGCTTATTGGGCTCCAATCCCTTACCTTTTAGGCTTGGGCTGCAAATCTTGACACTACAATTGGCGCCGTCTGTGGGAAGAGCTTGAGCAGGAGTGAAAACAACGATTGATGATGGCTGAACCAAGTCAACAACCAGCAGAGTCCAGGGCATCCCAACATGGTGATCCTTTCCTCAACCTCAAACGAAGAGGTGATCGTGAAGGAAGTGTACACACAATACATAATGAGAAAAGCCAGTTACGAGGCAATAGTTATATATCCCATGCAAAGGCCAACAGGGACATGCAGCGGGAGATTGATCGGTTGAAGAAGGAGCTGCGCCATGCAAAAAGGAAGCGGGCTTCCCCTGATAGTGACGTTTCTTCTGACGATGGAAGAGACATCAGTTACAAACGGAGGTCTCTAACCCCTCCCAGTGAGTCTTTCTCTTATGAGGAAGAGTTTCATAACGAGCGACAGTATAAAAGCCCGCCGTATATGGGCGTAGGAAATAATGCTATGAGCAGAGCTTTAGACCAAATCTCCAAGTCTCCATTCACGCGTAGGATTGAAGGAGCGAGACTTCCTCGGCGTTTTAACCAGCCAACGTTCACCATTTACAACGGGCAAACTGACCCCGTTGAGCATGTGAGTCATTTCAACCAGAGAATGGCTGTTTATTCCAAGGATGAGGCCTTGATGTGCAAGGTCTTTCCGTCCAGTCTCGGACCCATTGCGATGAGGTGGTTTGATGGCCTAAAAGCAGAATCCATAAACTCTTTCCATGAACTCACTCAAGCATTTGGTTCACGGTTCGTGACTTGCAGGAGAGTTCTTAGGTCGTTAGCTTCCCTCATATCCCTGAGCATGCAAGAGGGTGAGAGCCTTAAAACATACTCCGACAGATATTGGGAGTTGTTTAATGAGATTGAAGGCGACTTTGATGACGTGGCCATCAGTACATTTACGTTCGGCCTTCCATCCGAGCACATCTTAAAGAAGTCCTTGACTGGTAAGCCTGTCACCAACGTGCGCCAGCTCATGGATAGGATTGACAAGTATAAAAGGGTTGAAAAGGATCAGCAGCAAAGGAAGAGAAAAGACAAGGTTATCCCTCAGGAGAGGAAGGATTTCAGGTCAGAGCGTTACAGTAATAACAAACCGTGTAGGGATTTTGCTGGGCAGTCAGGATCAGCAAACACTCAAGCAGTCAACGCTGTTTTTAAAGAGCCAGTGCATCAAGTTTTGGAGAAGATTAAAAATGAACCGTACTTCAAGTGGCCGAACAAGATGGTGGGAAACCCCGAAAGGCGAAATCATAATCTTTATTGCCAGTATCATCAGGACCATGGGCATACCACCGAAGATTGCAGAAGTCGGTGGGATCATTTGGACCAACTTGTCCGAGAGGGCAAATTGAAGCAACTTTTGCATCATTCTAGTGGCCGAGGAAGTCAAGTGAACTCAGAACCCAGAAAGGATGATTCTTCAAGGCCCCCTTTGGGAACTATCAATGTCATCTTTGCGGCACCAGGGAGAACAGGATCATGGCCATCTAGGGTAATGTCGGTAGCCCGTCTACCCACAGGAGACGTTAATCACGATCCAAAGAGAGCTAAAGCAGGTATTGAACCAGTTTTAGGGTTCTCGGATGAAGACAAGATTGGGACCATCCAACCCTATGATGATGCTTTAGTAATCACCCTCAGAATTAGAGGGTATGATGTGAAAAGGGTAATGGTGGACCCGGGCAGCGCAGCGGAGATAATGTACCCTGATCTCTATAAGGGGCTGAACTTAAAACCTGAGGACTTAACTCCATACAGTTCTCCCCTGGTGAGTTTCAAAGGAAGAGTTGTTATCCCGAAGGGCCAAATACGATTACCCATGCAGACTGGTACAGAGGTAGTAGAGGTAGATTCATTGTTGTAGACGCGTATTCCCCTTATACTGCAATTGTGGCTAGACCGTGGCTTCATATGCTAGGGGTTGTTTCCTCTACTCTGCATCAGAAGGTTAAGTATTCGTCTGAAGGTCGAGTTAATGAAATACTGGGAGATCAATCTATGGCAAGACAATGCTTAGTGGCTGCCATCTGGCATAAGCCCGAAGCTGAGTCCTCGGCCCATGCCGGAAGAGATTTGTAGCAATCAAAACCCTTGGCATTGGACATCAATGATTCAACCGAAGGTGCGAGGTGTGAAGATTTGATAAAAGTTGTTATCGGAGACGATCCAGAGAAGTTCTTTCAAGTCGGATCTCAATTACCTCTTCAGGAGAAGGAAGAGCTTGTAGAATTCCTTAAGAGGAACATCGATGTGTTCGCCTGGAATGCTTACGAAGCCCCAGGGGTGGATCCAGAATTCATATGTCACCATTTGAAGGTCAACCCATTAGTCACCCCTAAGAAACAGCCTCCTCGACGCCCATCTAAAGAACACGCTGACGCAGTGCGAGAGGAAGTAACAAAGCTCAAACAAGCTGGAGCTATTAAAGAGGTATTTTATCCAATACTGTAGTGGTGAAGAAGAAGAATGGGAAGTGGAGAGTGTGCGTAGATTACACAGACCTTAATAAGGCATGCCCAAAAGACCCATTTTCCATGCCTAAAATTGATCAGCTAGTAGATGTAACGGTAGTACATCCTCGAATGAGTTTCTTAGATGCCTTTCAGGGCTATCATCAAATACCCTTGGCCCTAAGTGATCAAGAAAAGACTGCTTTTGTTACTCCTATTGGAAACTACCACTACAAAGTGATTCCCTTTGGTTTGAAGAACGCAGGATCTACATACCAAAGAATGATGACGAGGATGTTTGAGCCGCAATTGGGAAGGAATATTGAGATTTATATAGATGACATGGTGGTGAAAAGCAAAGTTATTTCAGAGCACGTGAAGGATCTTGAAAACATTTTTGAAGTTCTTAGAAAGTATAAATTGCGTCTGAACGCGTCCAAGTGCTCGTTTGGTGTGGGGTCTGGCAAATTCTTGGGCTACATGGTAACCCACAAGGGAATTGAAGTCAACCCAGATCAGATAAAGGCCATCAACAATTTGCAACCTCCTCGGAATCCCAAAGAGGTCCAGAAGTTGACTGGAATGGCTGCCACTCTGAACCAATTTATTTCTCGATCAGCAGATAGGTGTAGGCCTTTCTTCTCTCTGATCAATAAGTGGAAGGGATTTGAGTGGACTGAAGAATGTGCTTTGGCCTTCCAGCAACTCAAAGACTATCTAGCTCAGCCACCAATCATGTCCAGTCCTGAGCCAGATGAAGTCTTGTTTGCCTACATTGCTGTAGCTCCTTATGTTGTAAGCTTGGTGTTAATACGAGTGGATTGTGGTATGCAAAGGCCAGTTTATTATGTGAGCAAGTCGCTGCATGAAGCCGAGATTCATTATTTGCCACTGGAGAAAGCTATCCTAGCAGTGGTGCTTGGTACACGGAAGCTGCCTCATTATTTTCAAGCCCATACAGTCGTTGTTCTCACCCAGCTCCCACTCAAAGCTATACTCCGAAGTGCCGACTACACGAGGAGGATTGCTAAATGGGGCACAATCTTAGGGGCTTTTGATATCAAATACATGCCTCGCACATCAGTCAAGGGCCAGATCCTTGTGGATTTGGTGGCCGAGTTCACGGAGCCCCATTTAGAAGAAGTAACGCCAACACCGAACATGGATGAAAAATCAGTTGGCATGATTTCTCAACAAGGCCCCTTACATTGGGAAGTATACGTGGATGGCGCAGCGAACCAGAAAGGTTCCAGAGTGGGGCTAGTGCTGATATCCCCTGAAAAAAATTATCATTGAAAAGTCATTGAGACTAGGCTTCTCGGCTACAAATAATGAGGCCGAGTATGAAGCTCTACTGGCGAGAATGGCCATGGTTCAAAAGATGGGCGGAAGGACAGTGGAGATGTTCTCGGACTCAATGTTAGTCGTTGGTCAAGTAAAGGGAGAATTTGAAGCTAAGGATGAAAGGATGCAGGAGTACTTAAGCCAAGTCAGATACCTTCAATCAAGGTTTGAATCTTTCGCATTACTGCATATTCCCAGAAGTGGAAACACACATGCTGACTCCCTAGCCACTCTGGCAACTTCCTCGGGGCAAGATTTGCCTCGGGTTATCCTCGTGGAGGATTTGAACAAGCCCTCGGATGCGAGAAAGGGGACAGCCCGGGTTCACCAAGTTAGGGCAGGACCTAGTTGGATGGACCCTATAGTTTTATTTCTAAAGGAAGATACTCTGCCTGAAGAGAAGACAGAAGCCGACAAGATACGAAGAAAAGCCACTAGGTTCTGGCTGTCCGAGAACCAGAAATTATATAAGCGTTCATTTACAGGTCCATATCTGCTATGTATACACCCTGAGGAGGCCGAATCAATCCTTGAAGAATTACACGAAGGAATTTGCGGAAGCCACACTGGGGGTAGGTCCTTGGTGCATAGGGCCCTTACCCAAGACTATTGGTGGCCAAACATGCAAAGGGAAGCCCAAGAATACGTGAAAAAGTGCGATCAGTGCCAACGTTTTGAACCAAACATACACCAGCCTGGGGGAGTCCTTAATCCATTATCTAGCCCATGGCCATTCGCTCAGTGGGGCTTAGACATTGTGGGCCCATTCCCTAAGGCAGTAGGAAACAAAAGATATTTGTTAGTCGGCACCATGGTTTTAAAAACCGGTACGTCGAAAGAACCGGAAAATGAGCTAATTACCGGTTTTAAGGTCGGACCGGGGTCCGACCGATGGTCAAACCGATGACGTCATAAATAATTTAATTATTATTTATTTAAATTATATAAATAATTAATAATTTTTTAATATCCTAAAACTAACAAACCAATAATAATAAATATGTTTCCTTTCATCAACACAACATAAACAAACAATCATATAATACTCTGTAAACAATATTTCACAAACAATAATGCTGTGTAAATCAAATCCACAACATACACAAAATCCACAACATACTCTGTAAAATACACTGTAAACTATATTTCACAAATAATAATGCTCTGTAAATCAAATCCACAACATCCACAAAATCCACAACATACTCTATAAACTATACTTCACAAATAATAATGCTCTGTAAATCAAATCCACAACATCCACAAAATCCACAACATACTCTGTAAACTAATAATTGAAAGATAGAAGTTACCACTTACCAGTGAAGTCACAGAACAGAGAACCTGAGATGAAGCCAAGAAAATGAATGGAGAATCTGAGATGAAGCCGAGAGAAATGAAAAAAAAAAAAAAAAAAACAGAACTGATAAAAGAAAATGATCAAAATCAAAATCAAAATCAAAAGAAAAGAATGTTACCTGATGAAGCCGAGAAGCAGAGAGCAGAGCACTTCAGAGGGCGAGAACATGAAGGAAAAAATAATAAAAAAACCCAACACTTCAGAGGTCCACGATCACAACCATACCAAGTAAATTGCAACATTTGTCTCTAAGGTCCAAAAATTTCTCCTGCAAACGAGAATTGAAGCATGGAAATGAGAAATTGAAGTGAAAAAAGAAAAAAAAGGGAAATTGAAATGAAAAAAGAAAGGGAAAAATGCAAAATGAAATTGAACCATACCTTGATCGGGCGAAGAGAAGATCGTGGGCGTGGCGGCGTGCGTGGAGGCAGAGAGAGTGAGTGGGCAAAGAGGCATGAGAGGGCGAGGTAGAGTGGGCGAGGCAGAGAGGCGTGCCGCGTGACTCGCAGAGTGGGTGATAGTGTGAGACGGTGAGGCCGCTTGACGGTGAGTCTTGAGAGTTGAGAGGCGTGAGACTTGAGAGAAGTGAGAAGTGAGAACACTGAGAGTGACAGAAGTGAGTTCAGATGAGAGTGTTAGCTGTTAGGGTTAGTTTTTAGGACTCCTCCACTTAAACGACGTAGTTTTAGGTGAGAAAAGACAAACTGGTTAGTAACCGGTTTGACCGCGCCGGTTCCCGGTTCTCCGGTTGAACTGGCCGGTTTTTACTATTTAGCGGTTTTTAGTCTATTTTCGGTTTTATGACATAACCGGACCGGATTGAGAGCCGGTTCTCGGTTGAACCGGTCGGTCCGATCCGGTTTTTAAAACTATGGTTGGCACAGATTATTTCACGAAATGGGTTGAAACCGAACCTCTTGCTAACATCAGAGATGTGGACGCAAATAAGTTTGTTTGGAAAAATATTGTCACACGGTTTGGGATTCCTCACACACTCATCTCGGACAATGGCCTTCAGTTTGACAGCAAATCGTTCAGAAGCTATTGTTGTGAATTGGGGATCATAAATAGGTACTCTACTCCTGCTTACCCCCAAGGAAATGGACAGGCGGAAGCTGTTAATAAAGCCATAGTAAACGGACTGAAGAAAATGTTGGATGATGCAAAAGGCAAATGGGTAAAAGAACTACCGCACGTACTCTGGACATACAGAACTACGCCTCGTAGGTCTACTGAGGAGACCCCCTTTTCAATGACTTATAGGGCTGAGGCTGTTATCCCTCTAGAGACTGGGTTCCCAACGTTGAGAACCAGTTCATTCAATCCAAGTGGCAATAATGAACTGCTAGAGAGGAGCTTGGATTTGATTGAGGAACGGTGGGAAAATGCAATGATCCAACTGGCATATTACCAACAGAAGCTCAGACAGGGTTATGATGCCAACGTGAAGCTAAGGCCTTTAACACCTGGTGATCTAGTGCTCAAGAAGGTTGTAGGCACTGCAAAAAATCCAGCTTGGGAAAAATTAGGACCCAATTGGGAAGGGCCATACCACATTACCTCAGGGGCTGGCATTAGGGCGTATTTTTTAGAAGATTTAGATGGTCATGTAATACCACGTCCCTGGAATGTAAACAACCTTAAAAGGTATTACTATTAATCGAGTTCTCTCTTTTATCAAAATGTTTATTTATTGCATAAAGATGTCATTACAAGTGTTTAAACTTAAATCCAATCATGCCTGAAGTCCTCGAACCAGATGATATGGGTTAGTTAACACTCCCTTACAGTTCTTACAAGTGTTTAAACTTAAATCCAATCATGCCTAAAGTCCTCAGACCAGATGATATGGGTTAGTTAGCACTCCATTAAAGTTTTTATAAGTGTTTAAAGTTAAATCCAGTCATGTCTGAAGTCCTCGGACCAGATGATATGGGTTAGTTAGCACTCCATTAAAGTTTTTATAAGTGCTTGAACTTAAATCCAATCATGCCTGAAGTCCTCGGACCAGATGATATGGGTTAGTTAGCACTCCCTTACAATTCTTACAAGTGTTTAAACTTAAATCCAGTCATGCCTGAAGTCCTCAGACCAGATGATATGGGTTAGTTAGCACTCCATTAAAGTTTTTATAAGTGCTTGAACTTAAATCCAGTCATGCCTGAAGTCCTCGGACCAGATGATATGGGTTAGTTAACACTCCATTAAAGTTTTTATAAGTGTTGAAACTTAAATCCAGATGATATGGGTTAGTTAACTTATGTATTTGGTTTATAAGCAGTGCTCAGTAGCACTCTTTGTAAGTGGTGTACCAGAAAATATGTAAAACCTTCAGGTTAATCATTGTTTCTTACATTCATTAACAATTCTTATACGATCCATTTCTTCCAGTATTTATATAAGTTATTGGCATAACTGGCAGGATATTGTTGTTAAGTCTACTCAGGTTACAGTAGCTATCAGTTAGTACCACTTGCAATAACAGTAAACATTCTAATATGTGCAACGCAGATGTAGGAAATAAAAGAAGAACAATTTCGTTAATCAAAAGAGAAAAGTACTTGTCAATACCTTACAATGTAAAAAAAATAAAAAAATAAAAAATAAAACTAAACTAATAATAATAATAACAACATGAAATTAATACAGATGAAATAAAAATCCTAAATATCTAAGCCTTGTCGGACTTGGTGGCAGTAGTATCTTGGATCTGGTCCTTGGGTTTGGGGGTTGCCTCTGATGAAGAGGGATCGGAAAAAAGAAAAGAAGAAGAGGAGAACGATTTTACTGTAGCTCTAAGAAATGTATTAACCTTTCAATCATTAATATACCTCTTCGGACATCAATTTGTTCAGTTTTTAAGCGTGTTTTCGCACTGGTTCATCCCTTGATATCTTGATTAACTGTTGTTTACTTCACGGACAGCCCAGTTCTTTCACCCACACTCTACAAATTCATTGTAGTAGGCTTATTGGGCTCCAATCCCTTACCTTTTGGGCTTGGGCTGCAAATCTTGACGCTACAAGTAGTCTAAAGTAATTACTTACTGACATGAAGGAAAAAAAATGACTTCTACTTGGTTGAAAGTGACTCTGACACAAGAAAAAGAAAGGAAAAAAAGTTCTCAAACACCAAATCATGTAAGCTTTTCACCAATTTCACTATTCTTATAAATAGCTTTTGTCTTGTCCAACATGTTGCACCTATTTCACTATTTTTTATTTTTTATTTTATATCATTATTTACAACATTTTTACTATTTATGATACTTTTCACACCATTTTATCATTGAATGATGCTAGAGATACTACAAATTGTACTACTTATGTCTTAGAAATTGGCATGTCACCAATCACAAAAAATAATTTCAAACATTTATTCATTATATTTTTTAAGTAACACTAATCACATTTTTACTCCATCAGTTTGTAAATTTTTTAGTAGCTATGAATTGGTTATTTTTGTTTATTTATTTTAATAATATGAAATATATTCATATTTGCTTACAATTGTTTATTTATTTTGTTATTATTGTTGATTAATATTTTTTAGATTAATTTCACTTTTAATATCGTCTTTTAATTTTGCCCCCTCTAGACTAAAATCCTGGCTCCGCCACTATATATATATGGGTTAGGTTCAAATTACACCTGGTGTAACTCTAAATAATGTTACACCATCCAATTACTTGTTATTGAATTCATATTTTGAAAATTCAACCATTGAATTACATGTTCTATATATTCTTAACATGCACGCCAATTTTTATGTCAATTATATGTAATTTACCATTCGATCTATAAACTCATCTTTTATGCATTATTTTAAATTACAAAAACTTAAATTTAAAAAATTGATTAATTATATGACTATTAATCTTTGATTGTCTTTAAATTTTATAAGACTAGGTACAATTTGAACCCATTCCTATATTAAGAGTTTGATGATATGTGTATTTAAAAAGATAGGTAGCTAAAATAGACAAATGACCTTCTAGAAAAGTTTTTACTAAGTTCATTGTGATTAGTATAATAAGTAACTGTAACTGTTAGACAATTTAGCTAGCTCAAAGCTAGCTAGCTTGTTGGAGCAATATTTAAGAGGCGGGCTAGATAGAATTAAGGGTGTGCATTTACCCCACAAACCCAACTTGATCTTTAGAGATTGGTTTTATGGTGGGTTGATGGATTAAGGTTATTTTTTAACGCCTAGGTTAGGTCATGTTTGGATTGGCAAGATTTTCATTCAACTAATCAAATCCAACCCATGCTATTAATAATTTTAATATATATATATATATATATATACACACGTATGTATGTATGTATTATAAGTTTGTTTATTTGACTCATTATGGATTTTGTGGTCTTATTTTAAATTTGTTATTTGATTTTTTTTTTTTGAGACTTTTTTTTTATAGGATCTGAGATTTAAGTTTTAAAAACTATAATAATACGTCCAATTCTGTAGTATGTAATCATTTATTGAATAAAATAACTTCAATTTTCTTACTAGCCTTGACAAAATGGTCACAACTCAACAAGTTAACCAAAACCAACTCAATCCATATGGGTTGGGTTTTGGTTGAAGATTTCTTAAACGAAAAAAGTTGGATAGGGTTGAGAAATACCTCAAACTCAATCCAACCAACCAATGCTCACCCTTATGCCTGTACTTAGAATTTGGCTATAAAACCTTATTAATGAAATTTTTGAAAATGCTTTGTAGTCTATGGACTTCATTTTGGCCTTTAAAGATCTCATCATATATAATATTACATTTTTGATAATTTATAGTTGCCACAATGGAGAAGGAAAGATTTGAAACATGTCTCTTTTAATGAAGGAATACAATCAATGTCATTAAGTTAAAACGCTCTTGACCCCCCTATATAATATTTAACGCAAAAAGACCACACCACAATATTAAAATTTAAAGTTTCATCATATATATTTTTACTTTTGATTTGTTTTGGGAGAAGAGATGGAATTAGAAAGCTGCCAAAGAGGTAAAATCTTTGGCATTTGGTGGTGTAACTTGTAAGCCCTCCTCTAACTAAAGTCTAAACTTTTAAGAAATCTGCAGTGCTGGCAGGCTGCCATAAATCCATGCATGTCCCTCCCATATCTATAAGCAACAATGTTCCACACACAATAATATGGATAGAAATCAAGATATTGAAGAAACCATTATAAATATACCCATCATTTATGGTGACTAGCTACATTCGACCCAATAATATGGACACAGATATATCAAGATATTCAAGAAATCATTGTAAAGCACATAAAGAACAAAAGAAAAACTAATGGGGTGAACAATTCTTCAACATTGCCATTTCCAAATGAAAACTTCATTCATTATATTTAACTTGCCTGCGTAAACTTCAGTCTAATTAATCCAATTTCAGCAAGAACTCAACTGCTTCAAAGACACTCCCAGAAACAGTAGAAACAGAAACAATTTCTCACAATGACGTGGAAAAAGAATCCTATACTACGGTGGATTTAAATGTATTTTTTTTCCAAGTAGCTACAAGAAATCAAGCCATTTATTTGTTGTACCTAGCTAGCTATCCTACAAATTAATCATGATGTACTAACTAGATTCACATACTGAAAAACCCAAATGATGATGATAATCAAGATCAAGAATGATAGAACAATTAAAGATTCAATCTTGGACCGCTGGAAAGGGCGATAGGCTGACGGCAAAAAGGACAGGTATTCCTGCGGAGCATGTACTCGCCTATGCAGTCGGAGTGGAACACATGGCCACAAGATGGTATGGATGAGAGTCGGTCTCCATTAGTGAACTCTTCTTGGCACCATGCACACTTTCTTTCTTCGAAGGGAACCGTGCCACTAATGCCAGGTTGGTAGACGAAGTTGGGTATGTTGTCACGTAAATGAGGGTCAACTCTACCAACAATTTCACGCATTTCCAGTTCCGGCACTTCTTGCCGATGTCCTTGTTGATGGGTATTAAATTCTTGGAAAAAATCAAAAACGACGCAAATGATCACAACAAAAATGACTACTAGTATTGGTAGAACTATTAGTAGAATTTGGGTGTTGGGCTCCTTGGAGTTGGGAGGAAAGGAAGGGGTCGAGGGTATTGGGGAGAGATTCATGGTGTAAGTGCAGGAGCAATAAACAGAAACAGAGGGTTTGGATTTCTCTCTCTTTTTGTTTTTCTTTCTCAGTGGTTTGGATCTCAATGCCTTTTATACTTTGTTTTCTCAACTTTGAAGCTATGTCCAAACTCCTAACTCAGTTTATTCAACCGCCTAACTGTTTTTTTTTTTTTTCCTTTTTTTGTGTATGACTGTGTGATTGGGGGAGGTAATATTAGGTGCCTATCAGAATGTGTGTGTTTTAACTAGAGTCATTTGTCCCTCTACATCAAGGATTTTATATGAATTTGTCACTTATTTTATTAAACAGGACAAGGAAGAAAAGTACAATGTAAAAATGCATCATTTTATTAATAGATAAGTATGTAATTTACACCTCATTGAATTTTTTTTTTTTTTTAAATTGGCCTTGGTCTAAAATACAATTTAGGGAATGTAAATGGCTTTTGCTGTAAATACTCTTTATTAAGAGGAGATGATTATTAAGTTCTTATTATTAAATGTTTCTTTTGAGGGATTATCTTCATTCTTTTTTACATTATAATATAAGTTTTTTTTTTCGATGAATCATTATAATTTAAGTTAGATTAACATTAAAAAGAAACCCGTGCACAGTACATAAACCAACACTAAGCATTGTATCCTTTCATTCATTTCCTTTCATGGCAAATTAGGAAGAGAGTACTAACATTGGCACTGGACTAGTAACATTAGGAAGAGAGTATGTGGCTCCCCTGTATCGAACAGAGGAAGCTCCTCTAGCTAAATCAGGGAATATCTCCAGCTGCGGATTCATAACCACCAAATTTGCCAGATGATTGCTCCTCTATAACATTTGGAGCTTGTGGAAGCTTTTTGTTTAGAGACGCTACATCGCAATTAAACAAAGTTAAACATTTTGTTTAGAGAGCCAGTAACACCGGTCTCCCTAAAAATTAAAATTTGGTCCAGCATTGCATAAAAAATCTAGCGTGTCAAGTTGCTACGGGAGGGCCTAAATCTTTTACACCCGTCCAAATTGAATTTAATCCCAATAAAATTAACAAACTATCTTCCTTCAATCAAAAATTTTATTTTTCTTCCTTTATTATTTTATTTGTGGGAGGGGCCAAGGAGATACGCGGCAACTAGGCACATTTGTAAATGGAATTTCCTTTTTCTTTTTCTTTTTTTCTTTTTTCTTTTTTTTTTTGTCTTGGAAATGGATTTCTTCTCCTAAGTCATTATTGTTAGAAATACACATGAGTAAAATCCTACATTGAATAATAAATACACACACATATCACATACTTATACAAGTTTCTAACTAATAAGTAACAAACTATTCATAGAATTATATAAAAAGTTAATAAATTTGAATTGTTTTTAACTAGACAAACAAATTGCATTGGAAAGCAAAAAACAAATTGCATTGGAAAGCGCAAACTCTTTCTAACTCTATTTTCTTCTAAAATCAAATATATGATTTGGTTCTTTATACTTCATTTATATTGAACTCATATTTTGCATTGAATTAACTTACTTAACACCCAAAAAAAATTTTGAAAAATGTTATGTCCACAACAAATTTTAGATAACTGATTGTTACTTTCTGTTATTAGTGAGTAAGAAAGTAATTTCAGTAGTAAATTCAAATTAAAAACTCGTAACAACCTGCCACCTAAGATTTGTTATGAAAGTATTATAAAAATGTTATGAACATAGTACTTCTAAAAAAAATGATGGGACATTAAAATCTATCAGCCCCGATCAAAAGCTACATTAGGCAAAGTTCCATAAATATGAACAAAGTCATCAGATATAGCAGCATGCCACTTGCCAACTATTTTTCTTGCAACTTCAATTTTCCTAAAGCACATTGTATTGCCCATATTAGCTCGGCATACACACTGATTTCTCTTCACAGATCCTGATAATTATACTGATGTAGGAGATAGCATGAGCATTAACAGCTTAGAAGAGATTGAAGGGCCAATAAAAGTGACGAGGGAAACATGAACAATCGGGCAGTGTGGATATGCAGAATAATCTTACCCATGTAAAAGATATGTCAAATGACAACTACCAAAATGGACTAAGAAGTCCACAAAAGAATGTAAACATAATTCAGAAGTTCCACTTTGAAAGTAGAGAACAGATTCCAATAATTAAACCTCATTCTATCAAGGGCAGCACTTAAGGCCATGTAATTTAATAGAAGAGACAAGGCAGTGTTCAGGTGCCAATGCGGCTTTTCACCATTGCAAGTTATACTTAGAACCACCATTTTACCATGAACATCCAGCATTTCATTTCACTTGCAATCAGGGAGAGCTACTCTTATTACAGGTTCTTAGTATTTAACTAGTAAGAAAAACAAATCATCTCCCCCACACACACATTATATACATATAAGGGCGCTAATTCACAGATACATCCAATCTCAACAAAAATTGAAATTTATATCAAGACCTACCAATGCTCATAATAAACTGTTTAAGCTCAATATCATCTTGTCAGTAGCCAGTATAACTGAACTATTCTCAAACCCTGCATTAAATGAAATGCGACGATAAATTTCCTCAAAGCTGTTTAATTATTTTGTGACTTTGATAATGGAAAGGCATAAACTTCCTCAAAGCTGTTTAATTATATGTGCAGAAAAGGTTTAGTTAGACAATTAGTAGGTTTAGATAAAAATTTAAGTGTATAGAACAAAAGGCACAAAAATGCACATTACTTAAAAGCTTAACAGAAGTCTGCCTAATGAATTAAAGGGCACAGAAGAAAATAGCATATGGCTTGCAATTACTCACCACATCAAGAAGCAAGAAATACCACAAACTGTTAATAGCCTGGAGATAAAATTGATGTTTCTTTACTCATCAATTACATCCAAATTAAGTCATAGAATCTGCTAATATTCCGTTGCATCGCCGTAGGTATCCACATTCTCTGTCCTTTATCCAGCACGACATACTTCAAAGAGCAGCATCCAAGTGTTAATTTTTCCAAATCAGAACCAGAAATATTGTAACAAGAAACCAACATAAGAGCTTCTACACACTCATGATTTGCAAAAGCACGAATTCCAGCCCCAGTAATTAACTCGCAACCCGTTAAATTAACCTGCTTCATACTCCGGCAGTTCTCAGCTAGTGCAACAAGTGTAGGATCCGATACATTAATCAACCACGACAAATTCAGTTTCTTGAGAGTTTGAATTGTAGCAATTGCCACACATCCAACATCCGTAACTTTCGGCCCACATTCTGCCATGTTTAGCTCCTCCAAGTAACACATTTGCCGCAAAAGTGATACCCCATAATCTGTAATTTGATCACATTCCGCAAGAACCAACTTTTTCAAAGACCTCGACGAAGCCCCTGTTGCCAATGAAGCCAATCCAGCATCCGTAATAAACGAACACCCTTCCAAATTCAAAGAAACAATAGAATTTGCTGCACCAATCGCTTCAAGAGCTTGATCCGTGATCTTATTGCACCAAGCCAAATCCAAATTGGTCAAATTTTGTGCCAACTTAACAAGCAAAACAACTCCAACATTCCCAACATTCTTCCTCCTCCTTAGTAAAACTTTAAACAATTTGCGACACCCATTTGCTAAAGCACATAGACCATCGTCCCCAACATCATCACGAACCGGTATAAATTCATCGTACGGTGTGCGTTTTAAATTAAGGTTGAGGACCTCGATGTTGGGACATGTTTTGGCCATGAATTTAAGGTCATCATCTGTGATGGGTTTTGAGCATTCAAACGTGACAAGATTTGGGAATCTTGGTAAGAACCCAGAAAGGGAATCGGGTTCGAAAACCCGAATGGATGAGCGGGTAAGACCCTCCATTCTCTTCCATTGCTTGCAGACAAGAGAGAATGAGTTTCTGTCATCTGGGTCATGGACCCACTCGAGTATAGATCCTAATTCATCATCTCCCAATTGTGACATGACCCAGATTGTGCTCTTTCTTCTTTGTTCTAGGAATCAAAATTTAAAGAAACACATACACAAATGAATATGAAATGTAAATCAATAATGTTTAGCTACAAATGTCCTAGTTTATTTGAAAGAAAAAAGAAGCAAGTTAAGCAAACCCAGATGGCTGACCAAGAAGCCTTTACGCTGCCAAGATGCGAATTTGAAGAAGAACTGGTGGATGGGATCAGATCGCTTCTTCTCTCCTCGTTCACAAGGTAAATTTGTTACTGAAGAGAGTTTCACGCTTTTTTTTTCTTTTTCTTTTTTTGTGGTTGGTATTTACCAAATCTTCATCATTTCTTTTTTTTTTTTCTTTTCTTTTTTCTCTTCTTTAAAAACAAATTTTAACCACGCATAAAATAGTAATATTCATTGTTTTTTTGCTTTTATTTTTGTGATTACATTGTTTAGTTTTATTTTGTTATTTCTATTTTATGATTAATAAACAAGAAACGTTAAATTCACAATATTTTTACAATAAATCATAATATGTCAATCATCTAGATCCACCATTAACACTACTTGTTTTACCTATCATTAACAATTTATTATTTAAAATTTGTTGTGAAAATATTATAGATATAACATTTTTTTAATAAATTATTAGAGATTTCACATATTAGAATTAGGGTTTTATGCCTCAATTTGGGGATTTTATAATTTGGCTATCACTCCATTAAATTAGTTGCTCGAGAATTTAACTAAAAGTTCCAATTAAGGATTGTTGATGCCCACTTTGGCATAGAGGCCCAATAGCAGGAAGAAGCCTAACAATGTGGGAGGAAAAGAGTTAGAAAATTGAGAAGAAAATCATTAAACCCAAATGGCAAGAATAATGGATCATAGGCCTAGAAAATAATAAATGGGTCTCAGAGAAAGCAAGCATGCCTAAAGAAGCTCAGAGAAAAAAAGTAGTAAACCCATGAGCATTATATGAAATAGAAAGCAAGCAAGAATTGGCCAAAGAGGCCCGAAGTAATGAATTAAATGAGTAAGGGGTTGATAGAAAGCCCATGAACCCCAAAAGTAAAGAATATGGTAATTTGGGCCGAGGAAGCTCAAAAGACTTAGCAAAGGCCCATGGGAGTAAAATGGGCCGAGGATGCCCAAGAAAAGGAAACAGGCCGAGGATGCCCAAGGAAAGGAAATGGGCCGAGGATACCCAAAAGGATGAGATGGGCCAAGGAAGCCCAAAAGCAATAGAATGGGTCAAGGAAGCCCAAAATAGTATGAATACTAGCCCAATGGTAATACTAGACCACAAGAATTAAGCAAAGGGAAAGTATACTGCAGGTCGAAAAGGAGCCCAATAAGTACGGGTCATACAATAGCACTACAGGAATAACATAATGGCATGGTAGAAGTGCTAGCAGACCTACGAAAAGGGCAAAAGATGGATTAGAGAAGGAATGAGCCATAATCAAGAAAGGCCCAGCCCAGGAAGGAAGTATGACATGAAAAACGAAGGCTCAGAGAAACATTCACGCCACAAGAGGTCAAGAACGGGCAGCAGAATGTATAGACAAGCCTTCAAGTCATGGCAAATGCATGAGCAGCAGACAAGCCATGAACACACATGGAAGTGGAGCACGCACAAGGCTCAGGCACCACCAACCTGTACTTAGCCAATACAGGAAGTGGTGGATCATGGGTCAAAGGTAAGAGAGGGTATGGTCTGGCAGTGGGGAGAAGGGGAGAGCCTATTTTGGGGTTTCTGCTCAAACTCTTTTAGGAAAAATGTTCTGCTAGGATGACATATCACCCAAAAGAGAGAAAGATGAGTTGGAATCACTAGATACATGCCATGAAGGATAGTGAGAGAGAATGTCCACCTTTATCCGGATGGGGATATCACAGTGAGTAAGCAAACAAAATAAGACTCTTTGTCTGGTAATGGGATATGGCACGACCAGCACAGGTAAGTGGTGGTGGCTGAGCACCTGATAGACCAGTAGGTGGTCTAGAAGGACACCCACACCCAGACAAAAGCAGTTAAATGGTAAAATAGTAAAAAAATCATTCACGGCAGGCAGTATAAAAGGGCCCTCCGCCGTGTATAGGAACAATAAGAAGAACAAAGCAATAGGAGAGAAAAGCAAAAGTGAACATAACAACCCCACAAATGAATAAGAAAAATAAAGAAAAAGGGAGTAGAAAGAAAAAGGAGGAGTTAGAAAGAAACAACAAAGAGTAGGCAAGAGTGTGATAACAGGCATGCATCAATAGGCTAATCCTTTCTCTCCCTCTAAAAGCCTACCCTCTATTAAAGATTGAGGAATTTGAGCATAAGCTATTTAGGCCCATTCTCTTAAAGTAGGTAATTTCGATGGCAGGTTCTCTCTGTGAGGTTACTCATATTGAAGAAATGGTTCCCTTCTTAGACTTAACCCCGTAAGACAACCAAGCACGGCAAACTAACCATTTCTTCTTTCGTTTTATTGATTAAGCATTGGTGTTATTTCTCTCTTGTTATTATCATCTTATTTATACTGCTGCATTGCTTTACCTTTTATTTCATTCAATATTTTCTGCTTTTCGACTGACAATAAGCATACTCCCTTTTATTGTTACTATATTATACCTGCCTACCATAATCCTTTTGTAATAGTTTCCTATGCCATGGGTATGTCACCAAAGCTTTAGCAAAGGGGCCTTAGTTTGCGCACAAGCCGGTTTGGGGTGTGTTGCAACGAAGCCGATCCTGACTCTCCTACCCAGAACCTTTGGGCCATAGCGTGGCAGGAGGCAGCCCAGCCTGCGGTTGCAAAAAGGCCCACCACAAGGATTTAAACTCTCCATTTGTTCAGAGCTTTACCAAAGTGAAAGGATTTAACAAAAAATAGGTTTTCAAGCATTGTGTTTATGTTTATTATGAGAATTAGGGTTTTCCAATTCGGTAAGAGGTTTAACCAAATTGGATGAAATAATATGTATTTGGGACATCCAATCAGGGTTTGATAACACCTATTGAGCAAAAACATCATAGATTTATGATTAATGGAAGAATAAAAATTGCTAAGATTATAATTTATGTCAAACTTTGGCTTTTTTGCTCTTAATTTGTTTATGTAAATTGGTGCACTTATCAAATTAAGATACATAATTACAAGTTTGAACATATACTTAGGTTAGGTGACCAAATGTTAGAATCAATCCAAATTTATCTAGGATTAACAAAATGATCTTGCTAGTATTTCTTGTGTTAACCGATAGTGTAGTTGTGGAATTATTTATGTTATTGTTAAATATTATGTTTCTTTGACTTAGGCTTCGAAGATCTTGGTGACAAAAATTTTGCTTATTTAGTTTTCCCATTGAGGTAAGTGGGACTTCGTTCACTATTCACCTCACCTTTCCCATGAACATGTTCATTTATGAAACCATTTGGATGCCCCTTCTTGATATATTTCCACGTTTCTTAGATATCCTCAAAAATCATTGTGGCATTATCTTCACCTCTCACATTCCATTCTTACATCTTTAAGCTATTGCATTCTTTAAACATTTTTGAAAAACCTTCGTAACTTTAGATGGAAAAAAACAACTACGCCATGCACCCAATACGTAGAAGAAACCACACAAGCCAACCACAATGAAAGTCGACATTGGAATACTGCTATTATATCGCTCCCTTTTGTTTTCATCATGCATCTAAAATATTTATTTAAAAAAAAAAAAAAAACTCAACTATAATGAGATGGATACTCCTAGCTTAGGTACAAATATTGAAAAGCTTTTGCTCTTCTTTTTCAATGAATGTTTCTTAGATTGATTGTCAGTTTGTCACACTTTATTTGAATTCGTTACATTAGCAAACAGAAAAAGGCCCAACCAAGCTGACTGAAGCTTAGCTTGGCATACACACTCATTGCTCCTCACAACAATCCCAGATAATTATACTGATTTATGAGATTACTTGATCCCATTTATGGACAAACACAAATTGATTGATCAATGATAATTTATGGAGTAACATGAGATGGAGAATTCAACATTTTCTAACCAGCGCCCTAGTACAAAGCTAAATTAACCTTTATTTTTCTATTGTATACAACAAAACTGAGTCCATATATTTGAGCAGCGTTAACCAATAGATATTATTGCAATGATAAATTTGATAGAATTGCAGCAATTTTTATTTATTTTCTATTGTCTGAAACAAAATTGAGCCCTATTCTTGCAGCCTTAACTAACTAATATTATTGCAAAGAGAAATGGGACAGACATCTGTCCCTATCCCAAGTCTGTGAACAAGATTCTTCATATAATAGGCACTTTTGTTTTCAATCTATGTATCAGCTTTGATGGGTTTGGGGTAGAAGAATCAGGGATAAGCCTGATCATTTTTGGTGAGATTCTCCATATTAGATGGAAACTTATTAAGATGCAACAGCTTAGAAAAGAATTTAAGGATCAATGAAAGCGGCAACAGGTTTAACATGAATGGTCAGGCAGTATTGATATGCAGAATAACCTCACCCAAGTAAATCATATGTCAAATGACAACTACTACGATAAAAATGGACTATGAAGTCCGGGCAGGAATATTATTTCATGCCTATATAAAAATAAACATAATTCAGAAGTTTAAATTTGAAAGTAGAGAACAGATAGAGTACCTCATTCTATTAAGTACAGAACTTAAGGCCATGTAATTTAAAAGAAGAAGCAAAGTATTGTTCTGATGTGAATGTCGCTTTTCACTACTGCAAGTTATACTTAAACTAGCATATTACCATGAGCATCTTGCATTTAATTTACTTGCAATCAGGTAGAGCTACCTTTATTACAGGTACTTAGTATTTAATTAGTGGTGGGGAAAAAATCATGTCCCACATATATATGAGAGCACTAATTCACTGTTCATCCAATCTCAATAAAAATTGAAATCTATGCCAAGAACTACTAATCAGAACAAATTGTTTAAGCTCAATATCATCTTGTCAGTAGCCTGTGCAACTGTACTATTCTCAAACCCTATATATAATTTGACAATTAGTAAGTTCAGACAAAAATTTAGATGAGTAGAACAGAAAGCATAAAAATGTACATTACTTAAAAGCTTAAACAGAATTATGCCCAATGGGACGCAGAAGAAAATAGCATGTTGGCTTGGAATTATTTACCACATCCAAGCCAACCAAATTGATATTTCTTTCTTCATCAAATCACCTCCAAATTAAGTCATAGAACCTGCTAATATTCCGTTGCATCATCATAGGTATCCTCACTTTCTTTCCTTTATCGAGCACAACGTACTTCAGAGAGTGGCATCCAAGCGCTAAATGTTCCAAATCATTACCAGAAATTTTGCAACATAAAAGCAACACAAGAGTTTCGACACACCCATGATTTGTAAAAGCACGAATTCCAGCTCCAGTAACTAACTTACAACCTGTTAAATCAACCAGCATCAAATTCTGGCAGTTCTCAGCTAGGGCAACAAGTGTAGGATCCGATATATTATACAACCATGACAAATTTAGTATCTTGAGAGTTTGAATTGCAGCAATTTCCGTACATCCAATGTCCGTAACTTTACGCCCACAATATGCGATGTTTAGCTCCTCCAAGCAACACATTTGCCGCAAAAGCAACACCCCATAATCTGTAATTTGATAACAACCCTCAAGAACCAACTTTTTTAAAGACCTCGACAAAGCCCCTGTTGCCAAGTAAGCCAATCCAACATCTGTAATTAAGGAACAACCTTCCAAATTCAAAACGGTAATAGAATTTGCTGCCCCAATCGCTTCAAGGGCTTGATCTGTAATCTTATTGCACAAACCCAAATCCAAATTGGTCAAATTTTGTGCCAACTTAATAAGCGAAACAAGTCCAACGTTGCCCATATTCTTCCTCGTCCTCAGTGAAACATTTGACAATTTACGACACCCATTTGCTAAAGCACATACTCCATCGTCCCCAACATCATCAGAAGCCAACAGATATTCTTCAGAAGAAAATTCAACTGGGCATTCTAAATTAAGGTTGAGGACCTTGATCTCGGGACATGTTTTGGACAACAGTTTAAGGTTGTCATTGTTGATCAACCTTGAACATTCAAACGTGAATATATTTGGGTATCTTGGTAAGAACCCACAAAGGAAATCGGGTTCGAAAACCCGTATGGACAACCGGGTGAGACCCTCCACTCTCATCCATTGCTTACAGACGAGAGAGACTGACTTTCTGTCCTGTGGGTCATTGACCCAATCGAGTATCAAGCCTAGTTGATGATCTTCCAATTGTGACATAGCCCAGTTTGTGTTTGGAATCAAAATTTATAAAAAACACAAACACAAACTGAATATAAACGTAAAATTGTACAAACACAAACACAAAGACAAACACAAAACTATATTGTATAAAACAAAGGCTATAGTAAAGCAAACCCAGAAACTCAGAGAGAGAAAAGATCTGAAATGCCTACTTTAGCGGAAGAAGGACCAGTGGGTGGACTCAGAAGTCAGATCAGATTCCTTCTTCTCTCTCTACTCGTTCACAAAGCTAAGTGTCAAACTTTGAATTGGATTCATCTTAAATCTGATCCAGCTCTTCTCTTCACTATAACCGTTTGATTATTATTATTATTTTGAGGAACCAACCGTTTGATTGTTTATACTACTCATTGAGTCATTGTCCCCTGTTTTTGTTTTTTTATTTATTTTCCAAATCGACATCATTCTTTTATTTGTTTTTTTTTTTCCTTTTTTCTTGTCCTTTATGGTTTCTTTCTTCATCTTTTCTTTGCTTTCAATCTTTCCTTTTTTATCTTTATCTTTATCTTCTTTTCTTTATCTTTTCTTTACCTATATAACCTTTTAAGATATCTTTTTAGTTAAATTTTTATTTTTATTATCCATCAACTTGTCATCATTTATTTTTAATTATTTTTTATATTTATATAATTGATTATTGAATTATTTATGATGTAAAACTACTAGTCGTGGGTGAAAATATATAATTATTTTGAAATGTTGTATAATATATAATTTATTCTTAAATAATTTGTTCTCCTTACAAATTAAATAATTTCTAAAAGTAATTTATATCTCTCCGATTTTACAAATATATAATTTTATTTTTTTGTGTTTTTATTGATATTATTCTTTTTTTGAAGTAGTCCATATTCTCATTATATTTTTCTAATTTCTTTTGGTACAAATAAAATTTTTAAGTTTCAAATTTCTCATTTTTTTTAATGAAATTATCATGATAATCAAAATTTAACACATAATTATAATGATATTGCTCAAACAATTGATAGACATTCAAAAATATATAAATTATATAATATGGCACTTAAAGGCCATGTAACTTACAAGAAGCAACATGGTGTTCTGGTGCGAGTTTAGCTTTTCACTATTGCAAGTTATACTTGCAACTACCCTGAAACTATGAACATCCTGCATTTAATTTACTAGCAATCAGGGAGAGCTACTCCAATTACAGGTTCTTAGTATTTAAATAGTAGGATGTTTCATGTCTCTTACACTGTCAAACATATAAATGAGAGCACTAATTCACAGATACATCCAATCCCAATAAAAATTAAAATTTATACCAATCCCAATAAAAATTAAAATTTATACCAAGAATAATTATGTTCATAACAAATTGTTTAAGCTCAACAGTCAAAGCATTCTTCCACTCAGATACGCCGGAGCCTTTGAAGATCTAAACACAAGTCAAGTTAATCTCAGTAGTGTTTCTCAACAAAAAAAAAATGTTAATCTGAGTTGCAAAGAGAAACACCAAAGATTATGCAGACTACCATGGTGGCAAAGTCAAGGAAAGGAAAGAAAAACTGTGCAGGATGTTTAGTGAATTGATACAGGATAGACTGGGGGTGAGATGCTTAGCAATCAGAGAAGCTCTTTAGAAAGCAAATCACCTAAACATCATTTCATTTTATCAACTTTAATTAGTAGTAAGGAAATAGAGGAAATGAACAAAGGCAACAAATGCATCAAATGGAGAGCAGAGTCCTTAGTTGCAGAATATCAAAGCATCTTGGCACAGAAGATAGATAATTCATGCCGTGCTTCAAGCTGGGCTGCAAGAACCCCAACAACTAGCTAATCTTGCATTCTTGCCTCCAAAAGTTCATGAACATATTTTGGATTTGTAATGACTATAGTATTGGGCCTATTGGCTAGAACTCTCAGTTAATATCTTCCCTTGAACTTTCTTTGTGTTGTAAATAGAAAAAATGTTTAACCTCGAAATCATCTTGTCAGTATCCTGTACAATTGTACTATTCTCAAACCCTGTGTAGAACGAAATGCGAGAGATATTTTTCTTTAACCTCCCACTAGGGAGGCTCCCACCATCCCCTTCCCAGGGCACAACCCCCACCCCCCACCCCCTCTCTCTCTCTCTCTCTCTCTCTCTCTCTCTATTCCCTTTCTTTCTGTTCTTTATATGTGCAAAAAAGGTTGTACAGATTAAAAATTTAGTCTCTAGAACAGAAAGCAATAAAATGCGCTTTACTCAAAAGCTCATACAGGCCAAGACCTTGTAGCTTAAGTGACACCTCCTAACCGAGACATCTAGGTTCAAATCCCCCAACTATAAAATTATATATATAAAATAAAATAGCTCATATAAAATCAAGTCCTACGAATCAAAGGACACAGAAGATAATAGCACCTGGCTTGCAATTCCTAATACATCTTTTTGCTTGATATAAAGTTTAAATGCAGAAAACATACTTTAAAAAAGAAAAAAAAGGAACAAAAGAACCTCAGATGAGGTTACCTAACCCAAGGGCCTCCTAAAACGAACTAGAGAGAGCCCTGGCTTCTAATAATACCACAGAACTTACTTCTAAAGGCCCATTTGGCCAGCTACATTACCTTCATGACACAACCAACAGAAATTAAATAGTAAACATCAATTTGACTCATCAAGAAGCAAGAAATGACACAAACAGTTACTAGCCTGGATATAATCCAAGCCAACCAAATTGATGTTTATTTGTTCATTAACGCCTACAAATTATGTCACAGAACCTGCTAATGTTCTCTACCATCTTCATAGGCATCGCCGCTTTCCATCCTCTATCCAGCACAACATACTTTAATGAGCGGCATCCAAGTGCTAAATGTTCCAAATCATAAGCAAAAATATTGCGACAATAACTCAACACAAGAGCTTGTACACACCCATGATTTGCAAAAGCGCGAATTCCAGCTCCAGTAATTTGACAACCTGTTAAATCAACCTGCTTCAAATTCCGGCAGTTCTCAGCTAGTGCTAAAAGTGTAGGATCCGATACATTTGACAACCACGACAAATTTAGTCTCTTGAGAGTTTGAATTGCAGCAAGTTCCACACATCCAGTATTCGTAACTTTCGTGCCACAATCTGCCATGTTAAGCTCCTCCAAGCAACACATTTGTCGCAAACTTGACACCCCATAATCTGTAATTTGATAACATCCCTCGAGAACCAACTTTTTCAAAGACCTCGATGAAGCCCCTGTTGCCAAAGAAACCAATCCAACATCTGTAATTGAACAGCCTTCCAAATCCAAAATAGTAATAGAATCCAATGCCCCAATCGCTTCAAGGTCTTGATCCGTAACTAAACAGCACTTTGCCAAATCCAAAATTGTCAAATTTTTCGCCAACTTAACAAGCGAAACAACAGTCCAGCAAATCCTCCTCCTTAGTAAAACTTTCGACAATTTGTGACACCCATTTCCTAAAGCACATAAACCATCTTCGCAAACATTATCAAAAACAGTTGTAAACTCGTCGTGGAACGGGCGTTCTAAACTAAGGTTAAGGACCTCGAGTTTGGGACATGTTTTGGCCAAGAATTTAAGCTCATCATCATTGATCAGTGTTGAACATTCAAATGTGACTATATTTGGGTATCTGGGTAGGAACCAACGAAGGGAATCGAGTTCGAAAACCCGTATGGATAAGCGGGTAAGACCCTCCACTCTCAGCCATTGCTTGCAAACTAAAGAGACCGACTTTCTGTCATATGGGTCATGGACCCGCTCGAGTATTAAGCCTAGTTCATCGTCACACAATGATGACATTGACATGACTCTCAGTTTGTGTTATTTGTGCTAGGAATCAAGTGTTAAAAAAAAAAAAAAAAAAACATAGACACCAACGAAAATAAATGTAAATTGCAAAACCTTAATGTTATACTAATTGGTTATTGCCAAGAGTAGCTATAAAAATGTACAAAGTAGTATCAACTATCAAACCAGGCTAGTTAAGCAAACCGAGAGACTCAAAGAAAAAGTATCTGAAATCTGAAAGCTTGCCTTAAATTTTTGGCTTGGAGTGACACTTCTAGTTTAGCTGAAGAAGAAGAAGTCAAATGGCCTCTTCACTCCACTTTCACAAACATAAATTTGTTAACGAGGAGTGAGGAGACTTTCGCTGAAGCTAAGCCAAGTGTCAATTTGGTGGCCCTTCACCACGATTGAAGCGAAATTTGTTTGCGACAGTTAATCTTAAATCTGATCCTGCCTTAACAGCCGTTTGATTACTATCAAAAGATTCAAAACCACCCGTGGGGCCTTTTTTGGTATTTACCAAATCACCATCATTTTTATTTATTTATTTCATTTCCAATATGGTTTCTTCCTCTCTTTTCCACTATAAACATAAATTTCAACAAATAAAAGATGACAAAAAAAAAAAAAAAAACATTTTTCTTAATTTTTTTTGGACAAAACTTAGGTACAATACCTTAGGTGTCGTTCCTTAGATTTTTCTTTTAAAATTTAACCATGTGGCTACGTAACTAAAAATACACTTTCATCTCATGACAAAAAATCCACATGACAGAATCTTAAGAATGAATCCTAAGGAATAATATTTAATTACTGTACCTAAGTCTTACCCTTTTTTTTTCCATTATACCACCGCTCACGTTGGGTAGAATGTTACTTTTCCAAACCTTAAAGGCTTGTGGGGTTTGAGGACCCAAATTTGAGTGGTCCTAGGTGGGGAGGGGTGGGGGTAGTATACTTAGATTCATTAGATTAAGATTTCTATATGAGCTCAAAAAAATAAAAATAAAAATTCCTTTATAGACGTAGCATTATTCATTAAAAAAATACTTCTAATACTTTTCTTAATTTTTCTATTGTACAATAAAATTAAATGGTGAATCCAATGTAAGTCATTAAAAGGACATCTCCATTGTTCAATCTCCACCATGAGATTCACTATCACGGATTACTAATAATTTCAAATTCGTGGTTCTCACAACATAATACCAAACGTAATTTTTCATTATAATGCATTATAGTAGAATGCATTTTGACATAATAACATGTTCAGCTTATAGTACAACCTTATGAAAGTAAATTTATTATTAAATAATTCAAGTTTTTCATACTTCCATATAATTAATCCCATAGTAAAACTCTTTTCCAAACCAATTTTATAAAATATATATATATATATATATATATGAAGGACCAGCCATAGTTGATGACTAAGAACAAGAGAATGGATAAGAACATTACTTCAATGCTAAATGCAGATTAGGTAAATGTAAGCTTTAGGAAAGAACATTCCATGCTACTTGGAAAAGGATGGAATATCTAATAACTTCTTCTTTCACAAGATATCATTTATTGTTTCTTGCTTCACAACTCTCAATCAATCATTTTTCCACCTCTAACTTGCTTTCCATAGTGTACTTCTGCCACCAAGCGTCTCCTAAATTGAGAGACAAATAATGCATGACCAATGACCCTCTTGCTTCCCCTCATTAGCAAACTCTTTCCTTTTCAGACACAAATGCTTGAATTATTTGCCACACACCAATCATACAATTGAGTCAATGCATCCAAAAAAAAAAAATTCAACTCTTTTAAAATATGACATTATCATACAATTGTCCAAAAGAAAATTTCACATTAATTTTCAATTTGTATCGGGAATCAAGAACCACCTCAACAAAGAAAAGCACATTGTTATTATCATAGTTCCCCTAATATTTATAAAATTAATTTAGCTCTCATGTCTTTCGCCTTTTAACATAAAAAGAAAGAAAACTCGAGTAATAGGAAGTGGCGTTACTTTGTTGTTTGAGTTTACAATTCTCCTTGTGAGTCATTCCTTCCAAGTTCCATTGAGCATTCTTCCAAAAATAAAAAACTGCATTTTTACACAACTGATTTATTGTGTTTTGAATTATAATGAAATCTATAAAGAAAGCATTAAAAGTGATTTACAAAGACGGTAGGTCATAAGGTTACATGATTGCATTAAAAAAAAAAAAAATCTAAGGATTTTCACAAACAACCTAAACTTTGTCCTGATCTTCACTAGCGAACTGTGAAGGCACTAAAATATTTCTTGTCACTTTCTCTCTCCCATTCTCTCTATCGCTCTACCGAGTCCCAAGTGCCCATCCCCTCTACATTACTTCCCTTTCTCTAAACGAATAAGCGATAATAGCATGTCACGTCATAAATTATCCATACACAATCACTCGTACAATTGTACCACCTCAAACTCCAATTTAAGTAATTTAGAGTATTCACATCTGATCATGTAAAATCTTCTAAAATAGATCTACAGTGTAATTTTTACACATTTTGAGCAAAAAACCACCCATATTAGTGAGTGTAAAAATATCTAAAATCATGTATATATTTCCATGATCTACAGTACCCGTGTAAATATACACGGGTACTGTAGCTCGTGTATATATTATTTTACTAATTTCCTTTCGCACCAATTTTTCTCTCTCTTCTCCGTGCATAACGACCTCAACTCCACATTTTCTTTTCCTCAGATGCACACAAACACATCCACACACAAACACATATCAACAAAAAAACACACCCACACACAAATAAACCCACACAGACAAACCAAACGAGAGATAAATCGGTGCTTGGTTCATGGGTCGCCGGAGCTTGGTTCTGGGTCGCTGGAGCTTGGTTCGTGGATCGGCCGGGGAAGACACGATCTGAGTCGCCAGGGCTTGGTTCTGGGTCGTCGGAGCTTAGTTTGTGGATCGGCCGAGGAAGACACGATCTGGGTCGCCGGGGCTTGGTTCTAGGTCGTCGGAGCTTGGTTCTTGGAGCGGCTGGTGAAGACACGATCTGGTCGCCGGAGCTTGGTTCGTGGACCGGCCGTGAAGAAAGATTCTGGACCCGGTGAAGAATTGATCTGGGTTGGTTGTTTTTGAGAGAGAGAGAGAGAGAGAGAGAGGTGATCTGAGAGAGACTGTTAAGAAAAAATGAGAAGAGAGAGAGGGAGGTGATCTGTTAAGAAAAACTGGGAGCGCGCGTATGGAGTGAGAGAAATAATAAAAATATTGAGAAGAGTGAATATTTTATTGAAATATCTTGTATAATAGACAAACTGATGTGGGTGTTTTGTAAAAATAGGTGTATAAAATAGAAAAAGTAGGTTTTGAACGTGTAAAATGGAAAAATTTATAAACGAGCTGATGTGAATGCTCTTAGTGCCTAACATCCATGGAGCTAAAAGTAAATTTCTTTTGCCTCTTGCTATAGTAGACTGTCAAGACTAGTAATTCACTAGAGTAAAAAGGCATAAAAAAAATATTATATTATCACTTAGTTGGCTTTCGTAGCAGAGAGGAAGAGAGAGGAAGTGTGAAAGAAATTAAAAAAAAAAAATAGTGTTTGGCTGATGGTAAAAATAAGATCATTGATGCTGGGTGTGTTGTATGTTAAAATAGATTGTTGATGATCATTTTGGGAATCCAAATAGAAAGAAGAAGCCTAGCAATGCGGGCAGAAAAGAGTTGGTAAATGGATAGAAAAAACCATTAAGCCCAAGCGGCAGAAATAATGAATCACAGGTCCATGAAATAAACAAATGGGTCTTAAGAAAGCAAACGGGCTTAAAGGAGCCCAGAAAGAGAGAAGCAACAAACTCATGAGCAGCATATGATGTAGAAAATTGAGAATGGGTCACAACAGGCTCAAAGTAATGCAAGTAAAGAAAGTAAAGGGTTGATGGCAAACTCATGAGCCCCAAAGATGAGGGATAAGGTAATTGGGCCGGGGAAACCCAAAGAAGTTAGTAAAAGCCCATGGGAATATAGAGTTAGAAAAAGGGCCAAGGAAAGCAAATAGGCCAAGGATGCTCAAGAAAAAACAAATGGGACACAGGAGCCCGCAAGTAATGTAATAAAAGAACCAATGGTCATACTAAGCCATTGGGAAAAGAATAAACGGCGGGCCCAAAGAGGCCCAGCAAGATTGGGTCAAATAACGTCGCAACAAGAATGACAGAGTGGTATGGTAAGAAATGATAGTAGTAAAAGAGTAGGCTGAAAGAAGGCAAAGTCCACCATCAAATAAAGCCCGATCCTTAAGGGGAGCCAGAAATCAGAAAACAGCTCACATAAGAAGTCAAGGATAGATAGCAGACTGTTCAGGCAAGCCTCCAAACCACGACGAACTCATGAGCAGCAGGCAGATTTTGAACTTACATAGAAGAGAGACATGCACAAGGTCCAGACATCACCAGCCTGTACCCAGCCAATACAAGACACGGTGAGGTCATGGGTCAGAGGTAAGAGATAAGAAGGCATGGTCTGGCGGTAGGGAGATGGAAAAACCTATTCTGAGGTTCCTACTCAGGCTCTTATAGGCGAAATATCCTGCTAGGATGACATACCACCCAAAAGCAGCAAGGATGAGTTGGAACCACTAGGTGCATGCCATGCGGAATAGAGAGAGAAAGCACCCACACCGTAGCAGGTAAGGATGTCACGACAGACAAACAAACAAAATAATCTTCTTTGTCTGATGATGGGTAGTGGCACAGCCAATACAAACGGACCAGTGGTGGTCGGCAAGTACACCCAGACCATACAAAGGTGGCTAAAATAGTAAAACCTGGTCACGGCAGACACTATAAAAAGGGGCCTTTGCCATGCACAAAGGGGATCACAATCACAATCACGGTGACAAGAACCTTTAGGGAAAACCACTAAATAGAAAACAAGTATTGAGAAAAGAAAGGAAAAGGAAAATTAGAAAAGAATGAAAGAAAAACAGAGAGTTAGATCGGCAGACATGCACCAATAGATTGATTTCCTCTCTCCCTCTCAAAGCCCTGCTCTCTATCAAAGAAAAAGAATCCTCACTGAACATAAACCATTTAGGCTCATTCTCTCAAAGCAGTTAATTTCTTCCTTTGAGGAGATTATTTGCATTGAGGAAGTGGTTTCCCTTCTCAGTTTCAAGCTCCGTAGTGTTTCCCAGTGTGGCATATTGATTTTTCATTTTCTTAATTCAAGAAACCCATTATTATTGTTTCCCTATTTATTTCTGTTACTTTTTGTGTACGGGGGTACTTCCTGTTGCTCCCTTTTATTTATTTTGTCTAATATTTCTTATATTATCTTTATTATATCTGCTTGCCATAACTTCCCTGTAGTAGCTCTGCCTACTATGGGTATGTGATCAAGGCCAAGCAAAAAAGGGGCATAGTTTGTGCACAAGTCGGACCAAAGTGAATTACAGTTGGATTGGTCTCAACTCCCTTACTCAGAATACTTGGGCTCAGTACCGCAGGAAGCAGCTCATCCCAATATTGTAAAAAAGGCCCACAACATAGATAAAATTGATTTTTGAGATGTTAAATACTAAAATTTTTAGCTCCGCCGATGTAGATGCTTTGTATACATAAAATGGTGGATCATCCTAAAAACAAAAAATTATTTAGTATATCTTAGTTTTTTTTTTTTTAATAAGCAACAGAATAAAAATATTCAGTGACATTTTTTTTTTTTATTAGTATGAGGTATTGTGTAGCTTAAGTTTGAAAAATACCATAAATGCTTAGATATTACAAAAAAAAAGACCGTAATAAGGTTATATGTGTTTACATTTACAGCCTAACTTATGAGTTAATAATATACTTTCTCATAAAAGGAAATTCCAATCAAGGATAGAATGCAAAAAGGAAAAAAAAAAAAAAAAAAATCAGTGTCTATATTCATAATGTACGTAGATTAAGAATATGTTGTGAACATTTCTCATTATTATTTGATTATTAACCTTTTAATCACTTACTCAACTAGAAGGAAATAATTTTCTCTTAGCACTTATAGTAGTGGAGCTAAATAGCTATATAACTATTTTAGCTCTACCAAAACACAAAAATCAACCATACAGTAGTGGAGCTAAAGATATTTTTTTTAACTTCATTGCTACAATGCATATTTATACAATGCACATCTAAAGATAGATATGCACTGTAGCTCAAAGGTAAAATTTTATTTTATTTTATTTTATTTGTGTTCACACTATGGTTGTGTGTGTGTGTGTGTGATGTTTATAATAAATATATTATTTTATTGTAGTAGATATCTTATTTTATTGTGATATTTATATTATTTTATTGTGTTGAAAGCTAAACTAGATCCACTGTTGCAGCATGTGTGTAGATAAAATAGATAAAATAACTTTTTGTGGTGTCAAATATCTAAATTTTTAGCTCTATTGTTGTGGATGCACATACGCTTAACCTAATTGTTTATCTGTTTTGGTTATCACTCTCTCGTAACAAACCAAGTTGCAAGCCCATTTGGCCATTTCACTTGCCTGGGCTCGTATTGTTGACAACCCAGTTCTGTTCCTCAAACTTGTTTCGTCTTTGTTTTTTTTTTAGAGAAAGTTTCAACCAATGGCGTTCGCTCCTGATAATAACTATGTATCATCAAATTAAGATACTAATCAGTTTTTGGTGTAGACGGGGATTGAACCCCAAATCTTTTATTTAACCATCAGAAACTTTACCATTTAAAGTAACTGAAAGCCACAAACTTGTTTCATCTTTGTTACTTGTGTTGTTGTCCTAAATTTTTCTTTAATCATATTGAATGTACCTTTGTAATAATAGGAATCATTATACAACACTTAAGTGTTAAACTATGGTTTTCAGATCCACTTTAGTCAAAATCAATCAGAAAGCAAAAGAAACACAAGAAATCCTTTTTAATTTTTTACTTTTTCTTTGCTCTGTGTTTGTAAAAACTACCAACTTCCTAAAGAAAATAACAATCTACCCGAAAATTGGTGCGTCAGTGGTTACATGCAACAAGACTCTACCGACAATTAGGCCAAAGAGGCAAAGAGGAACCTAAACTAAAGTACCTTAAAAGACATTTGACACTAACGCTGTCCTCCCTAGCAGACAAGGTCACAAGGATTATCTACATCATGTTTCAAGGATTCTCCAAAGACATGCAAATTGGTTTTTTTACTTTTTCAAATAAGATTAATATTTTAAAACTTCTATAGTGACCCCCCAACAAATTGTATGGATATCATACTTGACCTCCAACTCTTAAAATTTAGATTCCAAAGGTGAAAATTCTGATTTCATTAAAGTAATCCTAGTCCTACTTGTCTGTAAGCACTACAAACAACATTAGAGTTTGTCTAGTGTTTTCTTTTATTTTTTTACAACAAAGTTAGTTCAAAGTTTTCCTCTCTCGGTCATGGGCTCACTCCTAAGGGTTTGGATAATGAAAATATCAGGTTCAAATCTCGCAATAGAAAGCGCATAGGAAAAATAAATTTCATACTTTTGGCTCATGCTTACTAGCATTCTCGATAGAACTGGGTGCACAGCTATAACTCATCCAAATCCATACAAACTTAAACTCAGTGGGTAGCGTGCCACTATAATTACGCCTAGGTGGAAAACGCTAACTTAAGTCACCCCTCTACCCTTTTTTTCCCTCAAAATATAGTTTCAAAGATATGTATGACACATCAAATCATAGCAAAATTCAATCTCTCCCCTGCCCCCCCAAAAAAAAAACACGCACACAATTTGTTAAAGCGATCGTCCACAAAATCACTAAACCCATGCACTCACCAATCCAATTGTCAATGTCCAATACATATTTTGGTCACTGCAACACTTTAATTCGTTGATGCATTTTCTAATAATTGGTGTCTGGTGCGTATTTTCATTGCTTGTTCAAGTCTAGTCACATTTTAACGTCTTATCTTACCTATAGCATAAAAATTTAGTAAGGTAGCCCATCCTCAGACACAAATTTATGCAGTACCTATATCGACCCACGAATTTTGTTTATGATGGTTGGTTGTGTTGGACTATTGGTACAAGATAAAGATAAAGGTGATAAACAATAAACTCGGAAATTTTCAATTACTTAACAAGGTAAATTACATTGGATTTCAGAGGAAGTAAATGGTCAAATAGGCTATATGGCTGCTCTCACTTGTCCTTATCTCCAGCTATTAGCCACGCTGCTCTTGCCCTATATTATTGAACAATTCTCAGCTTCTATTTGGCAAGGATTGGTTGTTGAGTTGTGTATAACAAACAAATCTCTGTCATTATTGTGTTAATTTTAAATACCCAAAAAAAAAAACACCAATCTACTTTTTCTAATCTCATGCTTTTCTTCTTTAACCACCGAAATTCCATGTTCCATTACAGCTTTCATTTCTACTTTTCCTAATTATGTGTGTTTATTTTACGCGCATTCTCAACCAGTCACTATTTAGATCTTGTCAATTTGTATTATTATGCATACCAGCGAAAACAAAAACAGACTACCCCAGAAAGTGCCTAAGGTCAAATACTCAAAATACAATACTATATGACAATCCATTTTTTAAAAACTTATTAGAAACAATACCTTCTTTTCTTTGCGAATAAAAGATCATCATTTCTAGAACAAATAGTTTTTTTTTTTTTTATCAAATGATCTAAATTCTATTGATTTGATGGTGTGAAAGTGACATGTATTGGGTTTGTTTTAATTTGATTTGAAACTTTTCTTTTAATACGTAGACTTTTAATAGTGTGTTGGATGAATATATAGGACTGAGTAAAATTAATGTGAACGTATGAATAAAATGTATTTGACATTAGGGTATAGTTTGCTGAAAATAATTCAGCACACCAACTACTTTTCTTTTATGGTTAGGTTCCCATGAAAGAATGGGTCACTGCTAAAGCCAGAATTAATGGTAGGAGCACCAATAGAATTTTAGAACAAATATCAAACAAAACATAAATACAAGTGAGATGGGATATATGAGAAAGCTTTTTAGTTTTGATAAAATTAAATTAAATTAAATTAAGAACAAGAAATCTGCTTGACTTTTTTAACAAACATGTGGAGACCAAATCGACTATATATTTTCTATACCGACTCCAATTATGTAACTTTAGAACACTCTTAATTAATAAATACTTCCTTTTAAATGGGGAAAAAAAATAAATGTAAATTTGTGTCAGAAACATATGAAATCCCCGCAACCTTTTATTTATTTATCATTATTTTTCTTTAATAAAAATAAAATAAATTGGATGGTAAAATTGTCGTGCATACTGACTACGTAAATTATTACTTTAATGAGTTAGTCTCTCTTTATATAAAGTACTATCATGTTGATTTTAACTAGCTTGTCAACAAAGCTTAGATCAAAATTGTAAAATTTTTTGTTGTCGAGAAACTCAGAAAAAAAAAAAAAACACTGTTTGAACTCATAAACTTAAGCGAGAAGAAACACTGTTTAAACTCAAAATTTAGTTAAGCATAATACAAATATAGTGCTAGGAGATGAATTCACTCAGACAAGATTGTGTTACCTAGAAAGTCCACAAAATCCACCCTCTAATATTCATCTTCACGCCTTTTTAAGTGTCCGCTTATTTAATACTATATAGTATAAGCCATTTCAAATAAATAAATAAATATATATTTATATATACACACACTATAAGCCATTTCAAATAAATAATATATATATACACACACAATCTAGAGGCACCGGAATTTATATAAAATTTTACAATTTTGTTTGTTTAAAAAAAAAAAAAAGTGTAGATGGCACCCAAAGCAATCGAGATAAAGCTAGATACTAACATGCTTATTAGTGAGAGACACTCGAACCCAAGACCAGATTCTTGTTGGCCCAAATCCATTACTCACCTTATTACACGCCTCGTTTCAATTGATTACAAGTCATAACACAAGAAAAAATTTGAGTACTTGAAAATTTTGTTAAAAAAATTGATGCCTATAGATTTCTTGTATAACTTTAAATACTACATTTTAAAATTTCACTAAATCATACTTTTACCACAGCTATCATAAAAAACGGATGTTTTAGGTTTAAATTATATTAAAAAAAAATAATCATACTTTTATGAAACTTACAATATAAATTGAAACTATGCCAAATAGAAACTAAAATGTAAAATTGATTATATCAAAAGAAAAAGGGTCCCAAGGTTGTTTTTGTGTACCTTAAAGTAGTCTTGTTATTTTCATTCTAAAGTTTATATTTCTATTAGTTTTTGTTATTTTTCATTTATAGTATTCATATTAGTTTATGCAAAATTTTTCTATTTTAACATAATTTTTTTTTCCTATTTTACATACTCGTTTTTCAAAACATTTCATCAGATTATATATTTTACGCTATATTTCATTAAAATATCAAATTTAGTAAAAGAAAATATCATTCTTTACGTACAACAAATATCATGCACTCTCTTCTTTCATCCTCTAGATACATAAAAAAAAAAAAAATTCAAAATGAAAAAGTGCCGGCGTAAATTTAGTAATTACAAGATTACCGTAAGTTTGTAACAACCATATATTTTTACACAATTGTACATAAATTAATGTGGATAAATTTTGAATATAATTAGTTAAAATGTAGTACTTTTTCTATTATATGCATAGATTTTGGATATAATTAGCTAAAATATACTACTTTTTTTCTATCATACAAGCATGAACAAAAACCTATTCATCCATTTTATTCCGAAAATAAATAAATAAATAACAAAACAAAAAAGTAAGAACACAACAGCAACATATCGTAGTTTCACAGATACAGGTAGCTTTTGCTTTTTATTATATTCTCTCTCTCTCTCTCTCTCTCTGTAGTCTACATTTTAGTATTTTACTGTCTCATCACCACTGAGTCCATATATTTTCTGACTGTTTCTTCTCATTTCCTTCTCTCTCTCTCTCTCTCTCTCTCTCAACAATGGCTCATCTCTTCAGAGACTTGTCTCTGGGCCACTCCAAGAGAGAGATGACTCCGCCGCCAATTCAGCCACCAATTCCACCACCAATAATGCCTGCCAAACCCACGGCCCCCGATCTCCCTTCCCCACTCGGCCAACTCGCCTCCACCCAACTCACCGATTCCGACCTCCGCCTCACCGCCTACGAGATCTTCGTCGCCGTCTGCCGTACCTCCACCGCAAAACCCCTCAGCTTCGTCTCCTCCTCCTCCTCCAACAACAACGGCGGCAGCAATTCCGACTCGCCGAGTTCGGGTCCGGGTCACCATTCGCCCAACTCGCCCGGGTTACAGCGATCCATCACTTCCACCGCTGCTAGTAAAGTCAAGAAAGCTTTTGGACTCAAGTCCCCTAAGAAAAGCCCCGGGTCGGGTTCGGGTTCGGGTCACGGCAAGCCGAAGAGGCCATTGACCGTTGGAGAGCTTATGAGAACTCAAATGGGTGTCTCTGAAGCTATGGATTCCAGAGTCCGAAGAGCTCTTCTCAGAATCGTTGCTAGTCAGGTCTTTTTGCTTTTCGATTCGTTGATCTAACTTTGCTGCTTTTGAATTACTCAAATTTTAGTCTTTTCTGATTGTTATTTCTATTAAATTTTAACCCATTTGATAAAGTTTGGATTTTTGGTTGAATGTTTTGTTGGGTTTATACTAACTGTTGTCTGATCTGATGGAATTGAGTTTATATGGATCATGATAAATTTTTTGATATTTGGGTTTCAAATACATTTCCTTATTGGATTGTCTCCTATAGTTCTGGATATAATTATTGACTACTTTTCAAAGTCTTGAGTTTTTGTCTCTATGCTACAATGTGGTTTCAGTGTTGGATAAACAACTATAACCGTTGTTGCATCTAAGTAATTGGCTTTTCACGGCCTTGTTTTCGTGTTTTGGTGACAGGTTGGAAGGCGAATTGAATCAGTGGTAGTTCCATTAGAGCTATTACAGCAGCTCAAGCTTTCGGACTTTACTGATCGTGAAGAATATGATGCATGGCAAAAGAGGACTCTGAGAGTTCTTGAGGCTGGTCTAATTTTGCATCCCCAAATGCCATTGGATAAGTCAAATTCTGCTGCACAGCGGCTGCGGCAACTTATTCGCGGGGCTTTGGATAGACCCATTGAAACTGGGAAGAATAATGAATCACTGCAAGTCCTTCGTAGTGCTGTTATGGCTCTTGCTAGCAGATCATCTGAGGGTTCTATCTATGAGACATGCCACTGGGCAGATGGATTTCCACTGAATCTCCGGCTCTATGAAATGCTTCTAGAAGCTTGCTTTGATGCTAATGACGAAACGTCTATTGCTGATGAAGTTGATGAGCTAATGGAACACATTAAGAAGACCTGGGTAATTCTTGGAATTAACCAAATATTCCATAACATTTGCTTCACGTGGATTTTATTTCACCGTTTTGTTGCAACCGGCCAAGTTGAGATGGACCTGCTGTATGCAGCTGATGCTCAGCTTGCAGAAGTTGCAAAAGATGCAAAAATAACAAAGGATCCAGAGTACTCCAAGGTCTTGAGTTCTACATTGAGTTCGATATTGGGTTGGGCAGAGAAAAGGCTCCTTGCATATCATGATACTTTTGATGCTGGAAATATTGATTCCATGCAGGGCATTGTTTCTCTGGGGGTATCAGCTGCTAAGATTTTGGTTGAAGATATATCTAATGAGTATCGCAGAAAAAGGAAAGGTGAAGTTGATGTGGCTCGCAACAGGATTGACACTTACATCAGGTCATCAATACGCACAGCTTTTGCACAGGTAAGTCCATACAGTGGGGATTTTGCATTGTTAGTAGACCCCGTGTTATTTACATTGCATGCATAAAGAATTGAATTTGGTAAGCAAGTCTGTTGCAATATGTTGGATGCTTTCTTAATATACCTCCCAAAAAACTTTCAACAAAATAGCATGTGCATTATTTCATTTTCAGAACGTGTAAAATTACAAGACCATAATGCTATGGGAGAGATGTCCAAAAACAAGCAAATATTTGTGCAAGACATTAGTTGTCCTAAATTTTTAGATTTTATAACAGTAAAGAACAAATTTTGTTGGGGGCATGATGAGCAACCAACTTTATTATGTCAGTTTCCCCTATTTACTGGGAGACCATGTATTATATGCTTGACATGTTGACATGTTTATATAACAATCTTAGCATTCTAGTATTCAAGTTAGGTTGTCTGTGTTGCTCAAATTTAGTTCAATACACCTGTACGGCTGTACCTTTCCTCATTTTAAGTTTGAACTCAACCAAGGTTCAAGCGGACACTGAACATAGGTTTGGGTGGCATGAATTTTTTATTATAGAGAGAGAGAGAGAGATGAGGATACCTATTGGTTGTGTAATTTCTGCCTGGCTCCAAGCATTTTTTTTAGTCATATTTTTGCAGTATATTATTTTGGGTTCTTTTAAGTTGGATGTATCACCTGAAATAATGTTTGAATTTTTATTATATAGCGAATGGAAAAGGCAGACTCTAGCAGGAGAGCATCCAAAAACCAGCCAAATCCTCTTCCTGTGCTGGCCATCCTTGCTAAGGATGTTGGTGAGCTGGCAAGTAATGAGAAGAAGGTGTTCAGTCCAATATTGAAGATATGGCATCCTTTAGCAGCTGGGGTGGCTGTAGCAACCCTTCATGCTTGCTATGGGAATGAGCTAAAACAATTTGTATCAGGTATAATGGAGTTGACACCAGATGCAGTTCAAGTGTTGAGAGCTGCAGATAAGCTGGAGAAAGATCTTGTGCAGATAGCTGTGGAAGATTCAGTGGACAGTGATGATGGAGGGAAGGCAATAATCCGTGAGATGCCTCCTTATGAGGCTGAAGCTGCTATTGCCAATCTGGTGAAAGGGTGGATGAAAACAAGATTAGACACACTGAAGGAATGGGTTGATAGGAATCTGCAACAAGAGGTGTGCACTCATTATTCATTTGAGGATATGTTCACTCTATTGATGCATTCTTGTTGAAGTTTTTCATCATGACTAATTAGCAATTATACTGGGTCTTTCTTTTTTTAATAAGTTACACACACCCTATGGGTTATGAACCCACGACCGTACTCTCTCTACACCTTTTGGGAGGAGGAAGTGCCATTTGAGACGCAGCTCATTGGCAATTATATTGGATCCTATTGTGGGCTCATGGGCAAATGTATTGCAGCTGGATAAGAAGCATCTCAGTCCCCCCCCACCCCCTTTTTTTTCCATCTTTATATTTTCTATTCATTGTAGTATAAGTGAAAAGCTTGACTTGTTTTATATGTGTAGTTGCACACATAGAACTTATATAACATCATACCAGTTATGATATCAAATTTCCTTGGGTGGAATTTCCTAAATATTTTGTGGTTCAAGTGATAGCCCAGTGGTACTAGCAGTCTAGCACTATCTGTGGTACCTAATGCCTGTGGTTTGTCCATCCCCCACAATTATTATTATTATTTATAAATAAATAAAAATGAATATCCTGAATATTTTGAACACAACATTTGTCGAATCTTGTGACAAACATTGGTTACTTGACCATGCTAAATGCCCTTTCTTATTTTGCATGCTTTCTTGCAGATAAACATTTAAAGATGGATACTAATAGTTCTGTTATAAAAATGAACAATTATCTCGATTTAGGGAAATACACAACCCATGCACCAACATGGGAGTGAATCCATGATCTCACCCTCCATCTGTCACTTGTGAGGGGAGGAGATGGCATTTGGTCCTGGGACCATTGGCAAATGAACAAAGATCTTTATCATCTTTCCTTCACCTAACCTTGTTCATTACAATATTTAGGTCTGGAATCCAAGAGCAAACCAAGAAGGATTTGCTCCATCTGCTGTTGAAGTTTTGCGAATTCTAGATGAAACTTTGGTTGCATTCTTTCAGTTGCCAATACCAATGCATCCTGCATTGCTTCCTGACTTGATGGCCGGTCTTGACAGATGTGTTCAATACTACGTAACCAAGGCAAAATCAGGCTGTGGTAAGTACTTTCACAAATCTCAAATTATGAACATATAGATTCAGGTGCTTGATATATGTGGTAATCATCACTCTTTATTTTGAAATCAGGGTCACGAACTACGTTTGTTCCCACCATGCCATCATTAACCAGATGTACTATAGGATCAAAGTTCGGCAGCTTTGGGAAGAAGAAAGAAAAAACACCAAATTCTCAGAAGAGAAATCCTCAGGTTGCAACAGTGAATGGTGATAACTCCTTTGGGGTATCTCAGCTATGTGTTCGTATAAACACTTTGCAACGAATCCGAACTGAGTTGGAAGTCTTGGAGAAGAAGATAATCACTTATCTCAGGAATTCTGAATCTGCTCATGCAGAGGACTTTTCTAATGGTTTAGGAAAGAAATTTGAGCTTTCACCAGTTGCTTGTGTGGAAGGAGTTCAGCAACTGTGTGAGGCAGTGGCTTATAGAATTGTTTTCCATGATTTAAGTCATGTTCTATGGGATGGTTTATACATTGGAGAGCCATCATCTTCTAGGATTGAGCCTTTTATTCAGGAACTTGAGAAAAACTTGATGATCATTTCAGACACTCTGCATGAAAGAGTTCGAACACGGATTATTACTGACATAATGAGAGCATCCTTTGATGGGTTCTTGCTGGTGTTGCTTGCTGGAGGCCCCTCCCGTGCTTTCTCCCGGCAAGACTCTCAGATAATAGAGGATGATTACAGATCTCTCAAAGATCTATTCTGGGCCGGTGGGGATGGCTTGCCTTCTGAGTTGATAGACAAGTTTTCTCCTATGGTGACGGGTGTGCTTCCACTTTTCCGAACCGATACTGAGAGCCTCATTGAACGGTTTAGACGTGTGACCTTGGAGACATATGGCTCTTCTGCCAGGTCCAAACTTCCATTACCTCCAACTTCTGGGAATTGGAACCCAACTGAACCAAACACACTTCTACGTGTTTTGTGCTACAGGAACGATGAAGCAGCTACGAGGTTTCTAAAGAAGACTTATAATTTACCTAAAAAGCTGTGAGAAACTTGGCTGTGGTGCATGGGCATGGAAACTAGGGAAATCTCTTCTTGCATTGGTACTGCATTTGCAGAACCTACTCGTAGTTCTGCTTGTATTTAGTAAAGATGGCCCAATTGAGAGGGCTCCTTATTTTCATGGGTGGGTGAGCTTTAGGTGCCTTAAGAAATAGCAGTGATCTTTGTATATTACATTCCAAGCGTCTTGGTTTACTTTGGCCACTATTTGTGACGATTCAAAGTCCAAGTAGAGACAAAAAGAGTGCGGAACTTCCAAGAGGCTTGCTTGTGAAGAATAGTGGATATTCTTTGAGATTCATTTTCATCGTATAAAGCCATGAGATTCCTTCGATGATATTCTTGTCTGTTCCATACAGCAATCTGCAGCAAATTTTTTTTCCCACTAGTGGTTCTTTCCTCTTCCTAAATCTTCCCCCATTCTTTTGTTTTTGCTGCCCCCCTCTTTTGGTTGAATTTCATTGTAGTGGCTTGTAGGCCTTACTGGTACAAGGCATAGTATAGCATTATTGTTTTCATACAAGTACTGGTATTTGTTATTAGTATGTATTATAAACCAGGCTGCTCTTATTGCAGTCAGATTTATATTCAGTGTGTATACTGTGTGCGCTAGTTTGTATATGATCGACTCTAGATTATTCTTTTGGTGCATCTAGAGGAGTATTTACTTTGCAATGCCTAAGTTGTGATAACTTCATTCTAGCTTCCATCATGTTCAAACTCTAGTGTAGAAAGAAGATGATTCAGAGGTTACATCAGATACTGACTGGAATTTCAGTCTATTGCCTTTCTAAGAATTGAAATACTGATCACTAAATAGATAATGTGACAGGTTCCTGTTTATACTTTCTCATGAATGATTCTACTACTATAAACGTACATTGAAATTCATTCCAAATGATTTTTTAGTGGTCACACCCCACTCATAAAAACCCAATAAATATGGGGCCTCTAAGCTATCGGAGTATGTTTTCTGAATTCCGTTACACTGTTTCTTTGAGCTTAATTCTGTTCAGATATTTACTAAGCGACAGAATGGTTAACATACAAATAAACATCAAGGCAGGAAAACCTAACTAGTGCTCTGTCTCTCTCTTGGTTGCAATCCTAGACAAAATTTGCTAATAAGCGCTTTGCAACTGCCCTTCTCATGTGATATGTGGATGCATCAGTTGACTATCATGCCAATTTACAACATGTGCGACTGTCAAAAACCTTTTGCAACATAACGATCTTCAGCTTCTCTGAACTTTTTGTTAAGACTGCTTGTCATGCTATGTTCAGCAGAACACATTGAAACAGCTATCCTACATGCTGTCCAACAGCCCCAGTACCGAAATGGCAAGCTGGTTATGCAGAAAGGAGGCCCCATCATTCTTCCAGGATAGCACGTCCAAGGTTTGTAGCAAGAGCCAGCCTCACAGAGCTTAAGGCCTGGTTTGGCAAGTCAGCTTCAATGAAATCGGACGCAGCCTCGCCATGGATAACTCTTGCAGTTTATTCAACAAAAGGTTGGTCTGTGAGACATTTAGCAGAGGACGCTCCTGCCAACTGAGAAGCTTCAACTGCACAAAAGAATTAGAATAAGGCAATAATAGTACAGGCCTGTATAGATTATACCTTAAATCTAAAATATCTTTTTGCCACATAATCCTTTACAAATACAAGTTGGGGCATCTCATATTAGTAATGTGCTTCATTGGACCTACTAGATATAATGAAAAGTGAATAATAAGGATCAGCTATGCCATTTCCTATATGTGTTCACAGATTTGATTCAAGTCAAAAGGAATGAAAAAAACAAAGGTAGAGGAAAGCCTAAATTTATTTTGGAAGGAGGTGATAGAAAGTACATTTTTAGATGGAATAAAATGCGGAGAGGAATAGATGGGACCAAACCCAATTATCTGTCAATGATCTATAGCCGAAACCAAATTTTGGGCTTTAGACTTTATTATTGCCGTTGTATCTATTGCAAAGACTATAACTTGCAGAAAGAGAAAGTCTTAATTTAGCAATCACTAACCCTTGAGGCTTGTACAGAATGAGAACTTACCGAGTCAAATAGAAGAGGCAGCCAAAAACGCTGAGGTGTTGATGGGTTTTTCATAAGCTACAAAATCAAGATAAAAGAAATAATCAAAAATCAAATCTAAAAAGAAATTACAGGTGCTGAATACTGAGGTGTTGAACGGTTTCATAAGCTATAGAATCATTATAAAAGAAATTATTAAAAAGATTGGAAACCCTCACTCAGTAGATAGCAAAAGAACAAGCATTACTCTATAAAGGGAGATGACAAATCAAATCCCAAAACATTTGCCACCATGGGGGGGACCTCTATATATGATGGACCAGTAGATTGATAATTTAGTTTGTTTTGAGGGCACAAATGTTGACCGCTTAATTTGGAAGAGCTTGAATACAACAAACTAAAAACTATAGAGGACAGCAACTAATAAAAAACGTAGAAGTAACACCTACCGATATAAGCGATTCTACAGCTTGCCGAGCCGCATCATTAGTTTTTCCATCATTAACCTGCTTTAGGGATTTTTTGAAATCCCTGTACCTGTGATGCATTTAAGGATTAGACCTGAAAAAGACTGGAGAAAAAAATGATGAAGAAAACCACTGCTTAAAGAATGCATATATGAGAAAAATCCTACTTGTGCAGAAACTCTAAACCGCCAGCAGTCTTTGATTCAGAACCCAATAATTCAATCAAACCTTCCCATTGCTGCACGGACAAATAATAGACAACATGAGTTTCATCAAGTAATTTAATTAGAATCAAGACTTCATGGCTTTGCAGGATGCTTTAAGTATCAAAGCATGTAAACAAAAATATAACAGAAATCCCCAGGTTGCCTGACTTAACGGAATCATAAGATATTCACCTTGAAACTTTCATCAGAGATCGACTTTCCAACAGAATCAAACAACTGCTGAGCAATCCTATTAAGACGAACTTCATCGCGGGCTTGCTGAAGCCAAAATACTCCAGAACCTTTCCTACCATGCTTCCAGTGGTATACTCCAGCAATCTAAACATTGAAAATCTTTAACAAGAATTCCACATAAAGATAATTTCTGGTAACTCTTTAAGAATGTAACTTTGAAAGAACACGGAGATAATCTTTACCAAACTCCATGCTGCACAATTCCAACACAGCATGCAGTGCATTCCCTATAATCATTTATAGTACAAGCATGCTACACCAAATAATATATACCTTCATAATGTTTGAACTAACACTGTCAAGTTCATACAGACGGCATATCTCTATAATCTGCATAAAAATATACGCAACTTGAATCAGTCACAAATATCTCCGTCAAATTATAGGACACTAAAATCCAAAAAACCTTACATTGAAAGGTGAATCAATTACCTTAAGCAGTACTTGATTATTTTGAACAGGTTGCTTGCTCAATAAAATCTCTAGCAAACCCATTCCCTGCTTTATGCATGATGCCAAATAAATTGGAGCTATCTGAAGACATAGGAGCATCAAACTTTATGAGGATTACTTGAGATGAGCACATACACTAGTTCAAATAAAAAAATAAAAAACAAACAAAAAGCACCTAAGAAGAGATACTGATAGACATGTTGATTAATAGCCAACCAAAAGTCAACTTTTACAGTTCATACACACATGCGTGCAAAAAATAAAATGATATGATATTTTACAAGGTGCAATCTAGAATATGTTAGTGAGGATTACTTGATATAAGCATATAGGAGCACGAAACTTTATGAGCATTACTTGAGATGAGAAAAACACACATTAGTTCAAATATCAAAAAGCACCTAAGTAGAGATACGGATAGACCTATTGATTAATAGCTAGGCACAAGTCAACTTCCAACAGTTCATATGCACACAGAAAGAAAAAGAACTTCATATTTACAAGGCACAGTCTAGAATAAGAAAGTGATCCTTGGAGATGGCACTAAAAATCTATTGTAACTACTGAACACTGGGTAGCACAAAGGCAATTATGGTTGGAAGGGTATGATATCATAAGGAACAAGATACAACATTTCATGGAATTGACGATGAAAATGTATTAAAAATTTTCTTGAAATAAAGAATTTGATATAATCATTTTTAAAAAAATTATGACCATGTTAATTTGCCACATAATTAATTTTGAAAACTATTAATTTTATCAAATAATTTAAATAATAGCGTCATTGGGCCAAATGAGGAATAAAAGCTTCAAATGGCCAATTCGGTTGTATATAAAATTTCCTCAGTCATCAGGAAAACATAATTGGTTACCAATTCCTTTGGACAGTATCGTAAAAATGATTCTCAAAATGATATATATTAAAAGGTAATAATCTAGTTGTGATTATAAGTCATACTTCAACTAGGACAGTATTGTCAATCTATCCAAGTCCCTTGTACTCACTTGCCAAGTCAATGAATGTGAAGATAGAACTTGAGCATAGACAAGCCGATGGAGTTCCTCTATGCTGATTCCCCCCAAGTTATCATGCTCTTCGCGTAAAAGAGTTTCTGCTTGATCACTCTCAGCAGTCAACAACTCTATGGCATGGGCAACCATCCTATTGATAAGTGACATATAACGTTACATTAAAAAATCTCAAAAATAAAGCAGAAGCATGTTGAAGTTTTATTTCGTTTAGCAATAAATAGTTCCAAACTTCAAGTTAAATAAAAGGGGAAAAATAATAGCACCTCCAATCATGGCTTTCTATATAAAAAATTAGAAAGAGAAGATAAAGTCATAACTCACCAAGGGCCAAATTCTCTGGAGCATTCTGCTAAGACAACCTGATTTTAAAAAGTCCGATAGAGTTTAAGAGAGCGTGAAAGGCAAAAGGAAAAAGAACATTGAAATTTATAGAGATTGTATAGTACTGTTATCTTATTAACATTACTCACCTCAGTATTCTCTCCTAGAATTCCAATAATTAATCCTAACAACCCATGGGAACCAGATATCGGTTTGAACTGCATGCATTTCTGCGCCACATTATACATGCTTTCTAAACCCTGATTCAAGACAAGAAATTAGTAGACACTCCAACAAACAGACAAAAAATTAATAGCAAGACAATAGAAACACAGAGAATAAAATTGTATTTATGTCCAGACAAACAAATCAGAATAGTAATGAGCAATACCGCAGTGAAAGGCCTTATGTATAGAAAGTGAGAAATAAACAACTCTATCCAATGACACGTTGCAGTGCAGAGACTGTTAGCATTTCCCAGCATGAGTTGTAGCATATTTCTCAAACCCTCCCTGGTCTGGTGGTGACCACAGCGAACCCAATATGCACTACAGTCCAGCTTTGTAATTTGTGCCCTCCATTTCTCCCAAGCCTATGTAATGAAAAAGATATTAAGTTTTTTTTTTTTTTTAATAAAGGAAGAAAAATCTCAAAAACCAGAAAGAATGATTCATATTTGGCACGCTAAAACATACCTTGACAAAATCAGGCTTGGCTTTATAGCATTCACCTAATCTTCCAGATTCCAGTTCAGGACGCAGTCGTGGCATTTTTGAAATAAGAACAGCAACTGCCTCTACCAGTCCATTTTCTGTCTGTTTAATTACATGCAGGACAGAGATGAGATAAGTCAAGAGTGGGAAAAAAATCCAATTGTCGCAGTATCATCACTAACTTCTGGACATAATTCATAGACATGGTTAAAAAGGACCATTAAATGACCCACATTTATCTAAATTTGTTTGGCTAAGTACAACACAAATTTTACAAGTTCCCAGGTTTTAATAAACCCATTTACCAATCAAATGGTTATTTGCATTATTGTCGAGGAGATAACCGCTAAAAGAAAAAAGAATCATTTTGAGGATGCATTCCCCTACTTTCTCTTGTATGAAGGATTTCTAATATGCGATCTCTTTTTTTTTCATTCATTAAAATATCAACTATCTCCTCAAGGAGTACAATAGGTTGCTTATAAAGGGATTACTAAACCCTAGTTCTAATTCGCATAGGAAACCCTAATTGCCTTATTGCAACAATAACCTTGCTTCCAAATTAAAATACTAACAACCTAATAAACTACTAGGTACCTAAAACATATAAATAAAACTGACTTGCAAACATAAATAATTTTAAATAAAAATCTTCTTGTGTCTCCCGCATCATATATATATATATTGGTGGAGCTGAGTTAGAAATCCTAATCTACCCTATAATGCTCCCCATGGAGCTTGAACCTGTGATCCACTTGTACATATATTAAAACATACTATTAACTCAATAAGTCGTAGTAAATTTATCAAACCTCACGATTGTTTATCTGATCTAGTTGATAAGACCCATGCAAGCGCAACATTTTCACCTGCATGAAAACAAACAGCATATATCTAGTCCTTTGGCACCATAAAATGTAAAGCACAACAAAGTAAATTAATAAAGACAAGACTGTACAAATAAGAAAAAGATGGGGAAAAGAGGACTCTACTAACCACAATATCTAGCCAGCCAACTGCAAGTGCTGATGATATTACTTCCCAGTATTTAGGATTATCCTCAATGACCTGCATAGAAGAATTTCATAAAATTTCCAACCTTCCTAGAGAAACTAAATAATAAAACAATTTTTTTGATAAGTAAAAATAAAATATTACCGGTAAGAGAACTTAAAAATAACAGGTAAACAGTCAAAATGGTATGCCGCAGAAGTAAATTTCATAATTGACATCCTTGCGCCAACAAAGTTTGCATTCAATTTAAACCACAAAAAAAAAAAAAAAAAAAAAAAAAAATAAAAAAATCCCTACTTTCGATAGCCACTCTAAAAACTAGTAACAATAATTTGATAGCAAAATGTTCTGCAACCCAGCTAAATATGTATGAACCATGGTGAAGTCTCATGTGATAAAAGATCATGAGAATGAACAAAACGGAAAGAACAGAATAGTGTCAAACCTGTAAAGTAACAAGCTGTGTCTGAAAATCCACAAGTTTTGAATGGATTGTTGCCTGTGTAGAGGAGAGGAGACAATCGTAATCCTGCCAAAAGATGGCACCATTAGAATGACAGAGCCACAAATGATCACCACTAAGGAAAGAATGGCAAAATGTACTTAATCAACAGATCGAGAGTGGAAGAAAGATCATTACAGCTAACCAATCAACAAGCCGCTCAGGTAGCCATGATTGAGATTGCTTGTCTGCATAAAATATTTCCATCAGCTCCCACGCAGCTTTCAAACTGGTTGGCTCCTCAACATTCTACATAATTGTTTTTTAAATTGAGTTTCAAAGTTATAATTCTAATGTTGAACCCATGCCCATTAGTACACAGTCAAAGAGCCCCAACATCAAGATTTGCAGATTCACCTTTAAAACAGTCTTTGGGTCATCAATCAACGGACTAGCAAGCGACTTAGATTACCCAGAAGTGCTTTTATGTCCCTGCTATACTCCATCACATACTCCCACCTAGTTTTCCCAGAAAGTGTCAAAGACCATTTAGTAAACAAAAAATTCTATGAAGAAACAGTGAATGTATCAGAAATCCTCAAATGAATAAGGCATTCACTTCTCTACAGAAAAGCTCCCAATGTTACCTATGAAAAGAATAGCTACCAATGTTGTTAACACATTCAACTATTGCTCCAGCAAAATACAGTGAAGGGCATTCTCAAATTGAATGAACTTGCTATTTAAATGGAATGAATTCAAATTGAACAGCCAGAAAAATCATATTTCAGCCTTCTTAATATATTGAAAATTATTGTAAGCTTCAAACAAATAACAAAATCTAAGTAAAGCAAAATTGAAAACATACACAACAACAACAAGACCAATACTAAGAGCTTCAAAATTCTTAAATTTCTTTATGTGAATTCCTCGTTGCTCAAAAAAAAAAAATTTAAAGCAATATTTAAACTTTTGCTTTTGCTTTTGCATCTTTCTGCTCAGCTTTCTAGGCAACCAAACAGATTCAAACAAAAGCAACAACAAAAAAATTTCTCAAAATTCCTCACCACTCAAAGTGATACGGCGACGAGATCTTCGACATGGTCGCGAGCGAGTTCCTCCGGCTCTGAAGAAGCGCGAACGGCGAGACCGAACCGTAGGCGATTTTCCGGAACTGCGCGTCGCCGATATCTCCATCTCCGTCGCTGAGCTTCACCTCGATCACCTTCCCACCGTCCTCGGCGGCGCCATTGGAGTCGTCGCCGGAGGGTTGACGGAAGAACGATACTCTGAGTGCGTTGCCTCGGGCCCACGAGATGGCGATGCGAGCGAGTGGGGGCTTGAGGCCGTGGTGGAGCGGGTAGACGGAGAGGCTCCGGGCCTCTGCAGATAACGGGACGAGAGCTCCGGCGCCGGATACGGAGGCTCCGTCGCCGGTGCCTGAGGTTACGCCGGGCATTGTGGACGGAGAAGCTGAGAGTCGAAGTGTATGAGAGTGTTTTAGGGTTTTGGGAGGGTTTGCGAAGAGTGTGTGTAGAGACTCTTGGGGATGCTAACGTGCTCAAGGGGTACGACTGAAGAGTGAAGGGTCGACAAAACTTTTTTTTTTTTTTTTTTTAGGAAAATATGGGTTCAATTCAACGTGTATAATTCATAACTTTGATTGGGGAAAAAAAATTGTTGGATTACATTATATGCTTTTATTCTCTTTACTTGCAAAATTTCAAGATATACTGAGATGTATAACTATCTCATTATAAGAATATTTAAAATTTAAACTTTTTTATCTTTTAAAAATATACACAAAATGTGAGTTTGTGAATAATGAAAAAATCCGATGTTCATATTATTAAGAGATGTGAAAATTAATCCACCAATTGAATTTTCAAAATATTAATCTTATATAAAATCTCATATGTTTGATTATTTCTCATGAAAATTGAAGCACCCTCTTTTTTTTGAGAAAAGACTGAACCACCTTCTAACTCCTCACTTATCTATATTAATTTGTAATTGTCAAAGTTTCACTAAACTATCCCTATAAGCTTATTTACCTCTCTTATAATACTCATTGTTAATCAAAGCACTGAACATATCATCATTTAATCTCATAATTTCCATACAAAAATGTAGTATTAATACTCATAAAAAAAATGTGGTAATAAGAGTTTAGAAAAGAAAAAAAATGCAGTAATAAGATATTCATATATATCAAGTAGTGATCTTAATAGCAAATTCTCATCCCTAATATTGCAAATTAGCAAATATTTTGTTGTAATAATTCAAATGTGTGGTAGTGAGTTTAATATTTTGTTTTTTCTTAGAATAGAGTTGATTCTCCACATTCTTGGTCATGTATTTGTCCGCCAATTTTTTCCCACAATTCCTTAGCCTATATTTCCCTCGTAACAAAATATTTTTAATTATTGGTCAAATACATATGGATGGTGCCACAGGCCCACAAGTCTATCTATTAATATTTCTCAACCTTTATATGATGTTTCTTTAGGATCCGTTTGGATACAACTTATTTTACTGAAAATTGAAAACTGAAAACACTGTAGCAAAATAATTTTTAAATGTGTGAATAGTGTCGTGTGACCAATTTTTAATAAAAAAGTTGCTGAAAAGTAGAGTTTGTGGCTCCTGTGAACAGTGCATAACCCACTGATGTGGCTGAAAATGAGTTGAAAAGTCAAAAAGTGCGGCTACTGTTCATGAACAGTAACTGCATCTTCAATTTTGCTGAGCTAAACACGTGCCAAAAAAAAAAAAAAAAGTAAAACGCGCATTTGCGCAAAACGTAAAACGTGAACGTGGATCCAAACCCACAATTAGTTTTGTCTTACAAATCAATATCCAACTCTAGTTGGACTAAGAAATCCATATTTTTGCATTGCCACAAGTTAAAATTGTTTGTTATATATATCTCTCTCTCTCTCTCTCTCTCTCTCTCATTTTGGCATTAGAGATCATAGTGCTAATTGTCAAAGGTTTCGTAAATGACTCACTTGACATATTTCTTCTCAATATAATTGGATCCACAAAACAATTAGCAAAATCTCTAAAGAGAACAAATTCAAATGCCTAGGTAGCGAACTTAGGTTTGTTTCGCGAAAGACCTCTAGATAGCACTCTCACACAGATTAATTGTGAAAATTATTATAAGCTAGAAAAATATAAAAACAAATATAACTTCAAAAAAACAATAGACAAACACACAAAAGTCAACACCATGAACAAATATAGATAATACAAAAGAGATAACAACACTTTAATGAAAAATTGAAGCGATGGTGATGCTAAAAGTTGTTTTGATGCTATTAAAGAAGGTTGTTCCACCGTTGCTTGGCTTATCCAATGATTCCAATCTATGATTTGCGATGTTGTAGACTTTAGCAAATTTTTCGTTAGTTGTAATTTTAACTGGGTTAGAAGAGGGTTTAACTCTGCAACTCATTGTTTAGCTAAATTTGCTACTGTACATAGGTCTTCTGTTTGTTATAATTCACATATTCTTCCTGCTGCAGTCTTGGATGCCTGTAGGAAGGATTCTGCTTTTGTTTAGTTTTAATAATATTCTCGACTTTTAGCAAGAAAACTCAAACTCATATACATCCAATAAAATCTCTTTCTTTCTCTCAAATGACAAAGTATGCATGAGTTTGGTTAGAAAGTTCTTTCAATCCAACCCATCATATATGTAGAAACCAACATGAGTTAGGTTGGGTCAGTAAGTTGTGCTTACATATTCCAAGTATCGTAAAAAATTAAGGTTTTATCAACTATTTAAAGCTTTTTTTTTTCAATAGATTGTTATAATTCACATAATATTCCTAAATTATATTCTAAATTTTCAAATTCATTCAAACAAATTCTCAAAATACTAAAATAAATCATTACGAATAAAATTAAAATAAGGGTACTAAAAATATATTTATATCTCTAAAAAAAATATTTATACATATGATTGGTTGGGCTGGGTCTTATGGGTTGAAAAAACTAACATACACAATGTAACTCAATTAAGAAAATAAAATAAAATCAGACGTATACCATCTAACAAAGATGAACAAGATGTGTTTGCGTCTCTGCGATAACCGGAGCAAGAGTTATTACGAGAGAAATGGCATTGAGAAGGAAACAGAGGTGCAGCTGGGGTTGAGGTTAGAAGAAGACATGCATTTATTGCAGAGGCAAATCACATTCCTCTTAGGAGATTGTTGCAGGAAAAAGGTTGGCATGCAATACAGTGAAAGAAGAATGATAGGATTTATGAAATTGGGAACTTCTATTACCAAGATCGCTAGCTTGGACCTTAATATCAAGAAACACCTAAGCCATGATTTTTTCCCTTTTGTTTAAGAAGAAAGCCATGAATTACTTCATCATTATCTTGGTGGTTTTTTTTTCTTGCGTTGTTCCAGAATGTTATAATATTAAGAATGAACTGAAAAACATAATTACCTAAACAAAAACTCAAATCGAAAACACTGTTTAACCCTTAAAAATTTACAACGTTCTACGCATGTAATATATACAAATTAACAAATATCCCAAACCCAAAGCCTAACATGCATTTTCCTTCTTGCCGAAGATCAGATGATGAAATAGACTTAACCACCACAAAGGCCAAGACCCAGACCCCCATCGCCGCCGTGATCACCTGTGTTGTCCTCCTCGCTAACATAAGCAGCGAGGTTCAAGTACTGTTCTTGATCACTCCCCCTCCACCTTGCCCTACATATCACACAACTAGCTGACCTTCTTCCCCTAATTCTCCTCCACTTCAATAAACATTCTTCATGAATTGGATTCCTACAAGTCCCACACCTCACAACTCTCTCTTCCTTTCCCATCTCGTCCAAGCAAACTGGGCACGTAGTTCCATCTTCTACCTCAACAACTGGTCTCAAATTGTCACCTTGCCTTGCTTGAACGAATAGCTGATGAAACCTCTCGCGTACGCTAGCCCCTGCAAGTGAGTCAGGCAAGGTAGGCGAGCCGAGTAGTCGGTTGAGCTGGCATGGCCTCAGAGTCCTCCTACGAAGACAAACATCTTCTACAGGAACACCCAGTGCTCGAATAAAGATGAACAAGATGTGCTTGCATGGTGTTAAACGGTCAGGGCACGAGCATGAAGGTGTGGCTGATAAGGTTACAGTGTAAACATTTCCCGTGGCACCCAAGACGAAGAACTTGGATTCTGAGCGGTGGAGGAGGCGGAGTTGGTGGCGGAGGGCTCGGACTATCCTGTCTGCGATGGGTTGCGTGGGCTTGAACCGCGGCTGAGGACGGTGGTTGTGTGGTGTTGATGATGAGCTGGAGGCAACAGACTCCATTGGGAAACAAAGGTCGTTTATTTTGGGAGTTAAGGCGGTAAATTTTGGTTTTGAGAAAATGATGCGTGTCGTTTTTTGATACGTGTCGTTGTTGGTCTTAAGGAAGGAGTCCTTATAGTTAAATGAGATACGTGTCGGATACGGGGGTTTTGTAGGGGGGGAATTTGGAAGAGATTCTTTGTGCAGTTCTGTGGGACACGTGAAGGATTGCGGGTGGGTATGGAAAACAGTATAAACTATTAAAGGTGGAGAATGCCAGAGCTTGATGAGTTTGGTGTCTTTGTGTGTAAATTGCAGTAATGGAAAACTGTAAGGCACGTCATGGGCCTTTGGTAGAGCCGTATGGTTGAGCCTTTGGATATACTTTTATTTTTTGAGAATCGAGCCTTTGGATATACGAAACCTATAAAGATGTCCAACTGTCCATCCAATATGTGTCACAGAATATTATCAGTCAAACCACGTTTCAAAACCATATATATAATAATATATGATGATTTATTTTTCTAAAACCCAAAGGAATGTGACTTGTGACTTGACCCCACACTAGCTTAACGATTTTCTTTTTGTGATATAAATTGAACACCAAGCTATTACATTTGCAAACAACAAAGGAAAAGTTTTGCATCAATGCTTATCATTACACCACATGAGGAAGTTGTATATACTCATACGGATCATGCATATTTCCAACATCTTTCATACTTTCTTTGTGTTTGTAATTGACTTACCTCAAACTCAATAGAGATGAAGTCGAATAGTTTATAAATTTTGAAGAGTTGTGTTAATAGGCAACGTAAGGTGACCGTTAACAGTTTTATATCATTTTTTTAGCAATTTTATAGGCTGTGAGGCTAATTTCATAGAGAGAAAAAAATATTAACCTAAGCTATGGGGTTAACTCTATGTCTTTTTCTTCCATTTATCCAATCTTTTTGTTAAGAAAGACCCATATTAGTCACACCTTAACAAGCACAGTACGATGATTGTTAACATTTGCCAAGAACTATATATGGCATCATAATTGGCACCTTGCTATCTTGTTCATAAAGTTTGGCTGTTATATGATGTAGCACGCAAGGCTGAAACAAAGGTGAACTATAACTTTATCAACAAGTTAAACATAGGTTTGGAAAGCTGTTCTAGATATGAGGATTTGCTCAGTACCATTCAAAGCTTCCTTTAGTTGAACTTAAAGATGAGGGATGCAGCAAGATGGACCATCACGAACTCTGGCTACTACTTAATTATGTGCAGCAACTTGTTAATGCGCTTAGAATGAAGGAAGTTGAGGAGTGTGGTTAAGAATATTGTGGTTGACAATTAAAAACGTATTAACAACAAGAGATAAACTTGCTCAGTGGGGTTATTTTGGAGTTTTCTTCTGTGTATTTTGCAAGGAGTCCAAATCTTCTGTACCACTTTTTGTGTACCACTCTATGTTCCACCAATCACTACTTGTCATGTGTTCATTTTACTTTCCTTATAGAATTACTGAAGTTTAAAATGGAAAGTAATTATACATGTGGTAAGTAGTGATTGATGGAACATAGAGTGGTACACAAAAAATGGTACAGAAGATTTGGACTCTTTTGCAAGGGGAACATAGAAAGCATAAATAATATATTCTTTGAGTGTCCTTTTACCAAAGCAAAAAACGAAAGTTAACTGAGTGAGAGGAGAGAGAAAAACAAAAGCAAAAATATAACATGATTCAGCCTATTAGCTCTAGGTAGGCAACAAGCACCTTTGACATCTACATCTTTGCAATTAACTTGTGTTTACAATTAACTTAATGAATGATTTATATACTAGAGAATCTTAGGTTACCCCTAAACTATATCTAGATTACTCATAGGGTTAATTTGTTTATTCTACAAATACATAAGCTTACAACATATTTGGGCCTGATGGGTTATAACAATCAAAACAATCAATATGTACCCTTGACATCATAATCACTTCATAAATACAAGTTTTTGTGGGATGAAAAATTGAGAGAATAACTCAAATGAATTTAACTTTTTTGTGTGTTTCTGACCGAAGTTCAAGTTTCCAGAACTTTACACATATATATGCTTAGATTAACTAAGTTAGAGTAACATTTCTATCTCAAATCTATAATAATAAAAAAATCATGGTTGATTGATTGAAATTATTTAATATAAACAATAAAATCCTGTTAAAATTTCTTAAAACTTTTGATAACATAAATTTAGGGTTTTTTATTGGGGCTTTTAAAGTGCTTATTGCCTACGGTTATTATTTTGAAAAAATTAAATTAAATTAAAAGAAAAAGAAGAAGAGAGAGAGAGAGAGAAATAATCTAAGGACACATAAGCTGGTAGTAGGATTTTTTTAGAAAATAACTATAAAACCCAAACAATATCATTAGTTATGCAACGTTTCAAACAAATTTGGTTTCTAACAATTCGAGTCTAGAGGAGTCGATTTTTGGCTTATAAAATCGAGTATATTGGAGTCGAGTTTCCTATTTTGCCAGCGACTAAGCTAGACAAAGTGTCCACGTAGGCCCATAAATCGAGTTCATTTTACTCGGTTTCTGTACATAAAAATCGAGTTAATTGGACTTGGTTTGGTTTAAAGGAAACAGAGTTCATTTTACTCGGTTTCTGTACATAGAAATCAAGTTAATTGGACTCGGTTTGGTTTAAAGGAAACCGAGTCCATTTTACTCGGTTTCTGTACATGGAAAATGAGTCTATTGAACTTGATTTCCTTTCCACCCACCACGTGTTCAAAACGCAGATCGCACTCAACTCAAAAACTCAAAAACACAGATCAAAAACTCATTCCCTCCCACTCTCAGTCTCTCTCACTCTCACTCTCACTCCCTCTTGCTCCGTTGCTTGTCACCGTCGTTGTCAGTCTCATTCCCTCTCACTCTTACTCCCTCTCGCTCCGTCGCCGTCGCTACCGAGCTCTCTCAGTCTCAATCTCATTCCCTCTCGCTCCGTCGTCGTCGCCCCCTTTCGCTTCGTCATCGTCGTTGCCTCTCGCTCCTGTTGCTCCGTCTCCGCCTCACTCAGCATTTCTCTCCCTTAAACACTGATTTTGGTTGGCTTCGCCTACCGTCTATCATAAAAGTAAGGACTCTCTCTCTATTCCTTGCAACTGATAGCATCATATATGGGTTTGCTTTGATTATTTCTTTTTTCTGGGTTTATTGGGTCTGTTTGATATGGGTTTCAGTGATGGTTGTTTTGGTGGTTGGGTTTCAGTGGTGGCTGGGTTCTGTTCGGGGTGGTGGCTAGTGGTTTGGGTGTGATTTTGTGGTTGATTTTGGGTGGTTGTGGGTTTAAAACTTGAATTGGTGGCTGACTCCGTGGTGGGTTGAGATTTTGTGGGTTGCTACTGGGTTTTGGGTGGTGGCATGGAGGTTATGGGTTGTGGGTCACTTTGGTTTGTGGGTTTTGTAGGTCGGTTGATGTTGGTTATGGGTTTTGTAGTTCCCTTGTTAATAATTTGTGAATCCAAGGTCAACCACAATTTGCAGTGTGCAATGTAATACTTAACACCCCAAATGCAAAACTCTAATTCTAAACAGTTATCTTCTCCATCAATAAATCTGAAACTTGAAAAAAGCATGGTTAAATTCATTGTCATTAAAATATTTCACATCTAAAAGCTAAGACTTTTGCAACATATGAATAGCCTTTTTTCAGAGTCCATCTTACTTCAAAATTTTAAAAACATAAATTGGATGATAACAATGACAGACTATTACCTACACGAATGTGGAAATTGAGAGAAGAGGCTTCTCCCCAACTTTTTGATTCCTTGCCTGAAAAATCAACAAAAACCTCACCAAGATAAATAAAACCTCTTGCCCTTTAAGATATGTAACATAATAGATTTTCTGAAAACTACCCCCAAGATAAAATAGGCTATAAAAAAGTTATTCCAACTATCACAAATCAAACATTTCTCTCCCTTCCCCCACCCACCAAATCCTCTCACTCTCTCTCACACACGCACACACAAAAACAAAAACGAACTGCACTACCATCTCCACCATCATATGCTAGAACCCAACAACATTAAGGAATAACAATAACTCAATTGACTCAAGATCTTCCTATCAATAAAGTGGTTGCCCTTACTTGTGAAGCTCAATTTATATATGTTCTTATAGGAATAACAAATAAAAAGAGAGAAAGAAGTTTCAAATGTACCTGTAGCAAGAGCATAGTAATAGCAAAGAAAACCTTTGTAATCTTTGTTAAAAAATTAACGCTAATTGGGCTAAACTTGAGGCTCCCATCCACCTTGGACATGTAAACTAGAATAGGCTGCAGGGGAATAAAAAAGGCATTAAATATATCATACAACCTTGAAAAAAGGACAGAGAACTTCCCAAAGGAATCATAGAGAAAGAGAGGTGGCTAGTTGTGGGCCGTGGGGTTTGGTGGTGGTAGTTGCAGTTGTAGGTCGGTTGTCAGAGCATTGCTCTAACTCCTCAGAACACATTTGAATGAAAATGGAGAAATGTAGAATGCTTAATTAATTAGCTCATACTGAGTTTTAGGCAGCATATTGAGTTTTTATATGTATCTTTATTCCCTGTGGTTGATTGTCATACTTATCGTTTGTGCAAGAAATTAGGCTATACATTGAGATCCTTGCCAATTTATCTTCAACATGTGCTTATATTACTCTTGACTCCCTAAATTTCGTGCAGTATGGCTGCTGTTCTTGCTCAGATCCCTGATGAGTTCGGTCCTAGTCCCATTGAGGATTCGGTGTTAAGGTTTCTAAAAGAACATCGATCGTGCGCTGTTTGGGAAGGCAAGGTAAAATTAAAACCGACCACCTGCTAAATATTCTCTTCTTATCCTTTTACATTATGTTGATTTTTTTTTCTTCCCATTTCTAAAATTCTAAGTTTGTCAATGGTATTACTAGGTTTGAATGCATAATCATGCCCATTAGTTGGGTTAAGTTAGATTGGTTGACTGTTGCACACCCTTATATAAAGATTGCATTTAGATATTGGTCTATTCCATGAAAATGTGGATTCTCAACAACAACAACAACAACAAAAACCTATTAATTGGGTAGCATCAGATCAGACTACTAGTAAAGGACATGGTTGTCATTAAGATATAAAAAAGTCAAAAAGGCTCAAGGTTCTTTTACCTTCTTCTTTTTTCCTAACAAAAAATAATGCCAAAACAGTCCTCCCTCATTCTCTCATATTGAACAGCTCTCATTTAAAGATGTGAAATCTTTTTCATTGTCCTCTAAACCATTTCAAAATATAAAACTATTTTAGGTAGATTTATTATCAAAAATCCCACTCCTAAAAGTTACATTCTCAAAGTTTAAGCTATCTATGAATTCTAAAATAGAAGATGAGGAAATATTTTAAAAAAAAATAACCATTCAATCATAAAAAACATCTTAGCAATGTTTGACGATGTTGTTTGGATGTTTGATGCTATCAAAAGTTTTACTATTTCACTTATGCTAATTGTTCACAATGCAACTCCCATTCCAAGTTTTAGAGCTTTTGTGACAATCCCATTCAAACAGCTTAGCATTCGATCCACCGTATTTGGTAACCCATGATACTCCAAATAAAAGTAACGCAAATGATCAAATATCTCTTGCAACCCTACAGTGAAGTAAATGAGCTCAATTGAGGCACATACAACCCTAATCAGTAATAACGTTACACTTCTGAAGATTATCCATTGTCATAATTCTATCCAACACTGCTGTTCATCTAAGGAATCACCTTAACCCCTCAAAACTTCATAGTAGAGTGAACTTTCAACTTTCCTTTTTTGATGGTTTCTAAGATATTTGATCCTCTATCTAAAAGGGAAATTAGAATCAATGTGCCATTCCCCACAGAACACTTTACATATCTCACAAAAGTATCCCAACCATCATAAACCATAACCAATTTAACAAAAAGATTACAGCCTTCATATCATTTCATATTTAGGCATCACATCCAAGTCAAGAGAAAAGCATGACCACATTAATATATATATATATATATATATATATATATATATATATATATATAGTTATATAGTTAACTAGTTATGATAAAAGTAAACCTCAAAGTTTTGAAGCATGTCCTTTAACTTTTCACGCCTTCGCCTTCTTGCATTGTCATCTCCATCTCCTCCTTCTTGAACAGCTAACTTGTCACTCTTAGCCACAAGTTCTCCATTACAACTTTCACAATGAAAAAATTCATCCTCCATAGAAATCAACTGTAATTCATCCAGACTTGTGCATGCAAGAATGTGTGTGTGTGTGACTTACACATTCTTTTTTTTTTATAAGTAAATTAAAAAGAAAAATAAGCAGTTAATGAGACCTTTTCCCACAGTTGGGGCATATATACTCTTGAACTGTATTCTTGTTGTCCAATTCATCTTTCAATTTTTTCTTCATACGGTGCAATCTATACCTGACAACATCATAGAGCTGCAACACACCAACACCATTTTTCATTTAGGTCTTTTAGCAGTAGCCAAAATATGGTCAACATCTGATAAACTGGAGAAATGGATAATCAAAATTGAACCAAAAAAAAAAACCCCATAAAAAGAAAAGGATCATTTTGCCTTCTCTGTCTAATTAAATCACTAAAAATTGAAGGTATGATCTTATTAAAAATTAAAAAAATATATATGCATGGAGAGAGAGAGCTGAGCATAATCCAGACAACAATAGGAGTGAGTGTGCATCTTAACCTTTTCTTCCCCCTCTTTTAGAGGATGACCATCAGCTGTGGTAGCTACAGCAACACTATATATCTTCGCACCCTTAGCTGTCTGTGTTAAAACCAGACAACATATAGCGTATGAAGAATATATCTAAATAAAAGGGTTTATATAACTGAGCCAACAACTAGTATGCATGAACTTCATGAGAAAATGAACAAGCAACAACAAGAGCGGCTGAAAACATTGAAGAACCAAAAGAAAGTTACTTTCTAGTAGGATAAGTATGACATGTACATTAAATAATTCTAGTGGAAACAAAAGAACACTCATCAAAATTATGGTAAGAATTGCACAATGTAGAATCCAGTGGGGTGGGGGGGTGTCTGTTAGAAATGGGGCATATGTGAATATTATTTTTCCAGATTAGTTATGCAGTAAGCTAAGGTTATGGATATCGGAAATTTTATGAATTCCATTTATAAAAGCCTTATTATGCATTCTAAGTTATTGGTATTTTGTTGGGCTGTGATTAGAAGGTAGAAAAGAGGCTATGCTTGAAATTCCAGGAACTTTATTAGGAACTTGACCTTTAGGAGTGCTAGAGATCGGGCCTTAGTGTAATGGCAAATGTCTTTCACCCAAAGCGACAGGTCACAGGTTCAAGTTATACAAAAACCTCATGAAACATGAAGTTAGTAAATTTAATATAAGTTTGACGCTGTTGAAGGTCCTATTGTTTCACTTTCTCCATAGGATCCACATAATGTGCAAAGGAACTGCGCACAAAGTTTGCCATAGGGTGTACAAACTACTGCTATTAATTAAACCCTTATATTGTTTCACTTTCTCCATAAACTATAGTTTTACTGCTGCTATTAATTAAAGCCATATATTTTCTCAATTATCAGATTGAAACGACTATGGATAGAGTGTTATAAATTAAAATAAACTTCATATTAGTTGTAGCTCTGCACTGTGCACTAGCATTCTATCAAATGTATCAAGTGCATTGCATCCTTTTATTTTGCTCCCGTTGTTACTTTTTTTTTTTTTTTTTTGGGGATGATATTTTAATTTCCCTTGATAACCGCTTTATTTTTGTTTTTTGGGATCAATAGCTACAATCATATATACAAAGGTTATGGCATATTGCATCTCATCACCATGGTTCTATCATGTGCAGGATCCGGGGGCATTGAAATGTCGTGGTCGTAATGATGAGTTTCGAAAATGACGCCCATAGTGGTGGATGATCGCATCCTCGACATTGTCAAGAGAGTTGGATTAATTGGGCTGTATAGGACCCCATGTAGAGAGATTGATCATAACTTGATAACGGCCTTGATTGAGCAATGGCGGCTTGAAACCCACACCTTCCACCTGCCACATGGTGAGACAACAATCACATTACAAGATGTGGAAGTTCACTACAATAAAAGTGGGCTATAGTGACAAAAACATTTCGTCACAATATGTCCTTACTTCGTCACAAATACATATGGTGACGAAATGGTGACGAAAAAACATTCGTCACCTAAGCTCCGTCACCTTATGTATTGGTGACGAAAATGTTTCGTCACCAAAAAAGAAAAGATAGGTGACGAAATTTTTTCGTCACCAATAAAAAATGATAGGTGACAAAAGTTTTTCGTCACCTAATGTTTTCGTCACTAAACCTTACTTTCAGTGATGAAATATTTCGTCACCAAATATATTTTTTTCCAATATCAATAGATTAGGTGACGAAGTTTTGCGTCACCAATTGTTTTTTTTTTTTTTTTTTTTTTTTTTTTTTTTTTTACTTCAATAGATCAGGTGACGAATTATTTCGTCACCAATTTTTGCTTATAGTCAGATATGGCGAAGAAAATTATCGTCACCAATTTTATTTTTTTATTAATATTCTTTACATTTACTTGCCATTATATTAACCTGTTTATTTCTAACCAAATCCATAAAATAAAATAAAAACACATCCATTCATTTCAAACCAAATCCATAAAAAAACATCCATACAATCTAAAAATGCAATAAAGATGTTCACAAAGTAATTACAACCATTTATATACAAATGATGTCTTAGCTTCCAAACTTTACAGAAAATTATTTGAGTTCAAGTAGTTCCACAAAAGCTATCTTTTTGCCACCAATCCCTTATCTGCACAAGTATAAAGGAAAATACATCAATAACAAACTAGACTGCAAACATATATCCTTGATAAGATGTACTACAAAATATATATATATATATAGAAAGACAATGCAGAAAATGTCCACAGAATACCCAATAACAAACTAGAAAAATAATCATAATGCAACATCACATGAAGCCAAACTATCAAAGAAAGAAAACCCACAACATTCTCTAAAAAAAAAAACCAAACCCATATTACAAACCATGGAGAAATCACAAAGAATGCAGAAAAATATCAATTTAAAACAAAACAAATAAAGTGCAATCCAAAACAAAAACCCAGCCACCATCATAAACACAAACCCAACCGCCACAAAGAATAAAAAAATCTAGCCAACACTATTTTAAAAAAAAAACTAGCCACCACCATTAAACAAAAACCACAACCACCACTATAAACAAAAAACAAACCACCATTAAACAAAAAACACAGCCACTACCATTAACACAAAAACCCAGCCACTACCATAAACAAAAAACCCAACCACCACCATTAAACAAAAAACCCAGCCACCACCATTAACACAAAAACCCAGCCACTACTATAAACAAAAAACCCACCATCACCATTAAACAAAAAATACAGCCACCACCATTAACATAAAAACTCAGCCACTGTCATAAACAAAAAGCTCAACCATCACAATAAATAAATAAAAAACTTACCACCAACATTAAACAAAAAAACTTAGCCACCACCATAAACAAAAAACCCACCACCACCATTAAACAAAAAACACAGTCACCACCATTAACACAAAAATACAGTCACTACTATAAACAAAAAACCCAACCATCATAATAAACAAATAACTCACCACCAACATAAACAAAAAGCCCAACCACCACCATAAACACAAAAACCCAACCACACAATAAACCAAAAATCCAGCCACCATCATTAACACAAAACCCACCACCACCATTAAACAAAAAATCCAACTACCACCACAAACAAAAAACCCACCACCACCTTTAAACAAAAAACACAGTTGTAGCACAATTGTGCTATGGTACCCTCATACATATAAGAGGTTACTATAGCACAATTGTAAAAAAATTTACAATTAAGAGACCGGGTAATGCTTGTTTTTGTGTTTTTATGCTAAAATATAGCAACATATACAATATATAAGCTCCAATACTAATGCTCTTAGGCAAGAAAATAAAACACTAACCAAGGTGTGTTCTAGTTAGTAGATGAGCTCCCCCCACTGCCACAGATGTCATTGTCACCTTTGCTCCTCAAATATTGTATGATGCAATCCATCTTCTCCTCTAGCCTTAAGTTTGCATCCTGGAGCTCTTCTACTCGACCCTCCAGCTTGTAGTTTGCATCCTGGAGCTCTTCTACTCGACCTTCGAGTTGTTGAGTATACTGAGTTGAGGAAGATGAGGCAGGAGTCTTAAGAGATGAGGAAGGCCTCATGCCAAGTCCCTTTACATAGCCAGATCTCGGCTTAAGAACCATCATAGATATCTCCTCTTCAGTCAAAGGCTGTACTTCAGGAGTGCTACAATGCTCATCTTGTACTCTCAACATCTCTTGCTGTCATTTCAAATAATAAAAACCATCAGAAATACATATGTTCTAGTTTTGCAAACAAATATAGAATAAAAATACATATATTCTAGTTTTGCAAACTCAAGGCATGTACTGATATACATACATATGTATGTTCGCAATCAGGGTGTACCCACTGTTTTTGTCCTTGAATTGAAGTGGGTATCATAGTAGAGTTGTGCCACCTTAGGAATATGACCTCCATTTTTTTGTCTCTGGGTAGTTTGCTTTCCAATGTTAGTAGACAAGTTAATTAATTACAGCAAGTAATATACTAAGCTTTTGAAAAATTGAAATAACACACCGCCTCATCCACCCTAACTGCAAGCGACTTGTTTCCACATCTATGAATGTGTTTGTCAACCGTTCCCTCTTTATTTCTATTTTTAGCATTTCTTTCTGAGACTTTCTATAAAGAATAAAGACAAAGAAAATATTAGAGTTTTGACTTAAGTTATATATAGAGATTACAATATAAATCTACTCCACTTTCCAAATAAGCATTAATCCAACAAATTTGATAGAACGAATAATCTAATAGACATGACACCATAATAAGATCTACATAAAACATTAATCCAATGCATATATAGGTAGGTATTATCTAGGTGAAAAGTGAGAACATACTTCATTTATAATTAAAATTTTCAAAGTATTAATTACCAGCCAATCTTCGTCACTCCACTTTCCATCAATTAGTTCAATCCATTTTTCTCGTGTGACATTTTTTGGTGGGTGGTTTCTTGCATACCTGCTTCCTTCATCCTTTACAAGTTTTTTATATTTTGCAAACAACCTGTTGTTGTAACTGCTCAATAATCTACCACACTTTGTATTTAGAGATTTGTTCACAAGTACAGATTCTCCTTGTATATCAAATTGATCCTGCAAAGTGAGGTATGTATAAAGAAAATATTATGCCTTGAATTCAATATGCTTAGTGACAACATCAACAATACACTATAAAATACAGCATAAAGTATAAAGCAATGTAATGAAAATAACAAAATCAAGCTCATGGACAACTATAAACATTTAAAGTACCGCCACATTTTGAATGATCGCCTCTTTTTCACCGCTACCAACATTAGTTTTTTTAAGGTTATTTTAGTTTAATATTGTCTTTAAACCTTGCCCTCCTAAACTAAAATTCTAACTCCGCCACTAATTGTAATCACAGCTTTTATAAATTCAAGAAATCAAGCAAGCACAAAAAATAGAGAAATCTGAAGGTTATGTTTAGTTAAGAGAGATACATCAGAAGAGAAGAACATGAGATTGGAGGAAACTCACAAATTTTAATGAACTTCAACAAGATAGGAATCAAATCAAAACCCTGGCATAACAAAATTCTTGGATTGTCTATGTCCATCATTTAACAGTACGAAATATTCAGTTTTTTTTTTTTTTTTTGTTAAGTGAGCATCAAATGGAAACACAAAACAATAACTCCAAAGTCACTATATGCAAAAAAGAAACAGTGAGACATGAGAAGTGAATCTGAATGTACAAAGAGATGTAAATGGCTTACTCATTAACAATGGTGATCAATGAGAGAGAAAGAGAGAGAGGATCGATGAAAGAGAGAGCTTACCGATCAATGAGGGAGGAGAGGCGTGAGGTCTGTGGGAGGCAGAAACGCAGGAGTAGAGGAGTGAGAAAGATAGGTTAGGGTTTTGTTTTTTCTAATAAAAAATAACTGAAAAAAAATTGGCGCTGAAAATTGGGCATGGCGCTGAAAAAAGAAAAAGCTGAAAATTAAAATTAAGCTAAAATTATGTTGGCGCTGGGAATTGAACCATTGAGGGAGTGTTACTCCAAAAAGAAGTGCTACCAGTAGACTACTACGGACCATGTTTGTTGTATGTGGAAACTAAATTAATCTATTCTAAGCCTTTAACTTTTGTTTTACTTGCAACACGGTACATTATACTACTTTTTCTTTTTCTTTTTTGGTTGAGTGTATTGTACTACGTACTACTTCTCAAAAACATTATAATATATATATATATATATATATTTTTTGCCACTACTACTTAATAATTATGATTTAGCTTTGATATACACGGAATTTAGTTTTTTTTTTCTTCTTATGATAATTATGATTAGAAAACAAAATAGTAGTTTTAATTAATTAAGTGAATAAATTTAAAAATTACTTATTTTTTCTCTAACATTAATTCATTAATATATATATATATATATATATACACACATATAAATAAATAATAAACAATTTATTTTTAAGATTACAATTCAACACCAAGTACACCCTTCCTTAGCCAAGTGCTTATAATGCAAGAGTGGGAAGCGTCTTTCCACGATGTGGGATTGAACAAATTCGTGAGGGTGACATCAACTCTTCGGCCCATTCCCAAAGCGAATGATACTAGATTGGAAAAAAATTCGTTTCTCCCACAATTATGGTTTTACATTTTTGCTACTTTTATTTTCTAATAAGATTTGAAAACCCACATAAATCTTTTGCAAAATTTTACCTCAATATTATTAGTAATAAACTTATTATATTGATATTTTTATAATTATAAAATAAATATTTATGACATCACTGGTCAGACAAAAATTGTGGTAACTAGTCACTTTTTTGGTTCTTTGTTCGTGTCGGTTTTTAAAACAATGGTAGGCACTATCATGGTTCTAAAAAATGTTACACCGCCCAATAACTTATTATTAAATTCATATTTTGAAAATCCAACCATTAGATTACATGCTCTATATGTTCTTAACATGCATCTCAATTTTCATGCCAATCGGGTGTAATTTACCATTTGATCTTTAAACTCATCTTTTATCTGTTCTTTTAAACTACAAAAACTTGAACTTAGACAATTGATTAATGACCTGACTATTAATATTTGATCACCTTCAAATTTTGTAAGCATGAAAAATTTATGAAGATAATGTAATCTAACGGTAAATTTGTCAAAAGTCACGTCGAATTAAGAAATATAGGGCTGGGTTCAAGTTACACCCGATGTAGCTTTAAAAATGTTACAAGACCCAATAACTTAATGTTGAATTCATATTTTGAAAATCCAACCGTTGGATTACATGTTCTATATATTCTTAACATGCATGCCAATTTTTATGCCAATCGGGTGTAATTTACCATTTGATCTATACACTCATCTCTTATGTGTTATTTTAAACAACAAAAACTTGAATTTAGACTATTGATTGATGACATGCTTATTAATCTTTGATCACCTTGAAATTTTATAAGCATGAAAAATATATGAAGATAATGTAATCGAACGATAGATTTGTTAAAATTCATCGAATTAAGAAATATAGGGCTTGGTTCAAGTTACACCTGATGTAACTCTAAAAAATGTTCAAGACCCAATAACTTATTATTAAATTCATATTTTGAAAATCCAACCGTTGGATTACATACTCTATATGTTCTTAATATGCATCCCAATTTTCATGCCAATCGGGTGTAATTTACCATTTGATCTTTAAACTCATCTTTTATCCGTTCTTTTAAACTACAAAAACTTGAACTTAGAAAATTGATTAATGACCTGACTATTAATTTTTGATCACCTTCAAATTTTGTAAGCATGAAAAATATATGAAGATAATGTAATATAACGGTAAATTTGTCAAAAGTCACGTCGAATTAAGAAATATATGGCTAGGTTCAAGTTACACCCGATGTAGCTCTAAAAAGTGTTACAAGACCCAATAACTTGTTGTTGAATTTATATTTTGGAAATCCAACCATTGGAGTACATGTTCTATATGTTCTTAACATGCATGCCAATTTTTATGCCAATCGGGTGTAATTTACCATTTGATCTATACACTCATCTCTTATGTGTTATTTTAAACTACAAAAACTTGAATTTATACAATTGATTGATGACATGCCTATTAATCTTTCATCACCTTGAAATTTGGTAAGCATAAAAAATATATGAAGATAATGTAATCTAACGGTAGATTTGTCAAAATTCACATCGAATTAAGAAATATAGGGTTTGGTTCAAGTTACACTTGATGTAACTTTAAAAAATGTTACACCACCCAATAACTTATTATTGAATTCATATTTTGCAAATCCAACCGTTGGATTATATTTTCTATATGTTCTTACCATGCATGCCAATTTTCATGCCAATCGGGTGTAATTTACCATTTGATCTTTAAACTCATCTTTTATGCGTTATTTTAAACTACAAAAACTTGAATTTAAACAATTGATTGATAGCATGAATATTAATCTTTGATCACCTTAAAATTTTGTAAGCATGAAAAATATATGAATATAATGTAATCTAACGGTAGATTTGTCAAAATTCACATCGAATTAAGAAATATAGGGCTTGGTTCAAGTTATACCTGATGTAACTCTAAAAAATGTTACAAGACCTAATAACTTATTATTGAATTCATATTTTGAAAATCCAACCGTTGGATTACATGTTCTATATGTTCTTAACATGCATGCCAATCGGGTGTAATTTACCATTTGATCTTTAAACTCATATTTTATGCGTTATTTTAAATTACAAAAACTTGAATTTAGACAATTGATTGATGACATGCCTATTAATCTTTGCTCACCTTGAAATTTAGTAAGCATAAAAAATATATGAAGATAATGTAATCTAACGGTAGATTTGTCAAAATTCACATCGAATTAAGAAATATAGGGTTTGGTTCAAGTTACACTTGATGTAACTTTAAAAATGTTACACCACCCAATAACTTATTATTGAATTCATATTTTGCAAATCCATATTTTGAAAAATGTTAGAAAACCTAATAACTTATTATTGAATTCATATTTTGAAAATCCAACCGTTGGATTACATTTTCTATATGTTCTTAACATGCATACCAATTTTCATGCCAATCGGGTGTAATTTACCATTTGATCTTTAAACACATCTTTTATGCGTTATTTTAAACTACAAAAACTTGAATTTAGACTATTGATTGATGACGTGCCTATTAATCTTTGATTATCTTGAAATTTGGTAAGCATGAAAAATATATGAAGATAATGTAATCTAACGGTAGATTTGTCAAAATTCTTATAAAATTAAAAAATATAGGGATTGGTTCAAGTTACACTTGATGTAACTTTAAAAATGTTACACAACCCAATAACTTATTATTGAATTCATATTTTGCAAATCCAACCGTTGGATTATATGTTCTATATGTTCTTATCATGCATGCCAATTTTCATGCCAATCGAATGTAATTTACCATTTGATCTTTAAACTCATCTTTTATACGTTATTTTAAACTACAAAAACTTGAATTTAAACAATTGATTGATGGCATGAATATTAATCTTTGATCACCTTCAAATTTTGTAAGCATGAAAAATATATGAATATAATGTAATCTAACGGTAGATTTGTCAAAATTCACGTCGAATTAAGAAATATAGTGCTGGGTTCAAGTTACACCTGATGTAACTCTAAAAAATGTTAAAAAACCTAATAACTTATTATTGAATTCATATTTTGAAAATACACCCGTTGGATTACATGTTCTATATGTTCTTAACATGCATGTCAATTTTCATGCCAATCGGGTGTAATTTACCATTTGATCTTTAAACTCATCTTTTATGCGTTATTTTAAACTACAAAAACTTGAATTTAGACAATTGATTGATGACATGCCTATTAATCTTTGATCACCTTGAAATTTGGTAAGCATAAAAAATATATGAAGATAATGTAATCTAACGGTAGATTTGTCAAAATTCACATCGAATTAAGAAATATAGGGTTTGGCTCAAGTTACACTTGATGTAACTTTAAAAATGTTACACCACCCAATAACTTATTATTGAATTCATATTTTGCAAATCCAACCGTTGGATTATATGTTCTATATGTTCTTACCATGCATGCCAATTTTCATGCCAATCGAATGTAATTTACCATTTGATCTTTAAACTCATCTTTTATGCATTATTTTAGACTACAAAAACCTGAATTTAAACAATTGATTGATGGCATAAATATTAATCTTTGATCACCTTCAAATTTTGTAAGCATAAAAAATATATGAATATAATGTAATCTAACGGTAGATTTGTCAAAATTCACATCGAATTAAGAAATATAGTGCTGAGTTCAAGTTACATCTGATGTAACTCTAAAAAATGTTACAAGACCTAATAACTTATTATAGAATTCTTATTTTGAAAATCCAACCGTTGGATTACACGTTCTATATGTTCTTAACATGCATACCAATTTTCATGTCAATCAGGTGTAATTTACCATTTGATCTTGAAACTCATCTTTTATGCGTTATTTTAAACTACAAAAACTTGAATTTAGACTATTGATTGATGACGTGCCTATTAATATTTGATTACCTTGAAATTTGGTAAGCATGAAAAATATATGAAGATAATGTAATCTAACGGTAGATTTGTCAAAATTCTCATAAAATTAAGAAATATAGGGCTTGGTTCAAGTTACATCTAATGTAACTCTAAAAAATGTTACACCACTCAATAACTTATTATTGAATTTATATTTTGAAAATCTAACCGTTGGATTACATTTTTTATATGTTCTTAACATGCACGACAATTTTCATGCCAATCGGGTGTAATTTACCCATTTACCCATTATTATTCATTTAACTAATTAAATCTAACCCAAACCTAACTCAACCAAATTATTATGGGTAAACCTCAACCCACGCAATTATCCAATAATCAAAATTACCAAATTGCCTCTAAAACTTGCAAATAACCAGAGTACTCCTAAAATCCTCTAAAATTGCCAAAATGCGCCCTAAACCTTAAAAATGACCGAAATATCTTTAAAATCATAAAATTACCAAAATACCCCTAAAACTTAAAACATTACCAAAATATCCCCGGAAACTAAAAAAAAAAAACGAAAATACCCCCTAAGCCTAAAAAATAACTGAAATACTCTCGAAACCTTCAAAATGACCAAAATACCCCCCGAAACTTAAAAATTACAAAAATACGTCCTAAACCTAAGAAATGACCAAAATACCCTCAAAATATGAAAATTACCAAAATACCCCCCTAAACTTAAAAAATAACTGAAAATACCCTCAAAACCTAAAAAAAATGACCAAATACCCCTGAAACTTATAAAAAAACCAAAATACCCCCTAAACCTAAAAAATGACCAAAATAGCCAAAAATTAAAAAAGGGGTATTTTGGTCATTTTAATTAGGTTTGAGGGTATTTTGATCATCTTTTAGGTTTAGGGTGTATTTTTATTATTATATAGGTTTTAGGGCCATTTTTTTTTTTCATTTTATAGGTTTTAGGGATATTTTAATCATCATTTTTTAGGTTTTGGGGCGGTATTTTGGTCTTTTTTTAGGATTAGGGGTAGTTTGGTCATTTTCAAGCATCAAGGCTATTTCAATCAGTTTTTAGGTTTTAGAGGTATTTTAGTTATTTTTTAGGTTTAGGGGTTATTTTGGTATTTTTTTTTTCAGGGGTATTTTGGCCAAATTTTAGGTTTCAGGGGTATTTTGGTAATTATTTAGGTTTGTGTGTACTTTGGTCATTTTTTAGGATTTGGGGGTTTGGTCATTTATTAGGTTTAGGGGATATTTTGGTAATTTTTAGTGGTTTTTTATGCATATTTGGTGATTTTGGGGGTATTTTGGTCATTTTTAGGTTATTTCATGGGTATTTTGCTCATTTTAGAGATTTTTGGATATTTTGATAATTTTAGTGGGTTTTTAGCATAATTGGTGATTTTAGAGATTGTAGGAGTATTTTGGTCATTTTAAAGTTTTCATGAGAATTTTGCTTATTTGAGAGATTTTGAGGATATATTGGTCATTTTAGTGGTTTTTGAGCATATTTGGTGATTTTATAAAAATCGGCTTTGGGTAGGGTATGGATATCTATGGATAAACAGACCGGATAACAATTGGGTATGGATACTAATTGGGTAAGGTAATCATATATCCATGGATAAATTAATTGAGTCGGGTATATATGGGTATACCCTGCCCATGGCCATCCTTGATTATTTGTAAACAATAGGTGACGCACACTTATTTTGTCACCAAAAACACCTCCATCTTAATATTGGATGATGAATTTGGAACATCATCACTTCCGGTTAGTCTTTGGTTAAATAATAGGTTACGAAAATGTATTTCATCACCAAAAACACCTACATCCTAATATTGGGTGACGAATTTAGAATTTCGTCACCTTTGGTAAGTCTTTAGTGACGCGAATATTTCGTCACCCTAGGTTTGCCTTTTTTTCATGACCTATAGTGACGAAATAAATATTTCGTCACCAATTTGTACATCTTTGGTGATGAAATATTGATTTCGTCACCAATTGGTACATCTTTGGTGACGAAATATTGACTTCGTCACCAATTTTAAAATTTTTATAATATTTGGTGACGAATTCTTCTTTTCCTCACTAAATGTTATCATTTGGTGACGAAATTGTTTATCCTCACTAAATTTCGTCACCATAGCCCACTTTTGTTGTAGTGGTTCTTTTCGGGATTCCAATTGATGGTGAGGCAATTGTTGGAACAACTGACTTGACATGGGATGCTAAATGTCAGAGTATGCTTGGAATTGCTACTAATGGAATGGTGCTTAAAGGACAAAGGATCCTAATTAACAAGCTACTAGAAAAAATTGACCAAGGGTTGCCCAATGATGCAGCAGAGGTGGTTGTGCATCAATATGCACAGTGTTATATTCTAGCACTCCTGGCAGACACAATTTTCGCCAACAAGTCTTGCGATAGGGTGCATACGATGTGGTTGCAGATGTTGAGGGACCTTTGCAATCCACCTTAGTACAGTTGGGGGAATGCTTGCCTTGCATGGTTGTAAAGAGAGTTATGCAGGGCAATCGACAGAGGTGCTAGTCAGATTAGTGGGGCCTTGCTACTGGTTCAGTATTGGGCATGGTTCAGATTCCCTTTTTTGTGCCCAAGGAAGGAGGACCTCCCACCAGATGATGCATATGGCCTACCATTTGCACCTTCTCCACTGTCCATTAAGTAAGTCTCTTCCTTGACCGATTCTCTCTATTGGAAATAGATCCATAATTTTAAACGACATGACACATTGTTAGACATAGAAAATAAAATTTTAACCTTGATAATCCTCAAATTTTGAAAATTAATAGGATTTTTATTTATTTTTATATATCGTTTTACAACCACTGAGGTCATATGTTATTATTGATGTATAATACAAGTGTTATTATTTCTAGCTCCACCACTAATCATATGTTTAGATAATCATTTATTGGTATAAACTTAGTGGTATGTAATGTTAAATTTACGATTGCCCATCATTTATTGTTGTTGATTACTTCAAATTCTCAATTCCAAGTATTGACTCCCTTTTTCTTAATTGTAGGACTGTGTGGGTCATGACCACGAAGAATAGCCCCCAAGAAATTTGTCTGGTCCGGCACCGTCAGCTTTTAGATGGTATGTGTCCCAACTAGGTACCCAAATTGTGTTTCTTCTATTGTTTATGACTATTGTATTTACTGCTTGTAAAATAGCTCATAGTCGAAAATAATGGAACATTGCATAATGTGCTACCCTTTTATTTGGCTATTTCAGGTGGTGTGAGAACCATATAAAGATGAATTAGCCCACCTGCCTTCGTTCTGTGTCGCAGGAGGGGACATATGGACGGTGAGGGTGCCGCTTGTATGTTTCTGGCTAGTAGAGAAACATATACCGGACCGTGTTCTTCGTCAGTTTGGGATGGTACAAGAAATCCCCCCATATGTTGATACCGACGACGCCCTTCATGCCATAGACCTGAAGGGGAAGATAGCGGTGAATTGGAGGCAAAAACATTATGGCCATATCCAAGTATGGAATAGTCGAGCACGATCTCTATGTCATGGAGCACGACTAGAGGGTGATATGTCGCCTGCTCATCCATACTTCGATTGGTACGGTAGGGTGACTTGGAGGTTCGTCGACCACATTACCGCTTCACTTCTTATTATGGTAATCGCTTCGACCTTTCTTTTCAATTTTTGTTGCGTATTGCCATTTTTGTGTTAGATGTACTAATTGTATTTATTTACTTGCAAGTTGCCAGTTACAAGCAAATGTTGACGCGTTATACAGTAGGCAGTCCTGAGTACAAGCATATTTCAACTGTACTTAAGACAGTGGAACGCATTCACTGTATAACTGCCCAACTTCCCTTGGAAGAGATCGATGGGGCAAATCCAGATGCGCCAGA